>CAUDMG010000454.1:1860000-2247500 GCA_958450375.1 Homarus gammarus
GTTCCACTTGATGGCACAAACATTCAAAACAATATTATCAAAATTATCTAGAAACTATTAAACTACACCCGTAATAAGGGAGGGAAAATGTTCCTCCAGGTATCTCCTAGAGACCTAGACTCACGGTCTCAGTGTGTGACCATTAGTCTACTCAGATAGCCTCAGTGTACTCCCAGTGCGTCCATAAAGCGGACGGGAGTGAGCCAATCAGACCTTGTACAGTTGAGAGAAGCTTTAGCGTCCCGTTAGCAAGAGGGTTTCGCTAGCAGCTCGGGACACGTGGTGATGTGCCCGGAGTGGTAAGAACTGATCACCCACTGCTGGTCCCGGGTCGTTTAGTTGTCGGGAGCACTCGTTCACTCAAGAGATCCTTTGCTACCCCGCTAAACAGTGACAGGCCTACTTTGCTCGGTCCAATGGCGACAATCGCCACCCTCAATCATCAACGGCAGTCTCAAACGGCAGTCAATCTCTCGCAGTCAACTCCGGGTCAACTCCAGTCAAGTGGGTTCTGACGGAAACCCTGAAATGAACTCACTGTTAGCTCTAGTTTACTTTATCACTGCCCTATCTAACCCTGTCTGAGATCGAATGAGACTTACTTGTTATACTGCAATATTTCAGCACAGGTGACTAGGCCACGTGACTATTTCTGGGACAGACGCGCAGAGACGTCTTGTTTGTGTGAGTGCTATCCGGGACTGAGAGAGAGGCCGGGTCGTCTCTCAAGGCGTCAGCTTAGGTCTACGTGACCTATTTTCCGCCTAACTAATAGCTCCTTGGGACACCCGTAACATTATTCAGACTGCTAAACGATCTATAATAATTTAAAATTCAATAATACTCCCTTACTTCATGAATCGCATCATTATTAAATCGGTAAACTACATTTAATATCATATAGGCCTAATTCCACCATCTCCCGCTATGAGCAGGGAGCGCTCTCTCCCCTCCCATGACCTTGAACGCTCAGTGTTGCCAATGGCGGGGCATTCGAAATTACTCTGAAATTTCTGAATATTACATATATATATATATATATATATATATATATATATATATATATATATATATATATATATATATATATATTGGCGGGAGAGAAAAGGGAAGCAGGAAATTGGAGGACGGAAATGCTACGTTTAGCATGTTGCAGGTGTGAGAGCAGTTATTAGAACATGTCTTTTCTAGGGGGGTCGTATGCATGCTTTTCTCAGCACATGAGGACAGTGCTGTCTTTTTAGAGTGGGGTCGATTGTCATATTAAGAAATTTTGGTGTGATATTTAGAGACGTAAATACAAATAATGGCGATACCGAGTCATTCAAGGTCGACTGAGTGATGGTGGCGCTGCCCGCACGTAGTGAGAGCTTCTGGAACTGTGCCCATATAATATTAAGTATACTCTGGCGAATTAATATGGACGTGAATCATGAAATTAAATTACAGTTATTAAATTAAAATTGTTATTGTAGATAGTTTCTGAGTCTAAATATGTTACGTATGCCCCAATTAAGCTATTAGTTGTGCAGAAAATAGGTCCCTAGCTGCCCAGAGGAGACACACAGACAGACACACGGCTATTCCTATAGTATATTAGAAATGACCTCTGCACTCTTAATACTTACACTTCTGGATATAAACCTAATTCTCTGTTTGCCTTATTTCGAACATTAAAGCATTGTTTTCTAGGCCGTAGGTCCGGACATACAAGTACCCCTAAGTCTCTTTCACAACTCGACTTCTCTAGGTTTATGTTGTAAAGGCTGTATACATTGACAGTATTTGTTCTTCCAATATTAAGTACGCTGCACTTGCTGGTGTTGAATTTTATTTGCCATTTTCTGACCACTCCTGCAGTTTGTTTAAGTCCTCCTGTAGTGCATTTGCATCCTGCCCTGAATTAATCTGCCGCCCTATTTTGGTGTCATCTGCAAACTTGCTTATGGGACTGCTGATCCCAGTATCTCGATTGTTTGTGTAGATTATTAACAAGAGTGGGCCCAGTACTAACCTTTGGGGAATCCCACTAGTTACACTGCCCCACTCAGATTTCACCTCATCTACGCTGATCCTCTATGTTCTATCGGCGAACCATGATTTTATCCAATTTAAAACTTTCCCCTCGATACCATGAGCCTTGACTTTTCTCAGAAGCCTCTGATGCGGTACTCTGCCAAACGCTTTGCTAAAGTCTAAGTAAATAACATCGTAATTTTCGTCATTATCTACTACGTCGATGACTTTCCTAAAAAACGTCAGCAGATGTGTTAGACAAGATTTTCCCCTTGTAAACCCAAGTTGAGAGTCGTAGATTAATTTGTTTTTCTCTAAATACAATCCGATGCTATATGCGAAATTGATTCAAGAAATTTACATAAGAACATAAGAACATAAGAAAGTGGGATACTGCAGGAGGCCGACTGGCCCATACAGGGCAGATCCCTTTCACACCCATCCCAGCACTTCCATGTGCCTATCCAACTTCGTCTTGAAGCTCCTTAGCGTCCCCGATCCTACTATAGCACTCGGTAGCCTATTCCACATATCCACAACTCTATTACCAAACCAGTGCTTGCCTATATCCTTTCTGAATCGGAATTTATCTAATTTAAAGCCATTTGTTCTAGTTATTTCGTTATTACTGAGCTTCAGAACATCTTCCATTTTACCCTTGTTAATCCCACTCACCCACTTGTACACCTCTATCATATCTCCCCTAACTCTACGCCTCTGTAATGAATGCAAGCCTAAGCTTTTCAGTCTTTCTTCATATGTAAGGTTTCTAATATTATGGATCATTTTTGTCATTCTTCTTTGTACTCTCTCCAAAGAATCTATGTCCATTCTATAATAAGGACACCAGAACTGAACCGCATAATCCATGTGTGGCCTCACTAATGCTAGGTAAAGTTTCAAGATAACGTCAGCAGTTCTGTTACTCACAGACCTAGATATGAACCCTAGAATCCTGTTTGCCTTGTTGCGAACGCTAATACATTGTTTTCTAGGTTTCAAGTCGTTGCTAACAAATACGCCTAGATCTTTTTCACAAACTGAGTTTTCTATTTCCGTGCTACCTAGTTTATACTTAACGTTTGTATTCGTCTTCCCTATCTGTAGTACCTTGCATTTATCAGTATTAAAATTCATTTGCTGGTAATTTGACACTAATGCCCTGTCTCCCTTTTTGAATATGGGTAGTACAGATGCCTGTTTCCACAAGTCTGGCACAACTCCAGTGTCTAATGATTCTGTAAATAAGTTTACGAGGGGTCCGCTAATCTGTTCCTTACACTCTTTCAAAACTCGAGGGAAAATTTCATCCGGCACTGTTGATTTTGTCTTATTTACTTTATTTATCTTCTTAAGAACATCCTCTTTTCTGGTAGTAATATTCTTTAATTTCTCTTCTTCATTTCCCCTAAATATCAATTACACCTCTGGAATTTCCTCGTGAATTTCTTCTGTGAAAACTGATAAGCATGTTTAATGCTTTGCTTATTTTCTCACTATCATCGATCTCTGCCCCTCTCTCTGACTTTAAAGGTCATACTTTGTCCTTGACCTTTGTCCTATATACCTGGAAAAATCCCTTGGGATTCGCCTTGGATTCTCTTGCTATCCTGGGTTCGTAGTCCTTCTTTGCCTTCCTTACATTTTTCTTATTATTCCTAGATAGTTCATAATACCTATTTCTGAGCTGCTCCTTCCCTTCCCTCTTATAAATTCCTTTCTTTATTCCTATGTCATGTTTCAGTTTTTTGGTCATCCACCTTGGCTGATTCTTATTTGACATAATTTTTCTGTGTGGTATATTTTGTTCTTGTGCCTTACGTAGTATACTAGTGAATATATTATAGTCATGATCAATTGTTGTGTCGCCTGTGACCTCACCCGTTCCTACCGAGGATTGACCTGACTGTTCCCAGGCGACCTCACCTAGGTACCTTCTTAACCCCTCATAATCCGCCGATCGAAAGTTTGGGACTCTGACCATATTGCCATCGTTTTTCGTTTCCCAATTTAGGGTGAACCGGATTTCTTTGTGATCACTGTTCCCTAGTTCTTCCTCTATAATTAGTTGTTTTAAAAATTGTCGTGTACTGCGTCTAGGAAGTCAATATTTCTGAGGTTGAAATCCCCCATAATGCACAGGTTGTTGTATTTTGCTCCAGGTAGGTGTCCTGCTAGGCAGGATACTTACCTGAAGGAATTCAGTCTTGAGGGCTTCGTTCTTCCCCCTTTAAAACGTCTATCTCTTTCTCAACTGCTCCAGCTGACTTAACAGAGTGGCTGAGGGTCGTCTTTCCTCACACACCATCCCTCTTCCCCCACAACACAACGATCCACGGCGGCCATTTCCTATGGTCACTAACGAGCACTTAGGGGCACGTCCTTCTCCAAGCTAGGTCAGGTAAGGTCTGAAGAGTAAGTAAGTACTGTTGTAACTCATGACACTTTGTTGGTGAACACAGTGATTCTTGACACTTAGTAGGTGAACACAGTGACACAAGAATTGGTAGTTGAACACATTTCATGACTCACGACACCTGGAGGGTAAACACACTTAACTACTCAAGACACATGGTAAGTGAACACACTCAGTGACTCGTGACACTTGGTAGGTGATCAAACTTAGTGAACCATGACACTTGGTAGGTGAAATCACTTAGTGACTCAAGAGACTTGGTAAGTGAACACACTTAGTGACTCTGGAAACTTGGGAAGGTGAACAAAGTGACTCGCTGTAGCAGCACCTTTAGCATTACATAAATATTCACCTAAATATATAACACCAAATTATTCACTAAGTTATTCAACAATGTCTCAGTAGTTGTTCATGTTATACATGCTGAGTCTATAACTTCATTAGGAGTCGAACGAGGTCACGCTGACTAAGATAACATTGCTTGAGGGGCTTCTCCCCACTCTCACTCTTGAAGACAGCCAGAACATTACCACTCGCTCATGGGTGAAGATTCATTTCAAGTGTTCCTATAAAAGTGTACTCAAAACACTTCCCCTGGAGAGAATTCACAATACATTCTCTCCTAAACTAAGTACCTGTGTATATATATGCTTCAACAATAAAGAAAGTCCAGAACAAGCGTTTGCATCAACCCTGCCATTTAAGAGTCCCATAACTAAGTAACAACTACTGTGTGTGATAGAAAAAAAACGCGATCACATACTGAGTGGGACGAATACTCAAATCATCCCCAAAACAGTGAAACACTCAGAAACAATAAAAAAGAAAGTACGTCCTCGACTTACAAAAAGTAGATATATAATATATACCTTTACATACTTTTAATACTTTCTAATACTATTTAATAATCTTTAATATTTTTTCTCTTCATTTTCATAACTCATTATAAATATTTTTGCATTACTCCAAGAGTGGGCAACGTTGTGAGTTTTATACAGTGAGTGAAGTGATAAATATTCCTATATATGGATCCTCTTCCAAAACTTTTGGGTATCAAACAGTAAATTAGTGACTCAGACTCTGATAGTCAGTCATCTAATAATTCACAGGATCTAGTGGCAACTGATGGTGAGGAAGAATTACCACAAATTAGCCAAATAGAGTTAACACCAACCGACTCTTTAGCTGGTTGTGAAAATTTCATAGATTCTCAGTTTGAGGATTTACACAGGAGACAGTTAAGGTCAGGTAATATTTACCCATTATCTTCATCTGTTAATAACGCTAGTGCTTTAACAAAAATGGCATCAGGCGGTTCCACTAACCCACAGAATTTATCGGTCTGTTAAACTGTAGAGGTACTTCCAAATAACATCAAGGTACAAGAGTTTTCTGCAGAGTATCCAGATTTTACTACCTTAGCATTTTTGCACAAGTGCAAAAATGTAATGAGAAATAATAATGTCACTAACGATATAGATAAAATCTCATTCGTCTGAAACCTTATCAAAACCGGTAGTCGCGCAGGTAGAGCTTTCTATGCCTAAGCCATCGATGAAGAAACTGATAATTATCCAAAGTTTAGGAACAATTCAACTCCTTTCTTGGAGTTAGCCAAAAGAGGTCCGCTTACTTCGATTTTCAAGATGGTCTAATGGACCCCTGTCTCATCAACAGAACATATTATATCAATGGGTCAATACATCTCATATTATATTCAGATTCACCACCCTGTAACTTTCCACTGGCTATGAGGTGACATTCAATGCACGTGATAAGGTGTGCCCACGGGAAGCTGCGTCATACTATGCTGAGTAAAGGCATAAGTAGCCGGCTCTCTGGCCACCTGAAGCGAGCAGTAGTATGATATCCTTGACTAGAGGAAGACGTTATTTGAGAGCCGCAGTGGATGGCTCCATCTTCCCTCGAAGGAGAACGACGTACCCATACCGTTCTCCCTCGATGGGTCACTACTCATGAGTCACTCACAGCAACGTATATCGTAAGGACGTGATCTAACGTTTATATTACATAAACGCCGTCGCTTTCTCATTCACTCATATACAGTGGAACTTACGGTCGATCTACACTCAGGAATTATAGATACAATCCTTTTATAATAAAGCAAGGAACTACAGTTTGGGTTTCGTTACTTAAACCCAAATAATAAATATATGTGAACGGCCTGGTTAATTAGATAATCCAGCAGATTCATATAGGTGGCAAGCGGTGTGTACGGATTCTTAAACTGGTAGTCGTATCAGACTGTCCGTGTTTTTGTGAAAAACAGAAAACACACAACATTGACGCGTTACATAATCCGAGTGTTAAAAATGTATCCCGTATGAGACGATACTTAGTGAGTGCTCCTCATCTCTGACACCCTCAAGAGGTGCAGAATTATTCCCAATAGCCGAAATTGAGTTATTGTTGACGTGAAATCCCTGTTAACGATAAGTGAGAGGGGTCAGGAAAGCGTCTTATCAGCACCTAACCATTCTGTGGAGTATTATTCCCCTGTCGTGAAGAGGATTCACCCAGCGTTCATCATGCGGCGCGCCCGGACTCACAGTGGGAGGGAAGAGTGCGGTTATCCACCCACCACCCCCCACCTGGATCCATCTGTGGTTTCGTGATCGTTGATTGCAGTATTTCTAATGTCATCAGCCAGTCCCCCATATATACGGGATTGCAGAAGATTTGACATTCAGTGGAGGCGACATCGTATCAGCGCATAGCCTACAGTGGGAGGGAAGATTGACGTCACCAACACACCGACACCCACCCCACAACAGATAGCAGCTAGATGGATCGCGTTTTCTTTACAGACGCCTAACTCCTGTAACACTGTAGGTATTTAAGGAGTAAAATACTTTATACACAGTAAAACTCTATAGCTTCTCAAGTGATTGTTACAACTAATAGTCATAACACCATATACACAGTTGGTAAAGGTAGAGGAATTATGTTCTCCCAATTACCGTGGCATACTGGTTTAGAATAATATATATATATATATATATATATATATATATATATATATATATATATATATATATATATATATATATATATATATATATATATATATATATATATACATATATAAAACGTAAATATGCAGTAGCAATCAAAGATATTGTTATACAGTAATGTGTTACATTTACAACAGTGAGGAGAGGAATAGGCACAGTATTTCCTGCCTCTCCTCACAGCACTTCTATAGCGGCGTCGTTAGTAGCGGCGCTGAGCAAAGTTGAAGTGTTGTCAGTGCCGGTGAGAGCGGATAATACCAGATTGGCTCTTGATATAGACACAGATGCTTGCGCTAATGTATTGGCTTTGACATCCTATCAAGAGTTACAATGTAAATTCCCTCACCGAGACTTCATATGGCGACCTAGTAACGCTGAGCTCGAAGGAGTTTCAGGTACTCAGCTGAGCATTCATGGAATGGTGACGTTACCACTCAGATTTTTAAGACGTGGTTCTCCCTTCTACACAGACTTTTATATCGTCCAGCAGTTTAAATTGCCAGCCGACGGGTTACTTGGTCTCCCAACCCTTAAAACGAACATGACAGATGTTCATCCACGTAATAATACTATTATGTTTAAAGGTATTTCCTACAATGCTACGAGTCATTCTGAACCTATGCTCACCGCTAGATCGAAAGTGTTGTCCACCAATCCTATTAAGAGGAAGGCGGATGATGCGTCAGAGCTACCTCATAACCTCAACCCCACACTTTCACAGCGTGATTACAGCAGCAATAGTTGGAAGATAGTACCTGCAATTTTGAAGAGTACTCTCCATTACCAGAATGAGGAATTCACCAATGCAACAACCCTGTGAGCTGAAGTGAACACTAGTTTCTGCAAATGATTCGTTCACTGCCCAGGGTGTGACAGGACATGACTGCAGTTGCTGTGACTACTCATCAATCAACATCCTGTCAACAAAATTCTTTCATATGGCGTGAACAACCCCCAGTTATCAGCACCCCAGCACCCACCCTAGTGATGATGACACATCCGGTCTGAGAGATGGTCTCTGCATTCTGAGGTATGGTATGGTGGATGTCCTAGTGTGACCATTAGCGGCGGTTTGCTGTACTCAGGATTTTCGTAAACATTGACCCAGTCACCGGATCTTGGAATCAGCTGTGTCTACTGTGAGCGACACACACACAAGTCTACGGGATTGCGGCAACAATTTCACATTATCAAGAAATTCTAGAAAGGATTCTTCAATCAAGCCTACAAGATATAGGTGGTATCTAGGCATACATAAAGTATATACACACATTAACAAGTTCAAGACATGACATCACAGTGATAGGACATCAATAGGTTAATGTCATTGTTGTAAGTGCTTACTGATGTTAATATATACTAAAGTTTCAAACTACATATTTTAATGATGTCAATGACACATCTTCTTAAAATAAAAATATGATAGTTCTACAAAAGTATCACAGACTTAAATTTTCAGCCATGTCGTGTAGTACCCTTCACAACTCAGTACCATTGCTCTCCGCAAAAATGAATGTTTCGTTGAAAGAGTTTTACGCACCACACACTCATTCATCTAGCGTAATAACAGTAGCAAAAGTTGTACATTGCTCAGAAGATGCGTTATTAACCACGAAATAGACGAAGATTATTTCTGCCATGTTGCTTTCGATATTGGCAGTAATGTTTGTGTTTTACATCAAGTTCCTGTTCTGTCATTACAAGGCAGTGTCATCCAAATTCAACATTGTTCATAACATGCTAGCCCGTACGACACTAACGTATAGGTCCCCTGTAGTAGCTAATACCCCTACAGTGGTAGAATCCCCAGCTTAGTGTCTACATATCTGTTTAATACATGGTTAGGGTTGTCTAGGATGTACTGTACTCTGTGAGTTATTTAGTCCTCACGGGGCTCAGCTGGTAGGTGACCGAGCGATGTAATGGGCGCCTGTCTTATCAACAGAACATATTATATAAATGGGTCAATACATCTCATATTATATTCAGATTCACCACCCTGTAACTTTCCACTGGCTATGAGGTGACATGTTCAATGCACGTGATAAGGTGTGCCCACGGGTGGCGGCGTCATACTATGCTGAGTAAAGGCAAAAGTAGCCGGCTCTCTGGCCACCTGAAGCGAGCAGTAGTTTGATATCCTTGACTAGAGGAAGACGTTATTTGAGAGCCGCAGTGGATGGCTCCATCTTCCCTCGAGGGGGGAACGACGTACCCATACCGTTCTCCCTCAATGGGTCACTACTCATGAGTCACTCACAGCAACGTATATCATAAGGACGTGACCTAACGTTTATGTTACATAAACGCCGTCCCTTTCTCATTCACTCATATACAGTGGAACTTACGGCCGATCTACACTCAGGAATTATAGATACAAACCTTTTATAATAAAACAAGAAACTACAGTTTGGGTTTCGTTACTTAAACCCAAATAATAAATATATGTGAACGGCCTGGTTAATTAGACAATCCGACTGATTCAATGGCAGAGCGTACACGTTACACTCTGTTTGCACATAGCGAGCAAAATGCCCAAATTTTTGCCGGACACACTAAGATAGATGTCAAATCTCATATGGAATCCTCAGATTGGTTCGATGACAAAGACAACTTGTCTAAAGAAAATTTCTACAGGATTATTGAGTTCCTTCAGTTTATCTTGTCATTAAATGAACCCTTACACAAGAAAGCCCGAATGAAAGAATTTAAAAAGGGGACTAAGCTTTTAGATTACGTGAAGGAAATCGCTGAACAGGCAAAACGTACTCCTAGGGCTCTATCAGTGGCACCAGTCACCAGCTTCAAGGAACAACCACAAACCGTCACAGGAACCAAACCCAAAAGAATACCTTTTTGCAAAGTCTACAGACGTAAGGGATATGCCACAGAAAATTGCTGGATTGCAGGACAAAGAGACAAAAACCCAACCAGCCAGTGGCAAGAGCGAGGAAAAGGATCCTCACAGGACTTAAAAAATTCAGATAGTCCTACTAAACCAAAAACTCTCACAAGGAAATAAAATGTCTACAAACACTAAAGCCACTCCGCATAAATGGTGTGTAGTACATCAGTCTCCATACCACAACACAGAAGATTGCAGGAATGTACAGCGTCTCAGGAAAGAAATTGCAAATCGACGGGAGACAAGTACACATCCATCAGGGGAAGAGGGGCGCGTCCAGCAACACGAGCTAGGATAGTATCAATGGTTCAAGAAAACAATGCTTCCATCACCGGCTCATTGATCGCCGCGTTAAACAAAATGAAAGTGTTGACTGTACCAGCGAGGATAGGTAACAATCAGTTATCCCTCGATATCCTCCAAATAAGTGGCTAATAAGACCTACGGACATTCCTCTGTCCGGTGTGTCAGGAATCCAATTAGACATAGCGGGGTTGATAATACTGCCAATCCGTTTTTCTAGGTCCAGTAAAGCGCCTCTGGCGGATTTCTACATAGTCAAGGCATTTTCTTTGCCAGCGGACGGGGTACTTGGTCTGGTTACTCTAAGGTCAGAACAACAATAACGTTCAGCCACGAAAACAAACCATAACGCCGAATTGTAAAACATACCACACTATGCAAACTTCGCATCCATTGCTTACTTCAGGTGTTCGTGTAATAACTGCCTCGACAGGTGCGGGGGAGTCTTTGGCACAGAAGCAATTAGTTATGGAGTCACTCCCTGAAACTCCACCTAGTAGCTCAAAGGACATTTCTGATGAAAGAGGCACGAACTGGAATCTAACACCAGCTGTGTTAGCTGGTGCACAACGGTTACATAGCCAGGAACTAACTAGAGTCACAGTACGTTTGCCAAATGTGAGTGAAGGAACAGATGTTGTGTGTGAGTTAAAGTTCACGAGTAAAAGATTTGTCACTTGAGTCTACCTTAAGCACAGTCAGATTAGGTAGTCTCACAGATGTCCTCCTTCTCAATAGAACTGGGGAACCCATTACCTTAAGAAAGGGTTGTTGTTTATGTAATTTCCTTATTTACGACAAAACGGTTGTCGCAGAGCCAATAGAATCACCAATTGGTAGTATAACATGGGGGGAATCGAACGACAAATCCCGTATTGTAGATAAAGCAGCGTTAATAGCGCCACACGTGAAAGTAGTTGATCATCCTCAGGCAAAAGTGATCTTTTAAAATTACTAGCCGAGTTCAAGAAAATCATAGCATTACCTTGAGAACCCCTAGGTAAAACAACGCTGACAAACCATCATATTCCACTGAAGACGGACACTAACCAAATGTACATCCCAGCATATAGGCTACCCCACAGGAGAAGGGCGGTAGTCCAACAGATGGTACAAGACATGGTGGACCAAAAGGTAACCCAACCTTCCTCAACACTATGGAACTCACCTTTATTCCTAGTTCCCAAGAAAGATGGAGGATGGAGACCAGTCATAAATTTTCGACGAGTCAACCAGGCACCTGTACCAGACAGGTTCCCAATGCCTGTCCTAACTGACTTACTACAGTCTCGAGGAAAAGACAGCGCCGTCTTCAGTACACTAGATTTACTTAGCGGGTACTGGCAAATTCCCTTACAAGAGGAGTCCGGCGAGGTAGCTGCGTTCATTACACCAATGGGATATTTCGAATTCTTAAGATTGTCATTTGGTCTAAGAAGTGCGCTGCTAGCATTCCAAAGAATGATGAATACCTTATTTGCTGGAAAGATAGGTAATACAGTTTATGCCTTTCTAGATGATCTTATCATGCTAAGCAAAGACTTACAAAGCCATTTAAAGAAATTACGAGAAGTTTTCACAAAGCTACAAATATTTGGATTGAAAGTGAATCTTTCCAAATGCGAATTTCTCAAATCTAAAATCCAATTTCTAGGACTCGTAGTGGATGGTAATGGCATACACACAGTAGATTGTAAGGTAAAGGCGATGAATCAGTTTCCTTGTCCCAAGAACGTAGATCAACTTCGTAATTTCCAAAGCTTATCAGGATACTACCGTTCTTTCATTGAAGGTTATGCCAAATTAGCCTCACCACTCACTAAACTCCTAAAAAAGGATGTAGAGTATACATGGAATAATGAACAAGAGGACAGTTTTAATGCCCTCAAGAGCACCTTAACGAACGCTCCAGTGTTGGCCTTTCCGGACTACACAAAACAATTTACCATGTGCACTGATTCCTCAGGCCTAGGTTTAGGGGTGGATCTCATGGAAACTGATCATCGAGGAAAATGGCGGGTAATAGCATACGCCAGTCGCACCCTCAACGATGCAGAAACACGTTATTCAGCTACGCACTGGGAAGCATTAGCTGTAGTGTAAGCTCTCAAGCTTTTTCGGGATCTCATTTTGGGATTTCCGATCACAGTCCACACAGATCATGTGGCCGTGACAGAACTATTTCATGGGAAGAATTTATCAGGGCGTTTAGCGCGCTGGTATCTGACCATACAGGAGACTGACTGGTGTTGGGGATTACTGGCCTCTTCGCCATTAGGCTATTTCTTTCTTGCTACAACTAATCTGATGTTCTTGTTTCTTCTTTTCTTGTTATTCTTGTGTTCTTCTTGTTCTTGTATTTTGTTACTTGTTTCTTCTTGTTGTTTTATTGGGATGAATTATGGTATGCGTGAGTGATATGATGGTGAGTTACTGACAGACCAGATGAAATGGCTTGTCAGGTGACTAGTTTCTCTGTGATTTTTTTTTTTTTTTTTTTTTTTTTTTTGTAGCCCGTGTCTTTTTGTTTGAATAAGTGTTGGTGGGTGTCAGTTTAACTTGATAAAAGTACGTGTTGTATGTAATGAAAAGGTTTGTGATGTGTCTCTCATGTTGTATGTTTTAATTTTTGTTTTATTCATTTTTATTTGCTTTGGGGCATGGTTACATACATATTATAGATAAAAAAAGAGTTCATGCGTGTTTCAATCATAACATGCCGATAAGATGGGTCTCCTTGAGGAAGATTATTACAGCGTCACTTATGGTGACATCATCTTTCAATAAATTGGGTACAGTCAGCACGAAGCCTTGCTCGGCAGCTAGGATCACCAGTTGCCGGCGCTCTGGTTCGTACTGGCTGCACTCGGTCAGAATATGTCGGATGGAGAGAATTCTGTTACAAGTGGCACAGATAGGTGGGAAGGAATTGTCAAGATAGGCCTCTAGGTGGGTCAGATAGGTACAGTTCAGCCTTGTCTGGCGACAACGACCTCTTCCCTCCTATTCTTTCTATATGCTGAAGGACAGTTTCCTATGTTAGGCTTCCAGTTGTTGTGAAGATTTAACCTAGTCCATTCAAGTTGCCACTTTCCAATTGTATATGTCTTCCCCAAGGAGAGACACGACTGAGGCTCCCAGGGTACATTAGTTGTCTCCCCGAGACCCACAGTCGCTCTTGCTAATCTGTCTGCCCGTTCATTGCCCCAAATATTGCAATGCCCAGGCACCCACACCAGCACAATATTCTTGGCACACTCATGTAATTTATTACTAATGTTGCCCTGTATCTCATTGCTGGTAGTATCACCACTTTGAATTGCTTTAAGAGCTGGCATGGAATCTGAAATGACAGCAACATCATTGACATTGCTTGTTATTGCAATGTTAATGGCTCTACTTATTGCAAACATCTCTGCAGAGAATATGGTTGTATGCCGCGGCAGGCGGCAGGCTCCAGATACCGGCTCCAACGTTGTCGTCAGTCTTGGACCCGTCGGTGTACACGTGAGTATAGGCGCTGTATCCTTCCAGAAATTAATAGAAAAGTTGCCTCAGGAGCTCAGGATGAAAGTCATTCTTCGCTCCCGGAAGCCACGATGTTTCCACATGGAAGTTGGGGTTCTCCCACGGCGGACACAACGGTGGAACGTATCTATCAACGTCTTCGAAATGGATACCAGCACCCTGGCACAAGGTCTGGAGGCGGACAACCGAGGACGGGGACCTACGCAGCTGGAGGAAACGGAATTTAGCAACAGCACACCAACCTGGGTGGCCTGTGCCTCGCTTCCTAGCCGCACTCAACCCGTACCTTAGCGTCAACATGTCCCTCCTGATGTGAAGTGGAGGGACGTGGGCCTCCACCTCTAGTTTACCTACGCGTGTACACCTGTAAGCACCCAGACATAGGCGAAGGCATCGGTTCTGTATTCTGGTCAGCTTTGCGAGTGTGGTGTCGCATGCAGAAGCATACAACTGGCATCCATAATCAAGTTTCGATCTGATCAGGGTCTTATACACCATTAATAAAGATTTCCTATCGGCTCCCCATGTAGTACCTGATAAAACTTTCAGGATGTTTGTGACTTTAAGACATTTACTTTCAAGTTCGTTAATGTGGTTTTTCCACGTTAATTTCCGGTCAAAATGAACACCAAGAAATTTTACTGAAGTCTGAAATTTAATAGGAGTATCATTTAATTTTAATACTGGATTTCTAATGTTACGTTTCTTAGTGAAGACTACTCCTACTGTCTTCTCAACTGAAAACCTAAATCCCCATTGTATTGCCCACTGTTCCGCGGCTTTTAGGCCGGCTTGCACCCTTTGTGCAGATAGCCTCTCAACTCGAGAGGAGCGCCAGATTGCGCAATCGTCAGCAAACAAGGAGAATTTGAGGTCACTTAAACTGGGGGCTGGTGATAGGAAATCATTAATCATTATAAGGAATAAAATTGGGCCCAAAACGCTACCTTGTGGAACTCCATTTTCAAAGACAAATGTGTCTGACTTTACGTTACCTTTTAATTTGACGGAAAAAGTCCTGTCTTGCAAAAAATTACTAATAAAAATTGGCAAATTACCTCTCAGACCCAAGGCGTGGAGCTTCATCATGAGGCCAGTCCGCCATGTCATGTCGAAAGCTTTTTCTATGTCTAAGAATACTGCAATTAATGTTTCTTTACTGCAAAGAGCCTTTGAGATGTCAGTTTCAAGACTTATTAAATGATCTAGTGTGCTTCTACCTTGGCGGAAACCACACTGTCGATCATTCAATAAGTTGTTACTTTCCAAAAAATACATTAGTCTACGCTTTATCATACGTTCCATGACCTTACACAGACAGTTTGTGAGCGAAATCGGACGGAATGAGTTGGTGTTGTTCGGGCATTTGTCCCTCTTCGGGATCGGTACGACATGGGCAAAGTGCCATGAGTTTGGAAACGTTCTGGACGTCCAGATCTCATTGTACACTTCTAGCAATTTGTCCAGGTTTCCCTGGTCAAGGTGCTTAATCATCTCGTATCGTATACCGTCAGGTCCAGGAGTAGAGCCCTTGCCCTTATTAATAGCAAAGGAAAGTTCCTCTGGGGAAAATGCTCGATTGTAGCCCTGTTCGTCCCCGTTCTCGAAGTCGAGATGCAAGAGCTCGGCACGATCACGGAACACGCCGAAGCGTGGATCATGATTGGTGGAGCTACTGGCATCTGCAAACTTCTGGCCTAGGGTGTTGGCAATGGCCTGGGGTTCGTCGAGAATCCGCCCTCCACTACTCACCTGTGGGATAAAACTCCTTCCTCCTTTGGATCTGACCCGGTTTATAGCCGACCATACCTCAGAGGAAGGGGTATCCTTGTTAATAGTGGAGACGAACGCCCGCCAAGACTCTCTCTTACACTCCCTGAGAACCCTCCTAGCCTTGGCTCTAGCTTTTTTATATTCAATTAAGTTTACAAGTGATGGAATTCTATTGAATAAACGGCATAGCCTATTTCGCTCACAGACCACTCGTCGGCAGTCTGGTGTCCACCATGGAACTCCAGGCCTGTGGGTTTTTACAGAAGTCTTAGGAATTGTTAAATCTGCTGCGTGTATTATAGCTTGTTGTATGTGTGTAATTTTGGTGTTGATGTCTTGTCCAATGGTGTCTATACGAACGGCTCCTGAGTAGGCCCTCCAGTCTGCTTTCCTAAGGTTGTAGCGCACCTCGGGAGTAGCCGTTGGGGCGCCACACTCGTAAGAAATGCAGATCGGAAAATGGTCGCTACCCAGAGAGTCGTCGTATGTAGAAAATTTACAATCTAATAGCAAGGCAGCATCAACTATAGAAAGATCTATAGCTGACGCTGTGCCAAATCGTTCGTCCACTCGAGTCGCACTACCGTCATTCAGAAGAGACAAGTTGGAGTTGAGGATAGCTGCAGCCACCTGCTCTCCCCTCCCGTCACTCCGGACACTGCCCCACCGCAAATGGCGAGCGTTGAGGTCGCCAAGGATCATTTTCTTTCCTGGCAGTTGGTTAAATAGCTCCTCAAGCTCACCATCGTCAATGAGCCCGCCCGGAGGACAGTATAGTGAACAGATGGCAACATAGCCAGTCCGAATCTTAACTCTGCACGCCACAGCCTGCAGGTTCACGTTCAGATTGACTCTTTGCTGGGCGAATGAACTCCGAATGTATAGGGCTACCCCCCTTAGGTTGTCTCCCCTGTAGGACGTGTAGTTGTCGAATACAGGTGGGTCGTCGTGACCCGCAAGTAGCGTCTCTTGTAGGCAAAAAACGTCCGGCCGGAATAATGACATTAGTAAATGAAATTGAGCATTTTTATTCCTAGCACCTCTGCAATTCCACTGGATGATAGTGAATTTTAAGTCTGAGAGTTGATATGGTCAGCGTTTTGGGCTTTATTTTTCTTTCCTCTTGTTTCTCGGGGGGAAAAGGGTACCGGGGAAGGATCCCCCGCATCAGATGAGCAGTCTCCCGGCTCCAAAGAGCCAGTACTCTGCTCGGCAGGGGCTCCCTGCCTCCGGAGTGTTTCAAGATAGCGAAAAAATGGTTGTGGTGAGGAGTCTCTTATCATGCTTTCTGCCGAAAGCGATCTCCTCATTACGTTAGGGTAGGTAAGGTTGCGAGTCTGTTTGGGTTTTGGGGTCAGGTGTAACTTGTTGTTAGTTTCGGTCTCGTTATTAGTCATAGTTGTATTTGTGTTCTCGTCTTTGGCGTCTGTGGTTGAATAACCGGTGATTGTGGGGTCAGTCTGTGTTGCGATGGTCTTGGTCTCAGTCTGCGTTCCAGTGGTGCACATTTTGGGAGGTGAGGTATTTTTGGATACAGCGGATGCAAAGGACATTCCAGGTGTTGGTGTCTGCAAGGACATCTCCACCTGCCTCTTAGCCTCCTTGTAGTCCAAATTGTTCTCTGCTCTCACCTTACCAATCTCATACTCCCTCAGGTAGGAAGGGCACTTCCTGTCTGAGGCAGCATGCTGACCGGAACAGTGGTAGCATTTTTCCTCCGTTTGTGTACAGTCATCGTCCCTGTGTCTGGTCTGAGCACATTTGGAGCATACCTGGGTGTTACGGCAGGTCTTACCAGTGTGTCCAAACCTTTGGCAGTTAAAACAACGCATTGGGAATGGAATGTATGTTTTGGTCTGGACCCTCTCATATCCTACCAAGACATGAGTGGGCCTAACAAGTCCGTCAAAAGTGAGTACAGCTGTAGTCGATCGTTTACGTTCACCGTCTGTGGTCTTCCTATTAAATACGAAAGCATCGACGACTCCTTGATCTTTCATGTGGTACTTAATTTCGTCATTTGTCATCCCCTGAAATTCGTAGCTGTTAACTACAGCCTTACAGGTGTTGAGAAAAGCTGGGATATATGGTTCCACTGGTGTTGAATGAAAAGTTTTAAGATTCAAGGCGCCCCTCATTTGCTGAGCGTCTTTAACGGTAACTTGGAGTTCGCCTTTTCTTGTCTTTCGGACTTTCTCCACGTCCCCTATCTGATCCTTAATGGCCTTCTGAATGATGAACCCATTAATTTTGTCAAACGAGGTAGACGTGTCAATAGTCCGAAAGTGGATTACTCGGGCCTTCTCAGTTGATACTTGTATGTTTCGTCTTTGTTGTGTAGTTTGGTCGGTAGCCGTTACATTGTCAGAGTTTGTCATTGGTCGTGGCAGTCGTGGGTCATGATTGGTCTCCCGCCTCTGCCTGTCCCTGCCTGGACGAGCAGAGGGGGGCTTGGAGTTTCCCCTCCCAGAGGGCATGGTTGGGGTGGCTGGGAACCACCCCTTGGGTACAGCTTTGCTTGTTTAATTACATGTATGGTTTTGGTGCACTAAGGTTATGCAAGGCCCTCAGTGCAAAAAAAAATACTTTTACTTTAGGACGACCCCCGAACAGTGGTGTGCCTGCACGATCACAGACGTCACTGCTGGATTGGCCCAGGTTTTTTCCCGACCCCCACTGGAGACACACAATCCCACTCCGTGAGGTGTGCACCACTAGGGGGGCTCTAGCACGAATACTGAATTAAGAAAATTCAGCAGGTGCCTCGGCCAGAGTAAGTATTAGAAAAAACGGCTTCAAAAACGTGGTCTATTTAATTTTGTTGGTTTAATAAGTAACATCATTTGGCACGGAAACCACCGAAGATATAGCTCAACTAGGGAACAGAATGAATGCAGTTTTAGAAGCGGTTAAGAAACAAAATAGGACCATTGACCAGTCCTACACGGCAGTACAAACTCTGACCTCTCACATGAATGCTATTGTTGACGAAACTAATCAACTAACACCCGTTGTCCAGGAATTCATAAGGTCAGAATCTTCACTGGTATGGCTACTCTGCCTTACAGAATGTATGCATGCAGCTGAAGCCTCTGTACAAGCTTTCACAGACACCAACAGTAGGATCATAGCTGATCTAGTGAATGCAGGGTTAGGTCGTGTTGATGCACAGTTGTTGCCAGTTGGTCAACTTGTTGCCACTTTACATACAGGTGAAACTCAATATTTTCTAACTCCTATCTTTCAGGAGCATGAAGTGGAATAATAATACCTCTTATTCGAGGCAACCTTAACACACAAGGAAACACTAATACACATTCCACTAAAATCACATTTTTTTTTATGCATGGCTCTTGGAACCATTTTCATTGAAAGAGAATGACGATCTTTTAATTCTGAACAAACAAACTGAACTAATAATAGTATCAGAAGAGTTATTAATAGTTCCTGTGACTAAGCATGAAGTCCTAAATAAGTGTAAGTCAACATACTTACATTTGCATGTATGTCCTGCTTACGCTTTCGCTTTCACACCGGCTGCAGAAGCTACTTGTGAATTAGCTATAGAACAAACTAATGCATCTACAGCCCTACAACAATGTGAATACACCCAAATACAACACAGATTAGTGTTTTACGCACATGTCAATAATGTGCAATAATTCTATTTCCTAAATAAAACCAGTGTGATACTTATATGCCTCTAACTACCGCCCAATCAGTCTAACTTCAATAGTAAGTAAATTACTAGAATCAATTATTTCAAACTCCATTCGAAACCACCTGGAGAAGCACAAGTTGATCAATGTTTCACAACATGGCTTCACATGGGGCCGTTCATGTCTAACTAATCTATTAATATTCTTTTCATCAGTTTTCGAATCGGTGGACGAGGGGCACAATTATGATGTGGTATATCTCGACTTTAGCAAAGCCTTCGACAGAATCCCCCACGAAAGACTAATTAGAAAGGAAGAAGCGCATGGCATCAAAGGTAATATCCTTAAATGGATTAAGGCGTGGTTACGGGACAGGAAAAAGCGAGTGAGCATAAACGGCACTAAATCCCATTGGAGCAACGTCACTAGTGGAGTTCCCCAAGGCTCAGTACTTGGACCATTATTATTTATATACATAAACGACATAGATATCGGCATAGACAGCAACATAAGTAAATTTGCTGATGACACTAAAATAGGACGTGTAATTAAATCTGACGAGGACTCTGCAAAACTACAGGAAGATCTAAACAAATTTTTCGAATGGTAGGAGAAATGGCAGATGAAATTCAACATGGACAAATGTAAAGTATTCAGTATAGGAGATGTAAACAGGGAAACCAGTTACCAGATGAGCAACGATGCCATTGTGGAATCCGACTGCGCGAGAGATTTTGGAGTAATGATAAGTAGGAATCTTAAGCCAAGTAAACACTATGTTTTTGCTAGTAACAAGGCTAATAAAGTACTTGGGTTCATACAAAGGAGTGTTAGTTACAAGACTAGCGAGGTCATCCTAAAACTGTATCTTGCTCTTGTGAGACCACACCTGGATTACGCAGTTCAGTTCTGGTCACCGTATTACAGAATGGATATAGAATCCTTGGAAAGAATCCAGAGGAGAATGACAAGACTAATCCCGGGCATTAGGAACCTTGAATACAGAGACAGGTTAAAGCATCTTAATTTGTACTCCCTCGAGAGATATAGAGTGAGGGGCGACCTGATAGAGGTGTATAAATGGAAGTCAGGGTTAAACAAAGGGGATATTATAAAGGTACTCAAACTATCCAACCAGGAGCGAACTCGTAACAATGGTTTAAATTAGACAAATTTAGATTTCGGCGTGAAATAGGTAAACACTGGTTTGGAAACAGAGTAGTGGATGAGTGGAACAAGTTACCAAGTATCATCATTAACTCGAGCAATAGGGGTTGAGTATAAACGGGACTGCCCAGTATGGGTCAATAGGCCCACTGCAGTTTCATCCATTCTTATGTTCTTACATAGGTAACATTTAGTAGTGGAAGGTTATCATATAGCACCAGACTGTTGTGAAATTAGCAGTAATGCAATCACAACCTTGCAGCTACCAAACAGGGAGGTACTACCGCCTGGGAAGATATTGGAAGCATAATGTGTTGTCTGCTGCCATATGGCATCACAAATTTGTGACCAAATCCCAGGTTGCTGACCTGACTTTCTGCCTCATTTACACAATTGCAGGTCTCACTTGCTTCTCTTACTTGGACATCACAACATACATAATGTATATTGTTTCTCACTCTTGAATAATTTTTTCGTTTTTGTATTTATTTATTTCATCTTTTATATATATATATATATATATATATATATATATATATATATATATATATATATATATATATATATATATATATATATATAAAATAAACTACCTCACCAGCCAGTACTCAAACCCTCGACTTATTGGTCATAATTATAAGATCAAGGGTTCGAATCCTGGCGGGGTGAGGTGTTGATTATATGTAGAAGTCCGCGTGCTTTATTGGGCTTATGAAATATATATGGATCCTCGTGTTTCGAACCCGGATTTGGTAAAACGTTGCTCTCATCACCTAAGAGGCACGGGTGGTCCCCATTTGAGGTTCACGGCGCCATAAGCTCGTTGAACAGGCTTTGTTTGAAATATAAGAGTGTCTAGGACTGCTTTTAGTGTCCTGGTTGCCCAGAGGTAGCGTTCCCTGGTCACAATTATAAGATCATGGGTTTGAGTCCTGGCGGGGTGAGGTGTTGGTTGATTATTTACTTATTTATTTATTTACTTATTTACTTATATATATATATATATATATATATATATATATATATATATATATATATATATATATATATATATATATATGCTGAAACCACAAGGAAAGAAGAAAACACGAAGTTCCCAAGCGCTTTCGTGTAATTCACATCTTCAGGGGTGAGTACAGACTGTACTCACCCCTGAAGATGTGAATTACACGAAAGCGCTTGGGAACTTCGTGTTTTCTTCTTTCCTTGTGGTTATCAGCATATACCTAGATCACGCGCACCTACAGTGATTTACCTGCATATATATATATATATATATATATATATATATATATATATATATATATATATATATATATATATATATATTATATATATATATATATAACGTTACTAGCGTGGCCTATTCGTTACTTTCACTTGGTATTATATTCATGTGGGGAAATCTTCTTAAAACGCCAACTCTAATTCTAACTATTTATTATTCAACTGAATGACGCAGACACATTAATAGATCAGCATATTTACGTTACAATACAGTGACACTCGGGCAACAAACATGAAGTAACTCACTTTATGGATAGCTCTGACAATGACTCACGTGTGACCTGAGGGAGGCCCAGTGGCTGGGGAAGCTGTCTGCAAGTTCGGGAAGGAAGTTTCCATTTAGGAGGGAGCTGTCGGCCCCTTCCCTATTACAATAATAATCTGAATGCTAATGAATAATGGAGGGAGCTACAGGGCCGTATATTGGCAGCCATGAACTGGAAGATGTCGTCACTAATCTGGGTTCGTCTAGTCATGTGACAGGTGTGCTGGCTGGAGGGTAGCTTCTTGACTAACACTGTCATGTCGCCGGGTTAAGCTAATTGCGTGGCAGTGAGAATCGTAGGTCAATGAGATCGTGACATCTCCTTGGGTCAGGCCTGGACAGCTGTGTTTGCCCATGTGTAGTTTCTTGAGTAACACGATCATAACGCTGGGTTAACTCAAGTAGTTTATGGCCGTGACCTTTCCTGGGTCAGGTCTTAATCTCACTGTAGGGTGTGTCAACTTGCGTGGGTGCACACCTGCTCATCTACTTACTGTTATAGGTGCTGTTCTTTCTGAGGTGTAAGCTATGGTCTGATAAACAATCACTTTTCTATAACACACAATAGATCTTACTTTGTTCTGGAACTTTTAAGTGGCAGGGTTGATGTAAACACTTGTTTTGGGCTTTTTTTGTTGTTGAAGCGTCTGTATACACAGGTACTTAGTTTAGAAGAGAATGTATTGTGTATTCTCTCCAGGAAAAGTGTTTTGAGTACACTTTTATAGGAACACTTTAAGTGAAGTGTTCACCCCTGAACGATTGGTAATGTTCTGGCTGTCTCCAAGCGTGAGTGCGGGGAAAAGCCGTCAAGCAATGTTATCTTAGTCAGCGTGACCTCGCTCGACTCCTGATGAAGTTATAGACTCAGCATGTATAACATGAACAACTACTGAGTCTTTTTGAATAACTTAGTAAATAATTTGGGGTTATATATTTAGGTGAATATTTATATAATGCCAGCTCCAACCGAGCCCTTAACGGTTTAAATCCTAGGTGTACCTAACCTTGTTACAATAAAGTGTGCTTTAGCAAACTTTTACTTCTTGCACACGCTTTTGCAATTCTTTCCAGAAAGTTTTCGTAGAAACTACTGTGTACCTAGAAAAAAGATCTGTAACAAATTATCATAACAATCAGAGAACTGATAAATAAATAATAAGATGGCAGGTATAATTAAACCAGGTAGGATTATACCATAAGGTAAATATAAAGAAAGAGAATCCTGTAAGTCAGGAAACTGCGTTTCATTAATATAAGATAGAAGTTTAAGCTTATCAGATACAATATGAAGACCGCTGAAGTTTATATTCAGGGAAAATGGTGTGGGTACAAGTTTAGAAGTAATGTTTGAAACAAATGCGATTTTTTTTTACGGGGATTAGCCCACCTGGGCACAGGTCACTGACCCCCACATCAGGGCCTGGGGGGCGAAAATATATTATTAATAAATAATAATAATAATGATAATAATAATAATAATAATAATGGTATCTATTATTATTATTATTATTACAACAATTAATAAAATTAAAAAAAGAAAAAAAAATTATATATATATATATATATATATATATATATATATATATATATATATATATATATATATATATATATATATATATATATATATATAACAGCTGGTATGAAACACGAGGTACCATACATACTTCAATTTTAGTCCATATAACACGCGGACTTCGAACCCTCATACCAGCTGGATTCGGTAAAATGCTACTGACATCCACATAAGCAGCACGGGCAGTTCCCAATGGGAGGTTCACGGCGCCATAAGCTCGTTGAACAGGCTTTGTGTGAAATATCACTGTCTAGAAATGCTTTTGTGCTCTTGTGGTATGGTCTTATAATTGTGACCAGGGAACGTTACCTCTGGGCCACCAGGAGACTAAAAGCAGTCCTAGACTCTGTTATATTTCACACAAAGCCTGTTCAACGAGCTTATGGCGCTGTGAACCTCAAATGGGGACCACCCGTGCCTCTTAAGTGATGAGAGCAACGTTTTACCAAATCCGGCTTCGAAACACGAGGATCACCTAAGAGGCACAGGTGGTCCCCATTTGAGGTTCACGGCGCCATAAGCTCGTTGAACAGGCTTTGTGTGAAATATAACAGAGTCTAGGACTGCTTTTAGTAGTCTGGTGACCCAGAGGTAGCATTCCCTGGTCACAATTATATGATCATGGGCTCGAATCCTGGCAGGGTGAGGTGTTGATTATATGTAGAAGTCCGCGTGCTTTATTAGGCTAATGAAATATATATATATATAGCATATATATATATATATATATATATATAATCAACGACCTCACCAGCAAGGAATCGAACCCTCGACCTACTGGGTGTGACTAGGGAGCGCTTACCGGCTAGGCCACAAGTGTCCTTGTGGCCTAGCCGGTAAGCGCTCCCTAGTCACACCCAGTAGGTCGAGGGTTCGATTCCTTGCTGGTGAGGTCGTTGATTGTATGTTCAAAGTCCGCGTGTTAAATGGATATATATATATAAATATATATATATCCTACTGTGTGTTGTTATAACAGCGGCAACATGCTAGCCTTAGGCCTAAGCCCATGCCCCCCCCCCACCCCTCGCTTAGCCATTACACCTGGCACGTCTGCTCCTTCATTTAATTCAGTTTGAGTATTGCTTAACCTTGTGCAGTAAGGAACCCTGAGAAGTACTCGAGTAAATGTTTCTCATCGTGGTGTGTGCGAATTTTTATTAGCATAACACACTTCCCAGAATATGATCAGTACTTATTATAATTTGTGAGTGTCCCAAGTTCATTTTAATTGTCGGTTAGTGTCAAATGTACCCATTGTGTCTTAGTGATAGAAGCTGTGTCTATGCTAACTGTTATAACCTAACACGTCTTTTAACCTATATCCTCCTCCTTGTCCTAATCCCCACCTCACCCTCCTTACCCTTCCATCCCCGCCCCGCCCCGTGTGACCTCACGAATCCTCAGTCTTTTGTTCCCTTAAGCTATGTTTTGAAGTTGATAGTTCGTGTAATTTGATATTGCTATAATTGCAGAGTTTCAATCATTGTATTTTTATGCTAGTATGATTTATAATGTTCTTTTTGAAACATAGTGATAAATAATATTCAGCGTAGTGAGCATAGTTTCACTCCCCGAACCAGCCATGAAAGCATTGTCGTGACGGAAACTGATTGGGCTAATCATTATTTTCACATGGGCTGGCAAGGACATGTAACACCTGTTATTGTTTGTAGAATGTGAAATTGCAAGTTAATTTTCTCGAATACTATGCTAGATATGAAGGATCTTTAGCTTAGCAATTCTTCTCGTTGAGCTCATACTATGAGCACTTACTGTGTATGTGTTTTTTTTTTCTCCTGGCATAGAAGCCTTGATCTTGGCAGGAGGTAGAGTAAGTTTTGTCAGATCAAACCAAGCCAGTAGAAAAACATACATGCCAGTATCTAGGAGGTTATTCTGTGGAAAATATGAGATTGTATTATCGCCTCAGGGGCTTTTCTTGAAACTGCACACGATATTACTGTCTATGTGTATCATCAGTTCTCTGGTAGGGAAGCTTTGGTCTTAGGAGGAGGCGTAGTGATTGTTTATCTGACCATAGCTTACACCCCAGAAAGAACAGCACAAATAAAAGTAAGTAGATGAGCAGGTGTACACCCACGCAAGTTGACACACCCTACAGTGAGATTAAGACCTGACTCATGACACTTGGTAGGTGAACACACTTAGTGATTCTTGACACTTGGTAGGCGAACACAGCGACTCACAACACTTGGCAAGCGAATAAACTTAGTGACTCACGACACTTGGTAGGTGAACAAACTTAGTGACTCACGACATTTGGTAAGTGAAGACAGTGACTCACGATACTTGTCAGGTGAGGAAACTTAGTGATTCATGACATTTCGTAGGTGAACAAACTTACCGACTCACAACACTTGGTAGGTGAACAAACTTACCGACTCACAACACTTGGTAGGTGAACAAACTTAGCGACTCACGACACTTGGTAGGTGAACAAACTTAGAGATTCACGAAACTTGGTAGGTAAATGTACGTTATGTATCTAAGCTACTGTGCCGAGTAGCAACCTTGTATTTAAGCTACTGTGCCGAGTAGCATCTTATGTATGTAATTACGTGGCAACAATGCACGTGTTATGTGGCAACACTGCCCCGAGGCTGCCATATGGCAAGGCAGCCTCAGTCTGACTCCGTGGGTCGTGCATGGCACACGCTAGTGACTAGTCACTACTTGTATTTCTCCTCTCCGTTAATAAATGGACTTCAGTGTTACCCGGTGCTTCCCTACCCATCACTGCCTTCTTCAGGGAACACTTGGAACCTTCAGTAAACACACTTCATGACTCACGACACCTCTTAGGTGAACACAAGCGACTCACGACTCTTGGTAGGTGAATGCACTTAGTGACTCACGACATTTGGTAAGTGAAGACAGTGACTCACGATACTTGGTAGGTGAGCAAACTCTTTGAATCACTAGGTGAACACACTTAATGACCCACGACTCTTGGTATGTGAACACACTTAATGACTCACGAAACTTGGTAGGTGAACAAACTTAGCGACTCACGACACTTGGTAGGTGAACGCAATTAGTGACTCATGACACTTGGTTGGTGAGCATACTTAGTGACTCACGTCACTTGGTATGTGAACACACTTAATGACTCACGAAACTTGGTAGGTGAACAAACTTAGCGACTCACGACACTTGGTATGTGAACACACCTTGTGTCTCATTACATTTGGTAGGTGAAGACAGTAACTCACGATACTTGCTAGGTGAGCAAACTTAGTGAGTCATGACACTTGGCAGGTGAACACTCCAAGTGACTCACGACACTTGGTAGGTGAACACACTTAGTGAGTCATGACACTTGGTAGGTGAACACTCCAAGTGACTCATGACACTTGGTATGTGAACACAATGACTCACAAGACTTGGTAGGTGAACACAATGACTCACAAGACTTGGTAGGTGAACACAATGACTCACAAGACTTGGTAGGTGAACACAATGACTCACAAGACTTGGTAGTTGCAAACTCTTCATGACTCACGACACCTGGAAAGCGAACACACAATATGTCTAATGACACATGGTAGTTGTATACACTTAGTGACTCCTGGCACTTTGTTGGTGAACACACTTACTGACTCACGAAACTTTGTAGGTGAACAAACTTAATGACTCATGACACTTGGTAGGTGAACAAACTTAGTAACTCATGACACTTGGTAGATGAACACAATGGCTCACGACAATTGGCAGGTGAACACACTTGGCGACTCACAACACTTGGTAGGTGAACACACTTAGTGACTTACGACATTTGGTAGGGGAACACAGTGACTCACGAAACTTTTCTAGGTGAACAAACTTAGTGACTCATGACACTTGATCGGTGAGCACACTCAGTGACTCATAGTAACTCATGACATGACATTGGTAGATGAACAGAATGGCTCACGACACTTGGCAGTTGAACACACATAGTGACTCACGATACTTGGTAGGTGAGCAAACTTTTTGAATCACTAAGTGAATACACTTAGTGACGCCCCACACTTGGTAGGTTAACATACTTAGTAACTCACGTCACTTGGTAGGTGAGTTCAGTGTGGCTATCATTCTGCCAAATTTTGAAAGAGATATGCTAGGCCTCATCATTTCGCTCCAATAAGTCATGGAAATCATAAATATTTAACATAGCTAAAGCTGCCTCCCGAAAGCTGGGAATGCTGTACAGTTGCTGTAACTACTTCACTCCTGAGCAGTTGTTA
Source organism: Homarus gammarus (assembly GCA_958450375.1). Lineage (NCBI taxonomy): Eukaryota > Metazoa > Arthropoda > Malacostraca > Decapoda > Nephropidae > Homarus > Homarus gammarus. The sequence goes on from CAUDMG010000454.1 coordinate 1,888,184, forward strand.
CAAGTAAAAATGGGATTCATTCGTCCTCACTTGGAGCACTGCTCTCATATCCGGGGTGGCTCTTCTTCTGTCCAACTGTTAGATAGGGTGGAATCAAAGGCATTTCGTCTTATTAACTCTTTTCCTTTAGTTGCCAATCTTTCTTCCCTTTCTCTTCGTCGCAATGTTGTTTCACTCTCTCTCTCTCTTTTACGGGTACTTTAACGGGCAATGTTTGGTAGATTTGGCATCCAGTGTACCGCTGGCAAGGCGGTGGGCTCGTAGCGCACGTCTTGCCCCCGGTGCCCACCGTTTCTCCGTGGATGTCGGTCACACTAGAATAACCCGTTATAGTACATCCTTCTTTCCTCACACAGCCAAACTGTGGAATGCTCTGCCTTCTTTTGTGTCCCCATACTTATACAATGTCTCACTTTAAAAAGCTGGTTTTCCGGCATCTCCGTGGTTTAGATTAACACAGTATAACCTTTTTTTTCTCTATTTTTATTATTTTTTTTCTTATTTTTTCGTCCCCCAGGCCCCGTTGTGGGTCGTTCGACCTGTGCCCGGGTAGGCTAATTTCGGTAAAAAATAAATAAATAAATAAAATAAATCATGGTGGGTATATCTAGTATCTGCCTGTATGGTTACGCCTTACCCAATCACTGTGTTCTGTGAGTATGAAGTCATAGGCACAGTTGAACTGATTGGGAGAAATTTAGCGTTAGGTGTACCCCTCCACAAGTACACCCCATTTCGAAAATAGTGAATATGGAAGGTGTTAAGGCCAGCTGGATTAACAATAAGTACTAAGTGCACTTTAGGTATTCTCCATTTCGCGAAATGTATTGGGATTCATATGACCCCGTTTAACTAGCTAGGATTGTAGGTTGTTTTGAAGTGTAACTATCCATCCTTAATAACGTTAATAAATGAGGAATAGTTAAGAAAGCGTCATCTATTCCCCCTCTTTATATTGAGTAGAATACTCCACAATCATCATAAGTGTCTTGTGTTATAACGTGATACAGTGAGCCATGCATAACACAATCATTATATCCTGTCGTTCCCTTAGTATATACGTTAGTTATTGATATAGTAAATGTTCCTTTTTTTTACGGGACTTAGCCCTCCCGAGCACAGGTCATTGACCCACATCAGTGCCTGAGGGGCGGAAAAAAAAAAATAAAAAAAATAAACCGGTATATATATATATATACATAAATATATAATAATAATAATAATAATAATAATAATAATAATAATAATAATAATAATAATAAATGATAAAAAATAAAATAATAAAATCATAAAAATAATAATAAAAATAAAAATAATAATAATAATAATAATAATAATAATAAATAGATAAAAATTATAACAAAAAATAAAAATAACAAATAAATAAAAAACCGATATATAAATCAAGAGCGAGAAATGATATACAGTATGAATGTTGTGTTGTCAATACTAAGAGAAACAATCGAGAAAAAGCAATTGTGTAAATGAGGCAGAAAGTCAGATCAGCAACCTGGGACTTGGTCAAAATTTTCGTGATGCCATATGGCAGCAGGGTCTACCATTAGACAACACATTATGCTTCCAATATCTTCGCAGGCGGAAGTACCTCCCTGTTTGGCAGCTGCCTGTTATCTACTACCCCTATATTTATTGCCATCCATTTCCCCCCCCCCTCTCTCGCCTACACTACCCAATCCTCCCTGTCTTCCTCACTCTCCTCCTTCACCTCACGCTGTTTACGAAAGAATAATATAAGATAAAAGATACCTATTTTTTTTACAACAATGACTCACGACACTTGGTAGGCGAACATACTTAATGACTCATGACACTTAGTAGGTAAACACACTGTGACTCACGACACTTGGTAGGTGAACACACTGTGACTTGCGGCACTTGGTAAGTGAACACAGTGATTCACAACACTTGGTAGGTAAACTGTCATGTCTCACGGAAACAATGGTTGTACCTCGGGTACTCAGATATTTTTCATCACACACTCGCAACAACTCTTGTTGACTCTTAGCAACTGTTGTTGACTCACAACAACTGTTGTTGACTCGCAACAACTGTTGTTGACTCGCAACAACTGTTGTTGACTCGCAACAACTGTTGTTGGCTCGCAACAACTGTTGTTGGCTCGCAACAACTGTTGTTGAATCTCAACAACTTTTGTTGACTCGCAACAACTGTTGTTGACTGGCAACAACTGTTGTTGACTCGCAACAACTGTTGTTGACTCGCAACAACTGTTGTTGACTCGCAACAACTGTTGTTGACTCGCAACAACTGTTGTTGAATCTCAACAACTTTTGTTGACTCACAACAACTGTTGTTGACTCACAACAACTGTTGTTGATTCTTAATAACTGTTGCTGAGTCAAACAACTGTTGTTGACTCAACAACTGTTATTGACTCAATACAACTGTTGTTGACTTACAACTACTGCGGTTGACCCACAGCAACTGTTGCCGAGTTGTTGACTCAGCGGCCATGCTTCCTCACAAATTATTCATCTTACATTGCAACCAATAGTTCGTGTAGATGCTCTTCATATGCTGTGCATTAAACTGATGGTGAAATTCTGTGGTCCATCGTAATGTCTGAATCCTAAGAAGTGAACATGGGCATTTTCGGTGTAACTTGAGAAGTGGAGGTTTATTAAAGTCCATACATTCAATGGCCGAGATGACAAAAGGATTCAAATTGTTAATCTCACTGTCAAAGGCCGACTCTCCATGAAAATATTATAAATTTCATCTCTTTTTAGGGCGGAGATCGAGTTGGCTTATAAAAACCAAAGTTAGCCCAAGATGAACCAATTGAATGATAGAAGCTTTGTATATGTGGTAAAAACACTCCTCCTAGGTTGTAAAACCACTCCTCCAAATATTAATACAAAAGGATATGTAGAGAGATATTTAACACACAAGTGCCTTCACAATAAATAGATACAAATGGACCCTTCTGTGTCTACCGTGGGGCATTCATATTCTCATTTGGTACGCATCTGAATGTCCACTGGATATATTAATATATCCAGGTCTTAATGATCGTGTTTATAATACCTTCCCCAGCATATAACATTGAATTTATTTGAATTGACTTGCGTTGAAAATAATTCCAGTACCTTAATGATGGCTATTTCCGAACTTATGCTGACCATTTATTAACTTATGAAGATATTATGACCATTTACTAACTTACAGTATAAAGATATTAACTTACCAAACCTTCTATTCACCCGACTTCGCTTAGCTCTTCCAGAAAGAACATCCTCTCCCTCTCTCGAAATGGGTGGATGACTGGATGTATTCTAACCAAGAGGACGATGTCAGATCCTATATAAGTATCTGGTGAGGGTCGTATGCAAGAGGTAGTTTACAGAATCGCTGCTGAGATTTTGGTAGTACACAGTGTACGTAGATTAATGTACTGTACAATGCTAAATTAAGTTAATCTTTATAAGAGTAAAATTATATTCCAAGTTCGACCTAGTTTACGGTCTCCATCTCAACTACTGAGCTTACACAATACTGAGTAAACTCCCAAGTCACACAGTCTCACTGTCCTCGTCTTGTACTCTTCACTTGAGCATCTAGAATATTTTACTTTTTATGTATGTAAGGAGATGTTACACCTGAACTGAAGTCCAGCGACGATTTATCACGTGTACAGTCAACTGCCCGTCACACAAGGGTGATCACCAGGCTGTAACATTTGTCAACGCCAGGACATGGAGAGAGAAAAATAATTTTTAACACCTTTATTGTAAAAAAAAAAGTAAAAAAAGAAAAAATCATGGATAAGTCGCCTTGTAAAAAAAAATCGCATAAATGTATTTAGATTTAACACAGAATCGTGTTCTTGCGTGCGCACACACGCACGCGCACTTTTGAAATTAAAACCTACGACATAAGACTGGAGGCCAAGCGTGGGGAGGAACCACGGGTGATCTGTACGGAGATGGAGCAAAAACAGGAAAGGATCGGACGTGAAGAAGACTCTCTGACAAATGGGACACAGAGTGCTTCCTGGCGTGCTCATCGCCTCAGCTTTGTTCTTAAAGTTCTTCATCGTGAAAACACTGCACTCCCATGCCCCCGTGGCAGTAGGCAGTACGAAGCAAGGAGCGACTCGCTGGCATACCCCTGTCACCAAATGGACGACTCGCTCCCTTGTGTAGAAATATCGCCCACAGTATGCACAAAACTACTCGGGACTGGAGGAAGAGGCGTCCGGTCCACGGTCGTGCTGCTGGTCCCATGTTATAAACTGGTCCGGGAGAAATTGTCCACGTGAACTCTGTTCGCGGCCACTTCCGTGTTCGTGATCTCGTCCGTGTTCGTGGCCTCGTCGGTAAACGTAGCCTCGTCCGTGATCGTAGCCTCGTCCGAGTTCGTAGCCTCGTCCGTGATCGTAGCCTCGTCCGTGTTCGTAGCCTCGTCCGTGTTCGTAGCCTCGCCCGTGTTCGTAGCCTCGTCCGTGTTCGTAGCCTCGCCCATAGTTGTCGGAATACCTACAACTCTCTCCCTGACTACCTTTCGTTCGACTCATTTGTCTATGTGGTGGTGATAGTTGTTGATCAAATTGTGGTAATGACTGGTACTGCAATGGTGGTTGATTGAATGGTGATGGTTGTTGATCAAACTGCGGTTGTGACTGGCCCTGTGGCTGTAAACGATAACCTTGTAATGGTTGTGGTACTCGGAGTAGTAAGTACTCTGGTAGTGGTTGTCGATGAGCTGTTTGATGTGGTATGTACTCTAGTGGTGGTTGATGTTGTTGGTGTGGTAGATGCGGTGGTGGACCTTGGTGTGGCAGATGTAGTTGATGTTCTTGGTGTGATAGATGTGGTGGTAGTCCTTGATGTGGTAAATGTGCTGGTGGTCCATGGTGTGTTAAATGTGCTGGTGGTCCATGATGTGGTATATGTGCTGGTGGTCCATGGTGTGGTAAATGTACTGATGGTACTTGGTGTGATAAATGTGCTGATGGTCCATGGCGTGATAATTGTGCTGGTGACAAAGGCTCATGCATTACTAAGGACAATGGTGACGAATGTAGTAGTAGCTGCAGCTGGTTGGGATGTGGGGTGTGTGATCGATACCTGTATGTTGGTGGGCTCAGGTGTTGAATGCGTGATGGTAGCTGATGACAGTGGGAAAGTAACTGTTCTCTGGGTTGTGGTAGTGCAGTTGGTGACTCAGACTGATCTCGTGATGAAGATGACAGGTATTCGGACGGTGGTGGTGCTGATGATGACAGGTATTCGGGTGATGGTGGAGGTGGTAGTGAGTCACCTTGAGGTATTTGTGGTAGATATTCACGGTGTTTATGAATTAAGAAAGAAGGGGGTGAAGGTGGTGGTTGGTAGAGGTGGTAGGGTCGTGATGGTGGTAGTGGTGGTTGGGGTAGTGGTAGAGGTGCCTGTCGATGTTCTGACATTGGTTGTGGTGGTGGTTCAGGCGTTTGCAGTGATGGTGGCTGTGGCGGTGTTGGTAGTGATAGTGGGATTAGTGATAGCGGTTGAAATATTGATGGTGATAATGGCCAGAGTGATGATGATGGTGGTGATAGTGGTTGGAATGCTGATGAATATGGTACTGGTTGGATCCATAGTGATAATGTTGATTGCTGTTTTGATGGTGTTAGTTGTAGTAATACCGTTTGGATGGGTTGTGGATACCGAGTTGGAGGTGGTGCTGGTGTCAGCGGTTTCTGGGCAGGTAAGGAGAGTCGCTGTTTCTTCGTTGGTGACTCCGCTGCTAGTCGCGGTGCTGGCTGTGACGACGACCCGGGCAACTTAACCTTGATCTTGCGGTATCGCAGGGTGGGAGCTTGACTCGTCTTGCTTTGCCGTGCAATATCAGGAACTGAGGGACTTCGGGACTCGTCACCTTCTAAATATCTATCTACTGGGGGTCTGGTTTTTCTATGACTTCGGCGGAGTACTGTTACAGGCTGCCGCACTGGACTTGAAGATGAATCACTTGTACACAGAAGCTGTGGCGACTTACTCTCGTCGTGACGAGTCTCTTGGCGGGCGGATTTAGGACGGGCACCTTGAGGCAATGTTAGTGATGCCTTGTCATGATGGGAGGTGTGCGCTGGAATGTCTTGATGTGAAGAAGGTGCTGTGATGTCTTGACGGGAGGCGGGTACTGGGATGTCTTGAGGTGAGGCGGGTGCTAGGATGTCTCGGTGTGAGGAGGGTGCTGTGATGTCTTGATGGGAGGTTGGGATGTCTTGATGTGAGGTGGGTGATGTGATGTCTTGGAGGGAGACGAGTGCTGTGATGTCTATAGGGGAGGCGGGTGCTGGGATGTCTTGATAGGAGGCGGTTGTTGGGATGTCTTGATGGGAGGCGGGTGCTGGGATGTCTTGGTGGGAGGCGGGCGCTGGGATGTCTTGTTGGGACGCGTTCAAGGAGGTATCTACGTTATCTGAGGGGCTTGGTCGACACTCCAGCCTCTCTGGAAGGTCGGGTGAAGGGAGTCGGTCGACTGTACTCAAACTCTGATCAGTGACTAATGGGAAATTGTGAATTATTCTACTGGTTCTCTCGTACTCATAGAGATGTGACGATGCACTGCTTGTATCAAAGTTGACGGCCACATTGTTCCTGGATGTGGTAGAGGAGGTGGGGGTAATAGTGGAGGTGGACATTTTACGTAGGGTTTTGATGAAATCCTCCCAATCGAAAAGTTGACAGGTTATGAGCTGACCGAAGAACGGGTCCTGGTTCCCCTTGTTCTCCTCTAAAAAAGAGGCCAAGTAGTCTTGTGTAAGTGCTTGAGCCCCCGGTGACAACGACCCCTGGCCCGGCGAGGACGATACCTGGCACGTCAAAGACGTCTCATGGTCCGGTGAAGACGACCCCTGGCCCGGGGAACAAGACCTCTGGTCCGGCAAGCATAGCCCTTGGCCTAACGACGACGACATCTGGCTTGGCGGGGATGACTCCTGGCCCGCCAAGGACGACCCCTGACATTGCGAGGACGACCCATGACCCTGAAAGGATGACCCATGGCCCGTCGAAGACGATCCCTGGCCTGGTGAGGACGATCCCTGGCCCGACGAGTACAACCCATTTCCCGCCGAAGACGACCCCTGGCCCGTCGAAGACGACCCCTGGCTCGCCGAAGACGACCCCTGGCCCGTCGAAGACGACCCCTGGCCCGTCGAAGATGGTCCCTGCCCCGGCGAAGACGACGACTCCTGGTTCGGTGGGGACGATTCCCGATTCGGTGAGGATGACGACCCTCCCTTGTCATCTTCCTCACCTGGGAATAACAATGCTAGAGTTAGGGTTTGCGCGCGGTCTTGGATGTGTGGAGGATTACCCCGTTTTTTATGTAATATGTTGTGATGTGATGTGGAAATATGAGATATAGTGAAGTGATGCGATGTGTGGTGATGATATGATGTGTGGTAATGTGATGTGGCAATGCGAGATGCAGTGATGTGAAGCAATGTAATGTGTGTGGTGCTGTGACGCGAGATGATGTGATGTATGGTGTTGTGACGTGAGATGATATGATGTGTGAGATGATGTGATGTGTGATATTGTGATGAATCCGTGATGTTATTTGGTTTTGAGATGACATGAGGTGTTGTGATATGGTGGTGTGAGATGTAGTGACTGTTAAATCCTTCCTCACCTCCCTTTCCTCTGAAGAAAATAAGGAGTCTGCAATAAGCCGGTTGACCTATGCATGGCAGCTCCTGTCGAGAGTTACTACCACACTATGATCCATGAATCTATCTGGCCTCCTTTTAAAACTTTCCAGCGTTCCAGCACTTACTACAAAGCTGCTAAGCTTGTTCCACTCGTCTACCAGCCTAATTGTGAACCAGTTTCTACCTATCTCCTTCCTAAACATAAACTTATCCAACTTAAATACGTTGCTAAGAGTCCTATCCTGCTCGGATATTATAAGAACTTTATTTATATCTCCTTTATTGATTCCTTTCGTCCACTTAAATACTTCTATCATATCTCCCCACACTCTTCGTCTTTCTAGGGAATGCAAGTTTAGTTTCTTTAATCTATCTTGATATGGAAGGTTTCTAAGTCCCGGAATCATTTTCGTAATTTTTCGCTGCACCGAGTACCAGTGAATTGATATCCATTCTATAATAAGGGCACCAGAACTGAACAGCATAATCAAGGTGCGGCCTGACTAGCGCAAAATATAGTTGCAATATGACTTCCGCACTCTTATTACTTACACTTATAGATATAAAACCAAATACTCTATTTGCCTTATTTCGAACACTAACGCACTGTTTTCTAGGCCGTAGGTCCGGGCTTACAAGTACTCCTAAGTCTCTTTCATAAGTCGACTTCTCTAGGTTAATGTTGCTAAGGCTGTATACTCTGTACATTGATAGTATTTGTTCTTCCAATATTAAGTATGCTGCACTTGCTGGTGGTGAATTTGAGTTGTCATTTTACTGATCACTCCTGCAGTTTACTTAAATCCTCCTGTAGTGCATTTGCATATAGCCCTGAATTAATCTGCCGCCCTATTTTGGTGTCATCCGCAAATTTGCTTATGTCACTCCTGGTACCAGTATCTAGTTCGTTTATGTAGATTATGAACAGGAGTGGGCCCAGAACTGACCCCCAGGGAACCCCACTGGTTACACAGCCCCACTCAAATTTAACACCACCTACGCTGACCCTCTGTGTTCTATCAGGTGAACCACGATTTTATGCAATTTAAAACTTCCCCTCGATACCATGAGCCTTAGCTTTTCTCAGACGCTTCTGATGCGGTACTCTGTCAAACGATTTGCTAAAGTCCAAGTAAATAACATCGTAATTTTCGTCATTATCTGCAACCTCGAAGACTTTCCTAAAAAACGTTAGCAGATTTGTTAGACAAGATTTTCCCTTTATATACTCTTGTTGAGAGTCGTAGATTAATTTGTTTTTCTCTAAATGCGATCGGATGATATTTGTTATAATTGTATTCAAGAAATTTCCCCACTACTGACGTCAAACTAATCGGCCGGTAATTTGACGCTGATGCTCTGTCTCCCTTATAGAATATGGGTACTACATTTGCCTGTTTCCACAAGTCTGGCACAACTCCTGCGTCTAATGAATTTGTAAATAAATTTACGAGGGGTCCGCAAATCTGTTCCTTACACTCTTTCAAAACTCGAGGGGAAATTTCTTCCGGCGCTGGGGATTTTGTCTTCTTTAATTTCTTTATCTTCTTGAGAACATCCTCTTTTCTGATCGTGATATTCTTTAATTTCTCTAATTCATTTCCCCTAAATATCAGCTCCACCTCTGGCATTTCCCTTTTAATTTCTTCTGTGAAAACTGATAAGAAGTAGCTGTTTAATGCTTTGCTTATTTCGTCACTGTTATCGATCACGTCCCCTCTCTCAAACTTAAAATGCCCCAATTTGTCCTTGACCTTTGTCCTATATACCTGGAAAAATCCCTTGGGGTTTGCATTGGATTCTCTTGCTACCCTGATTTCATAGTCCCCCTTTGCCTTCCTTACATTTTCCTTAACATTTCTAGATGGTTCATTATACCTATTTCTGAGATGCTCCTCCCCTCCCTTTAATTTCTTATAAATTCCTTTCTTTATTCCTATGTCATGTTTAAGTTTTTTGGTCATCCACCTTGGCTCATTCTTATTTGACCTAATTTTTCTGTATGGTATATTTTGTCCCTGTACTTTATGAAGTATGCTAGTGAATATATTATAGTCATGATCAATTGTTGTGTCGCCTGTGACCTCACCGGTAAGAAAGAGCTGCACCGAGGATAGCGAATGTAATACCGATTTTCAAGAAGGGGGATAGATCACTATCCTCTAACTACCGCCCAATCAGTCTAACATCAATTGTAGGCAAATTACTGGAAGCAATCATTTCAAACTCTATTCGAAATCACCTGGAGAAGCACCGATTGATCAATGATTCCCAGCATGGCTTCACAAGCGGACGTTCTTGTCTAACTAATCTATTAACATTCTTTTCATCAGTTTTCGAATCGGTGGACGAGGGGCACAATTATGATGTGGTATATCTCGACTTTAGCAAAGCCTTCGACAGAGTCCCCCACGAAAGACTAATTAGAAAGGTAGAAGCTCATGGCATCAAAGGTAACATCCTTAAATGGATTAGGGCGTGGTTACAGGACAGGAAACAGCGAGTGAGCATTAACGGCACTAAGTCCCATTGGAGCAACATCACAAGTGGAGTTCCCCAAGGCTCAGTACTTGGACCATTATTATTTATTATATACATAAACGACATAGATATCGGCATAGACAGCAACATAAGTAAATTTGCTGATGACACTAAAATAGGACGTGTTATTAAATCTGACGAGGACTCAGCAAAACTACAGGAAGATCTAAACAAATTTTTCGAATGGTCTGAAAAATGGCAGATGAAATTCAACATGGACAAATGTAAAGTACTCAGTATAGGAGATGTAAACAGGGAAACCAGATACCAGATGAACAACGATGCCATAGAGAAATCCGACTGCGAGAGAGATTTAGGAGTAATGATAAGTAGGAACCTTAAGCCAAGTAAACAATGTGTTTTTGCTCGTAACAAGGCTAATAAAGTACTTGGGTTCATACAAAAGAGTGTTAGTTACACGACTAGAAAGGTCATCCTAAAACTGCATCATGCTCTTGTGAGACCACACCTGGATTACACAGTTCAGTTCTGGTCACCCTATTACAGAATGGATATAGAATCATTGGAAAGAATTCAGAGGAGAATGACAAGACTAATCCCGGGCATTAGGAACCTTGAGTATAGAGACAGGTTATAGCATCTTAATTTTCACTCCCTCGAGAGACGTAGAGCGAGGGGCGACCTGATAAAAGTGTATAAGTGGAAGTCAGGGCTAAACAAAGGGGACATTACAAAGGTACTCAAACTATCCAACCAGGAGCGAACTCGTAACAATGGTTTTAAATTAGACAAATTTAGATTTAGGCGTGAAATAGGTAAACACTGGTTTGGAAACAGAGTAGTGGATGAATGGAACAAGTTACCAAATATCTTCATTAACTCGAATACGCTGAATAGCTTCAAACATAGGTTGGATGCTTATATGAGCAATAGGGGTTGGGTGTGAACGGGACTGCCCAGTATGGGCCAATAGGCCCGCTGCAGTTTCCTCCATTCTTATGTTCTTATGTTACCTAGGACTGACCTGATTGTTCCCAGGCGACCTCACCTAGGTACCTTCTTAACCCCTCATAATCCGCCGAAAGAAAGTTTGGGACTGACCATATTGTAATTTTTTTTCGTTTCCCAATTTAGGGTGAACCTGATTTCTCTGTGATCACTGCGCCCTAGTTCTTCCCCTATTGTGATATCTCTGATAATATTTTCTTTATTTGTTAATACTATGTTTAATATATTGTCACCTCTAGTAGGTTCAGTAATTAGTTGTTTTAAAAAATCGCCCTGTACTGCATTTAGGAAGTCTTCAGATTTATAGTCACCTACAATGTTGTCCCAGTCAATATTTCTGAAGTTGAAATCCCCCATAATGCACAGGTTGTTGTATTTTGCTGCCCTACTCATTTCCTGCCACATGGACTGAGCTGCTTCTTTCAAAAGACTTGGGGGGGGGGGGGGGGCTGTAAATCACTTCCATAATTAGTTTTTTTCTTCCTTTCGCAATTTCCACTTATACAAACACGATTCCTATTTCACCCTTTATTGAATTATTAATACAATATTCTAATGTATCCCTGATGATGAGTGTGACCCCTTCCCCCTTCCCTGACCTTGTGAAAAAGGTTGTATCCTTCAATGTGGAACTCTGATAAAAAGTCCTTGCTCGCAAGAGTCATGCAAGTTTTCGGTGTTTGCTATGACGTCTCTCTCTCTCTCTCTCTCTCTCTCTCTCTCTCTCTCTCAGGCCAGACCAGCAAGGAATCTCGGAGCAGCAGTGGGACCAAGAGACACGAAAAATTGGCCCACGGGCAAATGGATACGCCCTAGCGCCTACCAACCACTGACTTGCAGATTAACCTTGGGAGTTATAAGGCAAAGGGAGTAAACCCCAAACGAAAAATTTGCAGTGAAATCCTGTATTAGGAAAAGGGAGAGTTAAGATGTGTGGTTGCAGTGTGCTATCATGCCTCACCACATAAATAAACTCACGTACAGTCCTCATCCAGTTCCTCAATATTTTCATCATCATCAAAACCCCTAAACTCCGAAAAGTCCTATGGCGATAAACGAGTGGCGACGGGGACAGACAGAGACGATTGCCGGGAGTCACTTAGTCAGTACTCTGCACGTGGGCGGCATAGATAATATGGTCGCTTATACTGAGATATACCTGTTGACAGCAGTGCAAACCGGTCATGTCTGTTCGACTAAGCAGCCCTTTCCAGGAGCCACTCTGCTCATCTCACATGGGGAGAGGGGGTAGAAAAGGTGCCCTAAAAATAGCCTGCCTTAAAAAAATAATAACCTGACTGGGTAACTACACCCAATCAGGTCATCCAATTGGGGTCAAAAACAATCATAATCACGGATCAAAGGAAAAAATAAACTGTACAACATTTTATGGTCACTGCATGGAATGTCAGGACCCTTCTGGATACTAATCTAAATGAGCATCCTGAAACAAGAACCGTCTTTTTGGCAAAAGAGCTGTCTTGGTATAACATAGACATATCAGTCATTAGGGAGTCCCGACTCCCCGACGAGGGTCGACTTACAAAACGGGGGTCCAACTATACCTTCTTCTGGAAGGCTAAGCCTGCTGCGGATGGAAACCATATTTATCGAGTTGGCTTTACCATTTGCCAATCCATCCTACATAGTCTAACTGAAATGTTTATAGGGATCAACGAGCACCTCATGAGACGCCGAATCCCACTGAATTATTCACGTCATGCCTTCTTAATCAGTGCCATCAGTGCATTCGCCCCAACACTGGATGCAGAGGATGACATCAAGGAGACCTCTTACGCCAGCCTTGACAGAATGCTAACCTCTAACCCCAGAGAAGAAAAGGTTGTGCTCCTAGGTGATTTCAATACCACAGTTAGCAGAGACGCTGACACATGGCAGGAACCATAGGGAGAAACGGAGTGGGCAAATGTAATCCGAACGGCTTACTCCTCCTCAGCAAGTGTACTGAACAAAACTTTACTATCACCAGTAACTGTTTTAGGTAGGCCGACAAGTTCAAGGGTTCTTGGAAGCACCAACAATCCAAAAATAGGCCTCTCATTGACTACACAATTGTCAGAGAAAGAGATCACCGAGATGTCTTCATCACCCGAGCCATGCATGGTTCAGACCACTGTGACACAGATGATCGGCTCATCAGAACCAAACTCTCCCTTCACGTTGCTCCAAAACGACGAAGGCAACAAACCACCAAAAGAGGTTTTAACTTCAAGGGACTGAAAGATCAAGCAATAAAACATGCTTTCAGAGAGCAGCTCGACATCAAACAACCTAAATCCGAGTGTCAAATAGGGTATCCTCGACGCTGTCACGACAAAAACCTGCAGCAAGACCCATGGCCAGATCAAAAGAAAACACCAGGATTGGTTTGATGAAATAGCCAGGAAATCAACGTACTCGTCAATAGTAAACGTGATGCTTTCACTGACTGGCAGAACAACCCTCAGTCTCGGACCAAAGCTGATACTTTCCACGGGGTGGGCAGAGCTTTGCTGACGTCATCAAGGGGCCTTGCGCTAGCTCCCTACCTCTTGCCTCTTATAATCAGAATATTTATGGTTCCACATACTGTACAATGTCACCGAAATTGTAAATAACACCCCTAAATAAGTACCAATATTAGATATATATATATATATATATATATATATATATATATATATATATATATATATATATATATATATATATATATATATATATATATATATATATATATATATACTGTATATGGCCCTCAGGTGAGTCTTCATCGGTGTCATCCACACTTACTAGTGCCTCCCTGACAAATCCCTCAAAGTCATCATCACTATCTCTGCCTCTGTCACTATCACTGGCTTGGGCTGGCTGTGGTGGGTTGCGGGCGAAGAACTCTGTTATGCTTTGCTGACGGCTGGTGTTTATGTTGTCGTGATAAACCTTGATGTAGGGCTCCATAGTCTGCAACAGCTGGGTAGTGAAGATTTCATACCTGTTTGCGTCAGGGTCGTCGGAAAGGAGGAGCTTGACTTTCTCAATACACTCGATGGCACCCCTTACATTACTCTGGGATAAATGGCGTTCTTCTTGGGATGACGCACCACCTGCCTCTTCACTGACGTCATCATCATCTACCATCTCGTCGGCAGTCACATCAAGATCCCTTATCACCTCAAGGATGTCGTCGTTAGTGGTCTCGGAGAAGCCTGCAGCTGTAACACTCTGCGCAGCTTTTCTGGCAAGGTCCACTGCGACTGCAACAGTCTGAACCTCACCAGTCACAGATTTACTCTGCCTAACACCCGGAATGCCTTGCAACACATGTCTCCATGCGTGACGAACAGTTGCTACAGACAGCTGATCCCATGCCTCCACCAAGAACTCCACAGCTTTCTTGACGTTGAATGTTGATCCTCGTCGTCTTAGCTCTTGCTATCGGTGTTGGTGTCATACAGGTTACGCAACTCTTCCTTGGTGTTGGTGTAGTCGTTCAGGAGGTTGAATTTTGTAGCAGAGAATGAAGCTTTTACATTACTGATCAATTCTTGGTCCATGGGCTGTATTATTAGGGTGTGTCATAGGAGGGAAGATCAGCTAAAACTAATGGCCCATCACTTTTTTGGTAGATTTTAGTGAATATAAACAGAAAATTATTTCAGTTTCAATATTTTGCAACCTTTTGCTAGGTAAATTTCAGCGTGAAATTTATCGAAAATCTAACGTACAGCTGCATTAGTGCATTACAATTAAATAATGAACATTGCTTTCTGACTTCATTCTTTAACAACCCAACTAACAATATTTTTTTCTGTTTCAGATTCTGATGCATTTATAAGTTGATAATATTTGCGATGGCTGCTTGTGTCAGGACGAGGAACCAAAAATCCAGCCATCTCAGTCACTATCTTGGGTCTGGGAGAGAGCTCCTGAAGTCGGAGTTGCCTACATTGAGAGATGCTTTGAGATACGGTGTTTTAATCAGGAAAATCAGTGAAAAGAACCAAAGAACTTACACAAACAAAGACATTGCCAGTGATATGACCAAAGCTGTCTTGGCACAGTACACTCTGGCTAACGCTCAGTTCATAACAAGTCAGAAGAAGATTAGTGAGAGACTGCTAGCCAGTTGGGAAAAGGCAAGAGATATCTCTCTTGGGAGAGGAAAACTTGCAGTTTAGGACAGCTTTGCCAAGCAACTGGACCAGTTATTTGACATAATTACTTGCAAGTGCCCAATTGTTCTCTGTCCTGAGTTTGGATGCGATCGTGACTGTAAATCCGAGGCCCACATCTCCTGTATTTGCAAGCGTGAACTGAAGATTCCTGTGATCGAACTGGCATTTGCCAAAGCACAGAGAGAGAAGACTGGCAGTATAGGGGCTCTCATGATTTCTAGCCAAGATATTCCGGAGTCCAAGAGACAGGAGGCTGCCACAGAGAGACAGAAGAGGAGAAGAGTTGCCGAGGAAAAGAGACTTGAGAAGGCCCAGGGTGAGGTAAAAAAGGCCGATGATTGGAGTCAAGCTGATTCAGAGTGCTGACCAGGAGAATGGTGACTTTGTCCCTAACCCAGAAAATAATGATCCCAAACCTTCCAGGCATAAGATTCGAAATAGGAAAGATATCCCGAGCATAGCTCTGGCCAGCATGCGACACCACACTGGTCTCAGAGAAACTGCAAAGATAGCAACAGCTGCCTGGATTGACGGTGGTTTGATAACACCTGATGATGTTCACCTGGTGATAGATCATAACAAAGTAAGGAGAGCTCAGGAGAAACTTGTCAGTAACCTAGAAGAGGAGTTTGATAAGGGGATAAGAGAAAATGGAATCAATTGTTTGTTCTTTGATGGGAGAAGGGATGACACTAAAGTGTTCATGAAAGTTGGAGATTCTGACAAGTTGTTCCCTGCCATGGTGAAGGAGGAACACTACTCCTGCTGCAGTGAACCAGAAGGGAAGTATTTGTGGCATTTCACTCCAGAGAAAGATGACATCAGGAAACCAGCTGAGATAGTGGCAGATAACATTGTGAACTGGCTCAGAGAGAGGAACGTAGACCAGACCCTGCAGGCCATTGGAGGGGACAGCACCAACACGAACACAGGGTGGCAAGGGGGGTCATACAGTGGATAGAGAGGAAGATTGGGAGGAAGCTGGTCTGGATTGTTTGTGACCTCCGCACCAACGAGTTGCCACTCAGACATCTGATCCAGGAGCTGGATGGCAAGACTCTTTCAAACAACAGATGGTCTGGTCCTCTTGGCAAGATGCTGGACTCTGCCACTGAGTTAGAAATAAATCCGAGCTTTGAAAAAATCACAGTTGGCCCTCCACTCGTTGAGCTTGCACATACTGTCATTGACGACCCGAGTACTGACCAGCACTATGGTTACATGATTTGCAGTGCCATCAAAACTGGGGTCATGCCTGATAGACTTGCTTACATGCAGATAGGTCCAGTCTCACATTTTAGGTGGCTCACAACGGCTCTCAAGTTCTGCAGAATTTGGGTCGCTCATCATAAACTGAAAGGGATCCAGCTTCACAACCTGAGACTTATTGTCCAATTCATCGTGAGTGTCTACTTGCCAAATTGGTTCAACACCAAGGTCAAGTCATCGTTCTCCGAAGGTCTGAGGTGTGTTCTCTTCCAGCTTGAGCTCCTGAGGAGTCAGCCAAGGAAGGTTGTTCAGATTGTGGAGCAGACTGTGAGATCTTCCTGGTATGCTCATCCTGAGGCAGTTCTGCAGACAATGCTCCGCAGTAAGGATGAGGAGGAGAGAAGAGTGGCAGTCAAAAAGATCTTGGATATGAGACTTATGAGAGGATCTGGGCATGACGAATCAGTTGGTGACGATTCTTTCAGGGTCAGGAAGACTCCTGAAGTCAATCTAGGTGCCAAGACCCTCACTGATCTCATAGATCTGGATAACATCCAGGCTGGCAGTGAGCCCCCTCTTACCTGCAGCCTCACCAATGTTCAAGTCAGAGCTTTCCTGGACAACCCCATGCATGTCCCTGCCTGGCCCTCGCACACCCAGAGTATAGAGCGTTGTGTGCAGCAAGTGAGCGAGGCCAGCAGTCACGTGTACAGCCAGGAGAGGAGGGAAGGCTACATCCGAGCTCAGGTGGTCAGCAGGGAGGTGATGAGTAGAAACAGAAGCAAGAAAGACATGTTCTCTATGGTGTGCAGCAACACCGGGTCGTAGTAGTAAAACCGGTTTTTGTATTTGATGATTTTGTTTTCTAAAGGAATATTAAATTTAATAAATGTGTCAAGATCATTCGTTTCACTATTCTGGATCATTTTCATCCTAATAAATTAACCTGATACATTTACTTTACTTTAAATAAGCTATTTAGTGGTGTTGGTAAAAGGGTGGGAATACTGAATTTTCATAAGATTTCAAGTTAAAATTTACCTAGCAAAAAATGAAAACTTTTCAAATCTGAAGATATCACATGATTCTGCACATAGAACTACATCATTAATACCATGGGCCGATTTTTCAAACTCAAAAAAAAAAATCGCCTCCGTATGACACACCCTACTGTATTATAGACCTAGTGTTGGGAGGAAGGAAGACCACTTTTACGTTGGGGTGACGATCTAACAGTAGGGGCGAGTGTCCTGGTGCGTTGTCAAGCAGCAACAAAATCTTGAATGGCACATTCTGTTGCTCACAGAATTTCTTCACATCGGGAACAAAACAGTCATCAAACCAGGAGATGGACAGTGTAGAGAACATCCACGCCTTACGTGCTGTCAGCCAGTGGACATTTAGCTTGGTCATGTCCATGCTCTTGTAGGCATGCGGCTTGCGGGCTGTGTGGATCACTGATAACTTGAGCTTACAGGTACAGGAGGCATTGGTGGTAAACAGGACGGTGATGCGCTCCTTCTGCAATTTCCGGCCCCGACACTTGCTGGCATTCTTCACAACGAAGGTCTTGGAAGGTAGCTTTTTCCAAAAAAGACCAGATTCGTCCATGTTAAACACCTGGTCGTCGGTGCACTGTCCTTCCTCCATAATCTCACGTAAAAACGGAGGAAATTCCCTAGCCGCAACACGGTCAGCACTAGCTTCTTCACCACCAATGTTGATAGTGGTGATCTTGTTCCTCTTCTTAAACCTCTGTAACCACCCAGAGGAAGCATTAAAGGGTTTGGGCTCTGTAATTCCCATCTTTCGTGACACTGAAGCATACAGTTCACGTGCATAATCCTTAACTGAGCGCGTGTCCACCGCCATGTTCCGTCACGCCTGACACGTCAAGTAGCTCACAAGTACTTTTTCCGTCTTGAGAAACACCTGGTTGTGGAAATACTTGATCATAGAAGCACCTGTAGACTTTGTGATGTTCATGTGCTCCTTTATCTTGGTTGCATCCTTCTTAATTGTCCTCATAGTTGATTCGTTAACACCATGCTGGCGCGCGAGAAACAAAATGGATGATATTAGGGCCTTGGTATGTACCGAAGAAATCGATATAATTGCATTCACTGAAACATGGATCAACCTAGACACACGTGAATTGCCAGTCGAATACCAAATTGCGGGTTACAAACTGTTCCATACCAACAGGCAGACCAGGAAAGGAGGAGGAGTAGCAATCTATGTTAGGGATAATCTGAAGTGTGAAATAAATAAGGAAATAAAAACTGAGAGGAATACAGAAACAATTTGGATAGAATTAAGCGACGGTCGGGAAAAATTAATCACAGGAGTAATATATAGAACCCCCAATCTTGATAGCGTCAATGAGCGACTTATCTGGGATGAAATGCGCAGGGCTTCCATACACAAGAAAGTCTGTATAGTAGGCGACTTTAACCTTGGCCAAATAGATTGGACTAACCTTACGGGTAACTCAGAATCAGAGGATTTTCTCGAGATGATCCAGGACTGTTTCCTAAGTCAACATATAACCGAACCCACACGGGGTAATAATATACTGGATTTAGTTCTGTCGAACAGAGAAAACCTCATTAGCAATGTCGAGGTAGGGAACGAACTTGCAAACAGCGATCACAAAGAAATTCGATTCCAGTTAGATTTTCAGGGCAGACGTAAGGAAAATTCCACTAAAGTACCAGATTTCAGAAGGGCAAACTTTGACAGTTTAAAGAGGCAGCTGAGAGAGGGGGTGTCGCGCTTGGCCATGAACCTGACAGATGACACCGACCTGATAACGAGATCTGAGATTGCCGAGTTCCACGACAATTTAAATAATGAGTTACTTAATGCACAAAGGCAGAACATACCATACAAAAAACTCAGATCAGACAACAATGACCCTAAATGGATAAATAATTATTTAAAGAACATCATTGGCCAGAGGAAGGCTATAGGTAGAAGGATAAATCGTGGCGAAATTCACCTCCGGGACTATTTTAGGGTATTGGCGAGTAGGGTTAAAACCGAGATAAGGAAAGCAAAGAGAAATAATGAGGTAAGGAAAGCAAGGGAGGCGAAGACAAACCCCAAAGGATTCTACCAAATGTATCAAACTAAAACACGAGAAAAGATTGAACCAATACGGTCAGACTCCGGCGAGCTCACTGATAACGACGGAGAAATGAGCAATAATTTGAATAAATATTTTTCAACAGTTTTCACCACTGAAAATTTAAACATGATACCCGAGGCACCGACTCTATTCAGAGATAGTGAAGAAAACAAATTAAGCGAGATAGTAGTGACTAGTAACGATATTAGTAAGCAAATAGACAAATTAAAGCCTAATAAGTCACCTGGTCCCGATGAGATATTTGCCAGAGTATTAAAGGAATGTAAGGAAGAGCTTAGTATGCCCTTAGCAAAGTTGTTTAACATGTTCTTAAAAACAGGTGTAGTACAAGAATCCTGGAGGATAGCGAATGTAATACAGATTTTCAAGAAAGGGGCTAGATCACTATCCTCTAACTACCACCCAATCAGTCTAACATCAATAGTAGGCAAATTACTGGAAGCAATCATTTCAAACTCTATTCGAAATCACCTGGAAAAGCATCGATTGATCAATGATTCCCAGCATGGCTTCACAAGCGGACGTTCTTGTCTAACTAATCTATTAACATTCTTTTCAGCAGTTTTCGAATCGGTGGACGAGGGGCACAATTATGATGTGGTATATCTTGACTTTAGTAAAGCCTTCGACAGAGTCCCCCACGAAAGACTTATTAGAAAGGTAGAAGCTCATGGCATCAAAGGTGACATCCTTAAATCCTTAAATGGATTAGGGCGTGGTTACAGGACAGGAAACAGCGAGTGAGCATTAACGGCACTAAGTCCCATTGGAGCAATGTCACAAGTGGAGTTCCCCAAGGCTCAGTACTTGGACCATTATTGTTTATTATATACATAAACGACATAGATATCGGCATAGATAGCAACATAAGTAAATTTGCTGATGACACTAAAATAGGACGTGTTATCAAATCTGACGAGGACTCGGCAAAACTACAGGAAGATCTAAACAAATTTTTCGAATGGTCTGAAAAATGGCAGATGAAATTCAACGTCGACAAATGTAAAGTACTCAGTATAGGAGATGTAAACAGGGAAACCAGATACCAGATGAACAACGATGCCATAGAGAAATCCGACTGTGAGAGAGATTTAGGAGTAATGATAAGTAGGAACCTTAAGCCAAGTAAACAATGTGTTTTTGCTCGTAACAAGGCTAATACAGTACTTGCGTTCATACAAAGGAGTGTTAGTTACAAGACTAGCGAGGTCATCCTAAAACTGTATCTTGCTCTTGTGAGACCACACCTGGATTACGCAGTTCAGTTCTCGTCACGGTATTACAGAATGGATATAGAATCCTTGGAAAGAATTCAGAGGAGAATGACAAGACTAATCCCGGGCATTAGGAACCTTGAGTATAGAGACAGGTTAAAGCATCTTAATTTGCACTCCCTTGAGAGACATAGAGCGGGGGCGACCTGATAGAGGTGTATAAGTGGAAGGCAGGGCTAAAAAATGGGGACATTACAAAGGTACTCAAATTATCCAATTAGCAGCGAACTCGTAATAATGGTTTTAAATTAGACAAATTTAGATTTAGGCGTGAAATAGGTAAACACTGGTTTGGAAACAGAGTAGTGGATGAATGGAACAAGTTACCAAATATCATCATTAACTGGAATAAGCTGAATTGCTTCAAACATAGGTTGGATGCTCATATGAGCAATGGGGGTTGGGTGTAAACGGGACTGCCCAGTATGGGCCAATAGGCCCGCTGCAGTTTCCTCCATTCTTATGTTCTTAACTCTTGTATGATCTTATGTTTTATTTCGTAGCTTAAGGAACGTCGTGTCTTCTTTAGCTTAGGGCGGCTGGGTGCAGGTAATGCAAGGTTTCTTTGTGATGGTGATGGTGGTCCAGTGGAAGCCATTCTTATGGAACAACGGATACCGATATACACGGTGTAGCCGGGAGGGGTGTAACTGACGCCGTAGGTCAAGGGGCTTGAACGCTCCCGCGGCGGGGCACGTTATAGTACATTAAAACAATCACAGCTAGCGGGAGAGGGAGGTAAGGATGCTTGGCCCAATCACAGTCCGCTACGTCATATGACGTCACCGATAACGCAACAAAGACATACACTGCGCAACCTACTCGCGCCGCTTACACAACATGGCGGGAGGTTTGGATCCAAAAATGGCGCGACGCGAGAGGACCGCCAGCCGCTCTCTGCGTAAAGGGGTACACGCACCGTGGAAAGTGAGCTGATAACCACAAGGAAAGAAGAAAACACGAAGTTCCCAAGCGCTTTCGTGTAATTCACATCTTCAGGGGTGAGTACAGACTAATGAGAAATACAAACCAAGGTGTATATATACAGAGGAGGGTGAGTCCAGGTCCACAATGGTCAGGTATTAGGTAATGACCCTACTAATCTTTAAATAGCACACAACGGTTGGTGGTCAGGTCAGATGGTAAGGTGACCCGACCTTCTCACCTGGTTGCAAATCTTCTTAATTACAAAATTGTCCAGCTTGTACATGCCATTACTCAAATTCATGTTGAATGCTTCGGTATGTTTAAAAAGACTAGATTCTATGATGTTCCTACTATCAATTGAATTCCAAGGTAATATTGAGGAGGCATTATCCCAGTCAATGCAATGCTTGTTATCCCACAAATAAACAAGCAGAGCATTGGATTCCTGGCCTGTCCTTACACTGTATCTGTGTTGTTTAATTCTAGTTGCAAGATCTTTACCTGTCTGGCCTAAGTAAAACATATTACATTCCTTGCAAGGAACTTTATAAATGCAGCCAATTGTGTTGTTGGGGGAGTTCTTGATTAACATTTGTTTAACAGTGCATGAGTTTTTAAATGCCACATTGACGTTCCAGGTTTTTAGTTGTGAAGGAATGTGTGAGAAATTTTTGTGAAATGGTAATATTAAGATATTCTTATGGTCATAGGTGGGCTTGGGATCAGTTCTATAAAAAGTTTTCTTAGTAATGTTTAGGCATTTGTCTATGAAAGATCTAGGGTATTTAAGGTTTGAGCCAATATTATATATATATTTGTATTCCTCATCAATGAATTCCGGACTGCAAATTCTCAAAGCACGTAAAAACATTGTTGAAAATACTGACTGTTTGACTTTATTATGGTGGGCAGAATAATAATGAATGTATGAACACACATTAGTTGGTTTTCTATAAATAGTGAGCTTAAAAGTGTTACCTATTCCACAGTGAATTTGATCGAGGGGGCTAAGTTGTTAAGTTGTGGCAGGAAAGCTTTTAGGTCCTCATTACTTGGCCAGAGACATAATACATCAACTACATATCTAAACCAGACTGCTGAAGGTGGTAAAATATTACTTAATAGTTTCTTTTCAAAGAATTCCATATGTAGGTTGCTTAATACAGGTGAGAGTGGATTACCCATTGCCATACCAAATTTTTGAGCATAATATTCTCCATTGAATTCAAATTTGCAGTCTCCTTCCCCTTTTTCCTCGCTCAAGCGTGGCTAATTGTGATAGGGAAATTAATTTTATACCATAATGATGCTTAATAAATTCTATACCAAACGTTTCAAATAAAATAACCATAAACGAAATATTTTTGGGATAGAGTGATGGGAATTCCATTCTTTTATGTAAAAAAGTAAGAAATGTTGCTACCGGAGTCAGTAAAATCAGTTGTAATTTTGTTAAACAAACCACTTTTTTATCAAATTAATCCTGAATACTTTATCTAAGAGCTTGGTTAAATAAATATGGTTTAAAAATAAAGCATGTGAAACACAAAAATTTGCAGATCAGCACAAGACGCACGAATTTTTCAATTTCACCCAGCAGGTCCCTCAGCATCCATCCCTGGATGAGGCAGCTAGTGCCACCAAAAAGATGAAAAATAACAAAGCCTCAGCGCCTGATGGAATCCCAGCCGAGGTGCATAAAGCAGGAAGACCTCCGCTTACCAGCCGTCTCCACTCTCTCCTGGAGAATATATGGCAAAAGGAAGAAATCACCCAGGTTCTTAAAGACGCCTAAATTGTCAATGTTTATAAAAATAAGGGAAACCGGTCAGACTGTGGCAACTACCGTGGGTTCTCGCTGCTGTCCGTAGCGGGCAAAATTATTGCCCGAGTCCTCCTAAACAGACTTTTCCTAAGGCGGAAAATCTCTTCCCAGAATCTTAATGTTTTCATCACATGGCACCACTGACATGATCTTTGCTGCCTGTCAGATACAGGAAAAGTGCAGAGAACAGCGTCGTGAACTGCACATGGCATTCGACTCGGTCAACAGGGAAGCTATCTGGTGGACCCTGTGGGGTATGAGTTGTTTGGTTCACACAGGATGGGTTGGAGAAAGGAAACTCACAATGTGCTCTTTATATACATGTTGTATTGGATGTACAATGCAGCTTGGTGCTGGGAAGGCAGCATGGTTACAAGCGTGATGTAGAGAGAGCTGGTTGGTGAGGACGCTCAGAGAAGGACAGCTTGTGGGTCGCCATGCTCGCCAGCGGCAGAGAGGACCACCAGGCAGGCGGAGGAGGAGCGAGGGCCGCCAGGCAGCGGCGGAGGAGGAGGTGTTGCTTGCTGTGGCTGTAAGTAGGAAGAGGCAGGTCACCACGAGGTCAGGTCTTGAATAGCGGGGGTAGGCGTGGCGAATCCAGGTAAAAAAGTCACAGAAAAAAAGTCTCAGGGAAAAAAGTCACAGGAAAAAAAGAAAAGTTAACTATCGAATTCTCACAATTTTTTAAGGTTAATATGTCAATCAGTTTCAGTAAAGGAATATGCAGAACCTAACCTAACCTAACCGGCCACCATAAATTAATTGTGACTTTTTTTCCTAGCCAAAATTGTGACTTTTTTTCTGTGACTTTTTTTCCTGTGACTTTATTACCGGCCACCGGCGTGGCTTAGTAGTTGAACCCCGCTCCGTGATGTATGGCGGCGCTGGTTGACCTAGACCACGAGGCATACACTGGGGAATTGGTGGGGTCGGCTAGGCAGCGACAAACAGCGTTTGTAGGGGAGAAATCCACTACAATACTCCCCCTTCCCTCCAGGCGGTGTAGGAGACTTGTTGTCTGCAGGGTTGCATAGCACATGTGAGGCAGAACGGGTGGTGCGTGCCTCATGTGAGACAACGGCGATGGCGTGGATGAGCCTGTCGCTGGACACAACTGTCTAGATACACACTATCTGTGGGAGAAGAGAGGAACAAAAAGGGTGTGTGGAGGCGATGAATGGTGTGCTTCCCTCATGGAAGGTACAGAGTCGTCAGATGCGCCTGCTTGGGGGTGGGCCTGGATTAGGAGCAGGGGCTGCGTCAGCAGAAGCGGATGAGGGCTCGTGACAGCAGCTGGGTCCACGACAGCAGCAGGGTGCAGGACATTAGCAGGGAGAACCTGAGGGAGAAAAGAGGGGTGTGTGGGTCCGCACTCAGGAACAGAGGCCGCGTCAGGGGCGGCAGGGGTTTCTGCTGGGCCGGGGTCGGCGTCTGAGGCAGGACGGGTGTGCTGGGGTCGGTAGGACGTGGTGCTTGGGGGCAGGAAAAGGAGCTGGTGTCTGCTAGGAGAAACAGTGCTGCTCTAGGGTGTCTAACCTGCGGTGTAGAGACAGTAGTTGTAGAGCCGATGAGAGCTGCTTTTGTGTGGATAAGCCAGTCTTCCATGTTGCTTGAAGACTGGGAGCGTGATCAGTTTCTCCTCCATCCTGTGTGAGTGCGAATCTCCGGGAGTCACCATTTGTGGGGTATGGGTTGTTTGGTTCACACAGGATGAGTTGGAGAAAGGAAACTCACAATGTGCTCTCTATATACATGTTGTATTGGATGTACAATGCAGCTTGGTGCTGGGAAGGCAGCATGGTTACAAGCGTGATGTAGAGAGAGCTGGTTGGTGAGGACGCTCAGAGAAGGACAGCTTGTGGGTCGCCATGCTCGTCCAGCGGGAGAGAGGACCGACAGGCGGAGGAGGAGCGAGGGCCGCCAGGCAGCGGCGGA
Source organism: Homarus gammarus (assembly GCA_958450375.1). Classification (NCBI taxonomy): domain Eukaryota; kingdom Metazoa; phylum Arthropoda; class Malacostraca; order Decapoda; family Nephropidae; genus Homarus; species Homarus gammarus. The sequence continues at coordinate 1,913,874 of CAUDMG010000454.1, forward strand.
GGAGGAGGTGTTGCTGGCTGCGGCTGTAAGTAGGAAGAGGCAGGTCACCACGAGGTCAGATCTTAAATAGCGGAGGTAGGCGTGGCTTAGTAGTTGAACCCCGCTCCGTGATGTATGGCGGCGCTGGTTGACCTAGACCACGAGGCATACACTGGGGAATTGGTAGGGTCGGCTAGGCAGCTACAAACAGCGTTTGTAGGGGAGAAATCCATTACAACCCTCAGCCGTTTTGGCTGCCCCCCAAAATTCCTCGCCATTGTGAGGCAACTCCACGATAGCATGAACGACAGTGTCCTGCACAACGACACCCAGTCTGAGTTGTTCCCCATCCAAACGGGGGATAAACAAAGGTGTGCACTAGCACCAACTTTTTTTCCATTTTTTTGGCTGCCTTCCTTACTCGTGCCTGTGCTAATTTAGCCGGAGGGGTAGACATAGAGTACCGGGTGAAGGGTCTTTACTAAGACGACTCCAGGCAAGAACAAAGGTGTCGGCAGCTCCCATTACTGAACTTCAGCATGCAGACTACCTCACTCATGTTGCTTACGCTGAACGCGACCTACAGGAGATCCTGGACACCTACGCAGCTGCATATGCACACTTCGCCTCTGATGTGAATGTACGTAAGACTCGGATTCTCTTTCAACCTGCCCCTGGTTCAGAAACACCTCCACCATCCATCCATCTTAACGGTATTACCCTCTCTAATGTCACCCACAGTCGGTATCTCGGCCCCGACCTGTCCACCACCGCAGACATCGATGAAGATTCAGCATCGGCTCAGATATGCATCTCAAGCCTTTGGCAGACTCCGACACCGTGTCTTTAGCTGTAAGGAGCTGAAATTATCTATAAAGTTACATGTATATCAAGCAGTGGTCCTCCCTCCCCACCCTGCTATATGGCAGCGAGATTTGGGTCACATACACGAGGCACCCCAACGCACTTGAAAACTTTCACCAAAGAAGTCTACGTTACATCCTTTGACTTTGCTGGGAAGACAAGAGAACAAATGCCAGTATGCTTCCTGACACCAACTGTAGGAGCATAGAGGCTACCATTATCCATGAACAACTCTGTTGGACTGGCCATGTTACCCGCATGGATGACAGCAATGTGCTAAAGCAGCTACTTTACAGTCACCTAACGAATAGTAAACGTAATGCCAGCGGACAACTGAAAAGGTATACGGATAGTCTTAAGACGAACCTGAAAAGTGCCAAATCGACCCCCTCACCTGGGAGACGATTACTCCACATCATTAAGCTTGAACGAGCACCACACGAGAAGGTGTCAATACTTTCGAGTTAGCCCGACTGCAAACAAGCACAAACGCCGGAAAGACACTGCCACCGCCCCTCCCGCACTCGATGTAGCCCTCCACATGTGCAACATCTGTGAGCACCTCTGCCTGTCCCGTATCGGCCTCTGTAGTCACCTCAAAATTCACCAATGAAGGTAACATCCGTAATAACTCATATCATTGTATCATAGATGGATGATCGTTATACTCGATTCCGAGTGACATCAAAGTAGTTGTAGTACGTGGGTTCTTCTCAACATAGTCTTGGCAACTGTGACGTCACCTACAAGCGCCATCTTGGAAACGTCATCAACGCCATCTTGGATATGTCATCAACTATGTCATAGTACGAGCGGCCGTAACCCAGTTAGGACCAGCAGATCGACGAAACGTCATCAACTCGACGGATTTTACTACCAGAACCTCGAGAATCTTCTTTCAAGACATATAGTTTGGTAATCAGAGACCTTCACAGTGAAGGCCTCACTTGAGTTTAACACACATCTAACATATTCGACCGTCACATGATAGGCATAGTGATATTTTTTTTCATTGAAAGTCCCTTATATTAATTACGACTTATACAATTTTTTTCTTCAATTTTATTGGTTTGCATATAAGTTTTTCAATTATTGTAAATGGATTAACACGGTTATTATGTATTTATTTATTTTTAATTTATTTCTTCATATCTGAATGGTTTGCATAATTTAAATGCCCAAGGAATTCAACAGTTGGTGGAGGGTTTGTCTAGTGTCTCCGGGAGTCTGATAATTCGATAAATTTTGACAGAGCCTGCTGCCATGGCTGACAGTATTGGTAATAATGAAGCATTTTAGGATGTGCATGAAACGCATATCGATTTACATGTAGACCCTTCAATTTTGATTGATGAAAGATTCATTGACACACCATTCGACGATTTAAACTTTGCACATCTTTGGTCTGGTCTTATTTACCGCACTACACCTTTTCATTATCCCACGGTTAATCCCAGTGTATCAGTTCGTTCTACTTCACCTACTAACATTTCAGTAATGCTTCAGGCTTCTACTAAACCACTAACCGTGACTAACACTACCCAATGTATGTCAACCAAACCTCCTAATCTATTCGAAATTTGGCAACAACAGGTTCATATTGCCGAATTCACAAGGGATGATCCACATACATGTTGTTAGTTTTTTACGTGCATGCTATGATGCCATGAAGAATAATGATAGTAAATATTTCATGCGTACTCACAACAAACAAAGATGTTACGCAAGTAGGCTCATGTATGCTAGTGGTCTGGTGCACACAGACTAAACGAATTTAGGATTAATAATTGATTTTTTTTATCATGGTTTACTAGGTCATCTAAATTGGATTTTTAGATGGACTGACAGAGCCATAACTTATGGTCGAACACAGTACATGTTCAGGAGTCAATCCCTAGCAAGAAAGACATATGATGACATTGAAGTGCAGTTTTAAACTCAAGATTGATTTAGCGCTGGCTGTAAAGTGGAGGCGGAACATGTTGCATGTCTATTCGAATTTGCAAATTTTATCTTTTTTTTGCGATACCCTGTGTACAGGGTATACGCCTGTAACTTGCACGTCCGGCAGAATCTACACCAATCGCCCGAACTGTTTTGCTTGTCACGTCAACTCTGCAAAAGGTTTACAGAGAGACTGGCACCAAGCCTAATTGAAATTATGTTTGCAAAAATTGCAATAGGAAGGGACATCCATTGAATATTGTTGCCAGCTCCTGCCAGGTGGTAACAACACCCAACACCACACAACACCCAAAGTACGAGTATATTCAAAACCTCAGCGAGAACCACCTCGATCCTATTCAGCTGTTGCTAAGATAAAAATGCTGCTGATTCGAAAGGTAATTTGTAGTGTGAGTTCAATGAATTAACCTCACATAACACAAGAGACTTTATAGCTCTCCGCCAGCATAAGGATGAGAGGTACGATAGACAACAGCAACGACAACCACATCGTCCACAGCTTAAACATTCGGGGGAAGACCACCACTATGTTGAACACAACATAGGATAGGTACACACGTACTAACACAAAGCAGCACTTCTATTGCAGCTCCTCTTCTGGAACGCTGGCCGTACTGGTCGGACGTGCAGGTCGCTCTCCTACATCCCTTGGCTAGGCACGTACGGTCATGGTTGGCAGAAGAGCTTCAACGAGCAGGTCGTTTAATACATTGACGGAATTGGGTGGTGGATACAGCAGTCACATCAATATAGCCCAGGGTACTGCTGGAGGACTGTTGACGGATTTGGAGCTGTCTAGCAGCAGTGAATGTGAAGAACAAGAGCCATTCGAAGTTGTTAATAGCAAAAAGAAGAATAAGAGGAGGAATAGAGATTGTACAAGCAGTGGAAATAACATTTCCCACTTGGTAGATAAACGAAAGAAAATTGATGGTGCGAGTCATTCTTTAACCAAGATCAGTACAGTGAGTGTAAACCCCATTGATGGTTTAGATGGCAGTAACTCTTCAAGGAGGCCACGCCTTTAATTCCCCAAGAATAATGGCATGGATTTTCATGATAAGGTAAAGTGGTCAATTAGACTCGCTAAGCGCCACCAACGGTATGAAGTGCTCTTTAAAGAAGGTAAACATATTCCTTATATTACTGTGAAGGATGAGGAAGCAGTTAGATATTTAACTACAGAAGGTTTTGAGAATATAGTGATGGAATAGTCTGTGGAGTTCATTGGGAAGTGTACGAAGATCAGTCTTTTTGATTATCCTGTTTACCTTGACCCCGAGGATGTGTTGGCTGACGATATATTTTTCGGGGCCAAGAGACGTGTAATTAGATTTGATGAAGAATTAGTACCTAAGCCGCAGATAATTGCGCTAATCAAAGGTTCAGCGCCAGAGAAGGTCTTTGTGAGTAGTTTGTGAAATAAGCGGGTTGCTGTCGACGACGAATCTCCAGTAATATGCTATAAGTGTTGCAAATGGGGGCACATGGCGTGGAAATTTTCAGTGTAGATTCTGTGGTAAAATTCATGAATCTAAGGTATGGGGAGATAAAATTAAGGCGAAGGAGAAAATTACACCAAATGTTGTAAATGTGTGGGGGGGGGGGGGGGGGCGGGAGGGAGGCTCACAATACCAGCGCGTGGGTGTGTCCTATGGAACCGAAAGTTCATCAATCGCAATCACGAGCTCACTCCATTAATCAAGAGGATAAAGGTGACCCTGTAAGGAGCGATGTGTGGGAAAAGCGTATGGAAATACGTAATGCAGCAGCACAGAAGGACATAGGTAACGGGGTCAATAACCTTATAGCCCCTAATATTCTAGTAGAACTCCTTAAGGAAATTGATGAGCTCAAACAAGCAGTATTGGATATCATGAATCTGTTTGGTGAATCTTATGCCAAATAGTGATGTTGCTGTTGTTAATAATGATAGTTTAAAGGAAAATGAAACATTAGTAGAGATGGAACCAAATAATGTTATTGTGGATAGCAATCTAGAGCAAGATGGTAATCATAATCTGTTAGGAAATAGAGTTGGTTTGGTTTCTAAAGAGAATGTAGCAAACAAGGAAATGCTTGGTAACCTGACGAGCATTCTTGTCTCTGTTTTGGAATATATGGAAAATCAAGGGACGACGTCAAAAAGAATGTTCTTATTTCGGTGAAGAATATGAGGGGGAAAATTTATTCTAATGGATCATAATGTCAGCTTATATTAGAAAATCTCCCACCAATTACATTTCAGGACGCTATCATCCTCCCAAATTCTGAAATAAATATGCTAGGCCTCACCATTTCTTCCAATATGTCCTGGAAAACACACATCCTTAGTATAACTAAAGCTGCCTCCCGAAAGTTGGGAATGCTGTACAGATGCCGCAGCTACTTCACTCCTGAGCAGTTGCTCCAAGTATATAAGGAATTCATTCGTCCTAATTTGGAGTACTGCTCTCATATCTGGGGTGGCTCTTCTTCTGTCCAATTATTAGATAGGGTGGAATCAAAGGCATTTCGTCTTATTAACTCTCCTCCTTTAGTCGACAATCTCTCTTCCCTTTCTCTTCGCCGCAACGTTGCTTCACTCTCTTTCTTTTGCAGGTACTTTCACGGGCTAGGTTCGGTGGATTTGGCATCCTGTGTACCGCCGGCAAGGCCGTGGGTTTGTAACACACGTCTTGCCCGCGGTGCCCACCGTTTCTCTGTGGATGTCGGTCACACGAGAATAACCCGTTATAGTACCTCCTTCTTTCCTCACACAGCCAAACTGTGGAATGCTCTGCCTTCTTCTGTATTTCCATGCTCTTACAATGTGTCTCACTTTAAAAAGCTGGTTTTCCGGCATCTTCGTGGTGTAGATTAATACAGTATAACCTTTTTTCTATATTTACAATTTCTTTCCGTTCTTTTTTTTTTCTTGCCCCCCAGGCTCCGTTGTGGGTCGTTTAACCTGTGCCCGGGTGGGCTAATTCCCGTAAAAAAAAAAAGTTTGAAAAAAGGTTAACGGATCTTCATGCATATGTTCATTCTACTGTACTAGTATTGATGTCATAGCTTTTCAAGAGGTTGGGACAAACGGAATAACTATGCAACTAAGAGGTTATCAAAGTTTTGAATTAGCAGCTGATTTGACTAGAAATTGTAGAGGTTTGACAACTTATATCAAGACGATATTCCAGCATCTTTTCATTCCGCTCTAAAAATAAACGGTACCGAGTATTTGTGTGTTAGTATTATGCTTCAAGATGCTACACTATTCATTATTAATGTTTATGTGCATACTGATTTCTTGACAGTTGATGATCTGCTGTACATTATTTTTCCTGATAATTGTTTACTAATTGGTGATTTGAATGCGAGGCATAACAATCATGGCAGTAGAGGTTCTCAAAATCACAATGGAATGAGTCTGAAAAATATCTAATATGCTATAGGACTATCCGAATGTATGTCTGTCTGTCTGTCTGTCTGTGCAGCCGAAACGACACAATCGTTTTTCATCAAACTTGGTGAAAAAATCGCAAAAAAATCGTAGAGTGGAACAAACCTGGTTCCATGTCGATGGTTTCTTTAGGAAGCCATTAATTAACCATTTTATTTACGATGGAAAACGATGCACCCCAATTAACCATGCAAGTCTACGGACTTGCCGCACCCTCATTCGCTGAACGCTGTCAGCTGGATATGATACAGTACAATACCATACCATACCATACAATACAATACACAACGAACTATAAATATTTGTAAGAATAAAACATAATTATATAGACATGTAAGACTCACACTTGATAAGATATCCGTAAGACATTAGCTATTGGAAATGTGATTAATTGTTTTGTTATTTATCCAGTGTGAAATGTATCTGTATTGGTGGTACAATCCTAATGGTCTCTAATCCTGATGATTAGGTGAGGTTAATCTGGGTTTATTGAGATTAAAGATAAGGTGTGGGGTTTATTCTACCTGTGTTAGTCTCAGGTACGACCCTTACTGTAACAATCACGACCATGATTATAACAACCAGGACCATAATTATAACAACCAGAACCATGATTATAACAACTACGACCATGATTATAACAACCAGGACCATGATTATAACAAACAGGACCATGATGATTATAACAACCACGACCATGATTATAACAACCACGACTATGATTATATCACCCACGACCATGATTATAACATCCACGACCATGATTATGACATCCACGACTATGATTATAACACCCACGACCATGATTATAACAACCACGACTATGATCATAACAACCACGACTATGATTATAACAACCACGACCATTATTATAACACCCACGACTATGATTATAACATCCACGACTCTGATTATATCACCCACGACTATGATCATAACAACCACGAAAATGATTATAACAACCACGACCATCTGGAAAACGATGTCAGCCGGACGGCGGTTGCGCGCTAGCCAAGCTCGAGCGTTCGAACTTTCACGCCTCGGTAAACTGTACCACGGGACTCGCCACCGGGCACGAAGGGCCCACGATCACTTGCCTAATATACTATAGAGATATCCGAATGTCTGTCTGTCTGTCTGTCTGTTTGTCTGTTTGTGCAGCTGAAACGGCACAATCGCTTTTCATCAAACTTGGTGGAAAAATCGCAAAAAATTCGTAGAGTGGAACAAACCTGGTCCCATGTCGATGGTTTCTTTAGGAAGGCATTAGTTAACAATAATATTTACGATGGAAAACAATGCAAGTCTACGGACTTGGTCCACCCCTATTCGCTGTTCGCTGTCAGCCCACGATTGCAGTTATCGTACGGCTCCCTCCTCCTTCCCCACTTTTTTTCTTAGCCAACCTTTTTTTATTGTTGTTTGGATTAGTAAATGGCGGAAGATGAGTAAATAGAAGAATAAAGAAGGGAAAACAGAAAATACTTAAAGATAACAGGTGGGGGGGAGCTGAATTTCATCATGCGTCTGGATGCGCAGTTTCAACGCTACCAGACGACCTTACAGCTACAGGAATGCATGGATAAGATGACTTCAATAGACACATGATGAATATAGACAGCGAAACAGACAGGAGGTGGACAAAAATAGACAGATTCATACATGCACAAGTAGACAAAATGGCAACTAAGATGACAGACAGACAGCTGACTGACTGGTTCGCCTTATACAAACAGGCAGACACACGACAACAACGGATAGCAGATTTGACGACACAAAGAGTACAGACGGGCTTACATTCAAACACCACGCAGACGAACAGACAGTTGGGATGGCAATAGACATGACGGATAGACTTGAGACAGATTAGAAGGCATTTATAAACAAGAATAATTGCGCCAGTGAGAGTAGAAGGTCTTACATCCACTAGCGTAAATATTACGATGCATTGAAAACCAACACCCTCGCGCGGTAAAAACATCGATGGTCAGTCAGTCATGTGAGATGGGGCTAAAACTGACTAACGTAGATGATGACTATGATGACTTAATACAGGTGATGACTTGAGCAGATGGTGACTAATATAACCAGAATCAAGGTCACTTCTCTTCATAATATAATTTATCTCTCGGAATGATCAATGATCATCGGTGGTTCATAATTTTTTTTTTTTATCATTTTAACCTGTCCTTATATCGGATATTTCGTTAATTAATTATTCTAACGTTTATTTTATTCCTTCCTATAGTATATTAGATACTGTAAGTATCACGACCACGACCATGATTATAACAACCACGACCATGATTATAACAACCACAACCATAATTATAACAACCACGACCATGATTATAACAACGACGATTATGATCATAACCACGACCATGATTATAACAACCACGACCATGATTATAACAACCACAACCATAATTATAACAACCACGACCATGAATATAAAAACCACGACCATGATTATAACAACCACGACCATGATTATAACAACCACGACTATGATTATAACAACCACGACCATGATTATAACAACCACGACCTTGATTATAACAACCACGACCATGATTATAACAACCACGACCATGATTATAACAACCACGACTATGATTATAACAACCACGACTATGATTATAACAACCACGACCATGATTATAACAACCACGACCATGATTATAACAACCACGACCTTGATTATAACAACCACGACGATGATTATAACAACCACGACCATGATTATAACAACCACGACCTTGATTATAACAACCACGAGCATTATTATAACAACCACGACCATGATTATAACAACCACGACTATGATTATAACAACCACGACTATGATTATAACAACCACAACGATGATTATAACAACCTCGACCATGATTATAACAACGACGACTATGATTATAACAAGCACGACCATGATTATAACAACCACGACTATGATTATAACAACCATGTCGATGATTATAACAACCTCGACCATGATTATTACAACCACGACCATGATTATAACAACCTCGACTATGATTATAACAACCACGACAATGATTATAACAACCACGACCATGATTATAATAACCACGACTATGATTATAACAACCTCGACCATGATCATTACAACCACGACCATGATTATAACAACCTCGACTATGATTATAACAACCACGATAATGATTATAACAACCACGACCATGATTATAATAACCACGACTATGATTATAACAACCTCGACCATGATTAATACAACCACGACTATGATTAGAACACCCACGACCATGATTATAACAACCACAACCATAATTATAACAACCACGACCATGATTATAACAACGACGATTATGATCATAACCACGACCATGATTATAACAACCACGACCATGATTATAACAACCACAACCATAATTATAACAACCACGACCATGAATATAAAAACCACGACCATGATTATAACAACCACGACCATGATTATAACAACCACGACTATGATTATAACAACCACGACCATGATTATAACAACCACGACCTTGATTATAACAACCACGACCATGATTATAACAACCACGACCATGATTATAACAACCACGACTATGATTATAACAACCACGACTATGATTATAACAACCACGACCATGATTATAACAACCACGACCATGATTATAACAACCACGACCTTGATTATAACAACCACGACGATGATTATAACAACCACGACCATGATTATAACAACCACGACCTTGATTATAACAACCACGAGCATTATTATAACAACCACGACCATGATTATAACAACCACGACTATGATTATAACAACCACGACTATGATTATAACAACCACAACGATGATTATAACAACCTCGACCATGATTATAACAACGACGACTATGATTATAACAAGCACGACCATGATTATAACAACCACGACTATGATTATAACAACCATGTCGATGATTATAACAACCTCGACCATGATTATTACAACCACGACCATGATTATAACAACCTCGACTATGATTATAACAACCACGACAATGATTATAACAACCACGACCATGATTATAATAACCACGACTATGATTATAACAACCTCGACCATGATCATTACAACCACGACCATGATTATAACAACCTCGACTATGATTATAACAACCACGATAATGATTATAACAACCACGACCATGATTATAATAACCACGACTATGATTATAACAACCTCGACCATGATTATTATAACCACGACCATGATTATAACACCCACGACCATGATTATAACAACAACGACTATGATCATAACCACAACCATGATTATAACAACCACGACTATGATTATAACAACCACGACTATGAATATAACAACCAAGACCATGATTATGACAACCACGACCATGATTATAACAACCACGACCATGATTATAACAACCACGACTATGATTATAACTCTCACGACCATGATTATAACAACCACGACTATGATTATATCGACCACGACCATGATTCTAACAACCACGACTATGATTATAACGACCACGACCATGATTATAACAACCACGACCATGATTATAACAACCACGACTATGATTATAACAACCACGACCATGATTATAACAACCACGATTATGATTATAGCAACCACGACTATGATTATAACAACCACGACTATGATTATCTCATATGCATAGGAATAGCCGTGTGTCTGTGTGTGTGTCTGTTCTGGGCAGCCGAAATGGCACAATCGTTTTTTATCAAACTTGATGGAAAAATCGCAAAAAATTCGTATAGTGGAACAAAGCTGGTCCCATGTCGAAGGTTTCTTTAGGAAGGCATTAATTAACCATTTTATTTATGCTGGAAAACTATGTCACCGTACGCTGCCAGCCTGACGGCGGTTGGCGCTAGCCAAGCACTAGCGTTTGAACTTTCACGCTTTGGTAAACCTTACCACCAGACTCGCCACCGGGCACGAAATGCCCACGATCACTTGTACTTTTTAATATGTTAGATGCGCATGCAAATTTTGATATTGTGGATACGCTTTTGAGTGATCACTTTGCAATTAAAGTGAAGCTTCATTTGAAAAAATATATTTTATGTTAACAATAGGAAAAGGTATGCAATAACAGTATGCCAACAGTGAATTTGTAGCAAATGTCGGCGAGTGGTATAAAGAGTACCCCCCAGTACAAAAAGCTTGGAATTTAAGATGAAAACATATTTTATGATGATTTGTTAGGAGTGATTGATTCCATTTTGAATAGGCCAAGGAAACAGTGTGGAAATACCACAAAACCTAAGCCTTGGTATTATAAAGATACGATTGGAAAGGGATGGAATAAGTTACTGAGGAAATGTCATAGTAAGTGGAGTAAAAATCCTAGCAATGAAAAAACCCGGGAAACTCTGATTGAAGTGGCAGAGTGTACAACAGAGGTAAATCGGAAAGCCAGGAGTATGTATTGGAGTGGGGTTTTTTGAGAGATCGCTCAATCAAAATCTTTGAATCAGGTTTGGGATGGTGTGAATAGGGTAGGAGGATTCAAGAAGAAATTTAATGTTCATCCCAATCCAAACGCCAAAGCTAATGAACTAATGAATAAGTGGGCGTATGCATCTAATTATGAGTGTCTCCCATGTAATGTTCAGATTTGCTTGAGGATTTCAAGATCTATGAGGCGAAGGTTGGTGAATATCCAAAGTACTGTAAGTGAGGAAACCTGTGTTCTTTTTATTAAGGATGAAATACTGAATGCTGTAAAGAAAGGGAAGTCTAGTGCTCCTGGCAGGGATGGTCTAACCTATGATGTTATCAATTATCTCATAAGTATGGAGGGCAACCCAATTCTAGATCTCATTATTTTGTCATATGAAAATAGAAGACTGCCAGTGAAATGGAGAATGGCACTCATTATTCCTGTGCCTAAGGGCGATAATGATTATAGACCCATAACCTTAACATCTTGTCTATCTAAAATGATGGAGCGAATGGTATTAAATAGATTATTGTATAAAGTTGATGGTCTCTTGTCTAGTAATTTGTTTGGATTTTTAAAGGGTAAAAGCATTACAGTTTGTGTGATTAAATGTCTTAGTAATGCTAATGACAACTGTAGACTGTAGACCTTAACAGTGCCTTTGATAAGGCAAATAAGGAAGTGATCTTAGAAAATCTTATAAGTAAAGGTATAAAAGGGAAATTATTGATGTGGATTACAGATTACTTAACTAACAGAAAAGCGCGTTTCTGGTTTCAAGGTCATGAATCGAAAGAAAAAGTCTAGGGTTGGCTACCCCACAAGGTGGCGTTCTTAGCCCTATGCTTTTTAATATTCTTATGGACAGAATAGCTAGTTACAAATTCCAGGGCGAGTAACAAGTAATCATTTATGCTGATGACATTCTGATCCAATGTAAGAATGAGGAAGATATGTCTAGGGTCATTGATCAGCTGCAGTATCTTTGTCTCTCTTTGGGACTGGTCGGTGGTCATTAATGAAAATAAAACCAAATGTCAGTCAAGGGCAGTAAATGGAACAGAATTTTGGCTAAATGGAATGAAATTGCAAAAAGTATCCAGTTACAAATATCTGAGAATGTTTGTGGGTATAAACAATAATGTTAAGGATCAAATTACTTATGTCAAAAATATATGTACAACTCGGCTAAAATCTCTGAAAGTTTTGTCAAATAGAGGAAAGGGTGTTGGTATACCAGTTTTAAGATCTATGTACTTAAGTGTAGTTAGGAGTATCATTGATTATTCAGCTCCAGTTCTAGCTTCTTACTCAGGAAAAGATCTTTGGCCATTAGAGCTTATTCAGAATGAAGCAATGAGGATTGTGCCGCTTACTAAGTTTCTCCAATGCAGTAAAACTATTCTCCTGTTCATTATTTCAGACCCCAAAAAAATGTCTTTCTTGAGAAACTTAGTAAGCGGCGACGCTGAAGCATACCATTTTATAAATGCATTATCCTGATAAACGAAGAAAACTATGCACCTTGTCATCGTGGAACCGAGTAACAGGTTTGACTCTGCCATCAACTGTATGAATGCCGTCTCCATTGACTACATATCCAAGAAATTGATTGCTAGATTTTAAAAATTCCATTTTTTTTAATGTTTAGCTTTTAAGTCCCGCTGTATAAAGCTTTTGGATAACTTGATGTAGTTTGCCGAGGTGACTATCCACAGTTTTGCTGACAATGATAAGATAATCAAGATAGGCATAAACTGTGTGACCTATGATATCACCAACAAAGTGCAAATCATCCTTTGAAAGGTCAATGGCGCATTTCTAAGTCCGAAAGACATCCATAAAAATTTAAAATGGCCCAAAGGAGTGCCAAATGCAGTAGCCTCTCGGGATTTCTCATCGAGAGGAATTTGTCAATACCCGCCAAGAAGTTCGAAATTGCTAATCTCTGCATTATCTTTACCAGAAGATTGCAATGTGTCGCTCAGAAAAGGCATACCTATCCTGGATAGGGTCTTTGTTAACTTGCCGAAAATCAATAACTGGGAACCAACCTTCATCCTTCTTGGGAACTAAAAATAATGGGCTATTGAAAGTGGACTTTGAATGTGTGATAACCTCTTGTTCCAGCATATCTTTAAACATGTTTTCCACCACAGCGTGTTGGCTATGAGGTAGTCTGTAAGCTGGTATGTAAATCGGGTTTGTGTCCAGTTTTAAAGATATGTGATGTGATGTTAAATTTATCTGACCTCGCGGCTCGCCATATAAAGCTACAATCTTTCTGTAGCCGGCAAGTAACTCTTAGATGTTGAGTCTTGCCTTGAAGGTGATCAATTACTTCGACGTGTGGAGCTATTCGATTCATCCTTTCCTGCCTGGTTTGTGTACTTGTAAGTGTAACGCTACCAATTGGAAATTGAGTAGGCTGTAAAACATTAGTGTGGTAAACCAGATAGTCACACAACCAACATCCTTGTTTCTATAATATGGGAGCGCCTGTTCAGTTGAGAACGAGAACATTCATTAAACCACCAGGTCTAATCAAACAAAATGTAGATTCACATGAAGACCTTTAACCCTGGAAGTTTCAGCGAGACAGACTCCTTAAGTCCCAGTGAAAACATCGGGTAACTGAACAATGGCTCTGATTTGTTCCCCATTCTAAAAATGCTGAGTTCCTGTTAAGATTGTAGGTACTACAATCCACTTTTTGGTGCTAAATTCACGCAGGGAGATAGTTGATAGGCTTATGGACTCGCTGGTACTTGTGATTCACATTCCTCGCAGTGGTCGAGTTTGTTGAAACTTTCACCCTGGAGTAGAGCATTGGAAAAGAATCTAGCACGGCACCAAGGTAGGTAATGCCACGAAATGTGATAGTACGTCGACTTGATTGAACATTTATCGTACTGTGGTGTTAGTCGACCAAATAATCCATCAGCTGGCATAATAATGTCCTCGAGGTAAAAATCTGCACTAAATGGTTTGCTGCGTTCAGAAAAAGGTAGGGGTAACGTTACCACTTGTGTAATGTCCAGCTGGTTACCGCAAACTATAGAGAGATCGGTATCAGTAGGACGTCAAAGAGAACTTTTGCGCACGTACCCATATCTGCAGTATGTCTAGGGAAAGTGCATTGTTACCTATTCTCGCCAGAAGTCAATACTTCCACGTTGTTTAATGCAGCGATTAATGAAGCTGCAATAGAATTCAAATTCAAAACATTTATCGACAAATACATCAAAAGGAGGTGGTTCGCATGCTAACTAGCCCGCCCCAAACTACTCTTAACAAGAGCTCTTTAATATTGTACTAATCATAAATCAGATATGTATACACCAAATAGTTATGCATAAAATCTACAATCTTATGTTAAACTTACAGAATTTATTCATAATATTCTTGACCTTATTTTTGTTTATTAAATAACAAACCATCTCTAATATCAGTAATACCATCACCCCTAAATTCTGATAACAGTTATATTCCATAATGCAATGATATAATGTATAGGACCTTACATAGCCACACAGTTTACAAGAAATGCCATCAGTTCCTCCAATATATTGCCAATAATATTTGTGTCCAAAGCGTAGCCTCATCACAAATGTATCATACTTAACCGAAGCTTTACCATAAGTAGAACTTGTAGAATTCAAAACCCGAACATAATGTTTCAAACTACTACTACCGTAATTCAAAATTTTCCCAATATTGTCCATTTCCCATTGCTGTCGGATTTCCACCATTCCAGATTTTATTCTTTTAATACCCAAAATACAATCGTATTCTATAATCTCTTTGCCACACCCTTGCTTAGCCAAATCATCAGCAACCTCATTCATATAAATACCACAATGGGATGGAATCCACATAAAACTAACATCATATCCAAGTGATTTTATGTCCTCAATACACTTCTTACATTTTAAAACTAAATCATCATCAAGAGCCTCTTTAGAATTTAGAGCAAATAGAGCACAATGACTGTCAACAACCCCCTCACCCCCCCAAAAAAGAAAAAAATCCTCACAAAGGCATTCTCAAGTCCCACATATACAGCATAAAGTTCAGCAGTGGTGCTGGAACTTCTATCCCCAATTCTCTTGGATATTCTTTCTTCAACGCTAATACTATATTCAAAAAGTCCCCTAATAACAATGCCACATCCGGCCCGATTCACATTGACTGAACCGTCACAGTACATATGAATAACATTTTCCTTATGGTACATTTCCTCAAGGAATATTTGCCGGAACTCAAAAGGATTATTTTTTTTTTAACTCTAGCTTATCCATTCTCACAGATACACTCTCCATGAACCAAGGTTTCTAATAAACTTTGTTTGGCAAAGGCACACACAAATCTACAATATTATATTCACACAACATCTGACAAAGTCTTTTAGTATAAGTATTCATCTTAATTTAATACTACTTGCATTAGTAAATTTATCAACAGCAGACTTCAGATACCCATCACCACGCCTAATAAGCCTTAGAGTAGAAATGGCAGTCAACTCCCTAATTCTGTGTATTATGCTCGGGACATTTAGCTCCATCCTCATAATCTCTATTCTTGTTGTCCTTGGACCACCAAGCACAATCCTCATTGCTTCATTCTGAATAAGCACTAATGGCCTAAGATCTTTTCCTGAGTAAAAAGCTAGAACTGGAGCTGAATAATCAATGATACTCCTAACTGTACTTAAGTACATAGATCTTAAAACTGGTATACCAACACCATTTCCTCTGTATGACCAAATTTTCAGAGGTTTTAGCCGAGCTGTGCATACATTTCTGACATAAGTAATTTGATCCTTAATATTATTAACACTCACAAACAACCCAGATATTTGTAACTGGATACTTTTTGCAATTTCATTCCATTTAGCCAAAATTTTGTTCCATTTACTGCCCTTGACTGATATTTGGTTTTATTTTCATTAATGACCACCGACCAGTCCCAAAGAGAGACAAAGATACTGCAGCTGATCAATGACCCTAGACATATCTTCCTCATTCTTACATTGGATCAGAATGTCATCAGCATAAATGATTACTTGTTACTCGCCCTGGAATTTGTAAATAGCTATTCTGTCCATAAGAATATTAAAAAGCATAGGGCTAAGAACGCCACCTTGTGGGATACCCAACCCTAGACTTTTACTTCTGATTCATGACCTTGAAACCAGACACTCGCTTTTCTGTTAGTTAAGTAATCTGTAATTCACATCAATAATTTTCCTTTTATACCTTTACTTACAAGATTTTCTAAGATCATTTCTTTATTTGCCTTATCAAAAGCACTTTAAGGTCTACAAACAGTCTCCAGTTGACATTAGCATTACTAAGACATTTAATAACACAAACTGTAATGCTTTTACCCTTTAAAATCCAAACAAATTACTAGACAAGAGACCATCAACTTTATACAATAATCTATTTAATACCATTCACTCCATCATTTTACATAGACAAGATGTTAAGGATATGGGGTCTATAATCATTATCGCCCTTAGGCACAGGAACAATGAGTGCCCTTCTCCATTTCACTGGCAGTCTTACATTTTCATATGACAAATTAAAGAGATCTAGAATTGGGTTCTCCTCCATACTTATAAGATAATTGATAACATCATAGGTTAAACCATCCCTGACAGGAGCGCTAGACTTCCCTTTTTTTATAGCATTCAAAATTTCATCCTTAGTAAAAGGAACACGGGTTTTCTCGCATGCAGTACTTTGGATACTCACCAACCTTCGCCTCATAGATCTTGAATTCCTCAAGCAAACCTGAACATTACTTGGGAGACACTCATAATTAGATGAACATTAAATTTCTTCTTCACTCCTCTTACCTGATTCACACCATTCCAAACCTAAATCAATGATTTTGATTGAGCAATCTCCCTCAAAAAAAAAAAAAACACTCCAATACATACTTCTGGCTTTCTCATTTACCTCTGTTGTACACTCTGCCACTTCAATCAGAGTTTCCCCGTTTCTTTTTCATTGCTAGGATCTTTACTCCACTTACAATGACATTTCCTCAGTAATTTATTCCACCCCTTTCCAATCGTATCATTATAATACCAAGGCTTAGGTTTTGTGGTATTTCAATACCGTTTCCTTGGCTTATTCAAAATGGAATCGATCACTCCTAACAAATCATCATAAAATATGTTTTAATCTTTAATTCCAAACTTTTTGTACTCTGTATACCACTCGGCGACATTTGCTACAAATTCACTATGTTGGCCTACAGTTATTGTATACCTTTTCCTATTGTTTATATAAAAGATTTCGTTCAAATGAAGCTTCTTTTAAATTGCAAAGTGATCACTCAAAAGCGTATCCACAATATCCAATTTTGCTTTGCATCTAACATATTAAAAAGTATTGCATAATCAAGTCCCCCCCCCTTTAACATGTGTCGGCTCACCAGCTATAAGGACCTTAGCACCTTTTATAGAGTAAGACAAGTGATCCTGGGCACTTCGTGCCCGGTGGCGAGACCGGTGGTACAGTTTACCAAAGCGTGAAAGTTCGAACGCTCGTGTTTGGCTAGCGCACAACCGCCGGAAGGCTGGCAGCGTACAGAGACAACGTTTTCCAGCGTAAATAAAATGGTTAATTAATGCCTTCCTAATGAAACCTTCAACATGGGACCAGGTTTGTTCCACTCTACGAATTTTTAGCGATTTTTCCACCAAGTTTGATGAAAAACGATTGTGTCGTTTCGGCTGCCCAGAACAGACACGCACACAGACACACGGCTATTCCTATAGTTTATGAGATAATCATAGTCGTGGTTGTTATAATCATGGTCGTGGTTGTTATAATCATGGTCAGTCAGTCAGCTGTCTGTTTGTCATCTTAGTTGCCATGTTTTCTGTTTGTGCATGTATGAATCTGTCTATTTTTGTCCACCTCCTGTCTGTTTCACTGTCTATATTCATCCTGTGTCTATTGAAGTCATCTTATCCATGCATACCTGTAGCTGTAAGGTCGTCTGGTAACGTTGAAACTGCGCATCCAGACGCATGATGAAACTCATCTCCCCCCCACCTGTTATCTCTTACTATTTCCTGCTTCCCCTTCTATATTCTTCTATTTACTCACCTTCCGTCCTTTACTAATCCAAACAACATTAAAAAAAAAGTAGGCTAAGAAAAAAAGTGGGGGAAGAGGGAAGGAGCCGTATGATAACGGCAATCGTGGGCTGACAGCGTGCAGCGAATGAGGGGGCGCCAAGTCCGTAGATTTGCATCGTTTTACAGTGTTAATAGAATTGTTAACTAATGCCTTCCTAAAGAAACCATCGACATGGGACCAGGTTTGTTCCACTCTACGATTTTTTCCGATTTTTCCACCAAGTTTGATGAAAAACGATTGTGCCGTTTTGGCTGCACGAACAGACAAACAGACATTCGGATACCGCTATAGTATATTAGACAAGTGATCGTGGGCCCTTCGTGCCCGGTGGCGAGTCCCGTGGTACAGTTTACCGAGGCGTGAAAGTTCGAACGCTCATGCTTGGCTAGCGCGCAACCACAGTCCGGCTGACAGCGTACAGCTACATCGTTTTCCAGATGGTCGTGGTTGTTATAATCATGGTCGTGGTTGTTATAATCATGGTCGTGGTTGTTATGATCATGGTCGTGGTTGTTATAATCATGGTCGTTGGTGTTATAATCACGGTCGTGGTTGTTATAACCATGGTCGTGGGTGTTATAATGATGGTCGTGGTTGTTATTATTATGGTCGTGGTTGTAATAATCATTAGGGTGTGTCATACGGAGGCGAATTTTTTTTTTTTGAGTTTGAAAAATCGGCCCATGGTATTAATGATGTAGTTCTATGTGCAGAATCATGTGATATCTTCAGATTTGAAAAGTTTTCATTTTTTGCTAGGTAAATTTTAACTTGAAATCTTATGAAAATTCAGTATTCCCACCCTTTTACCAACACCACTAAATAGCTTATTTAAAGTAAAGTAAATGTATCAGGTTAATTTATTAGGATGAAAATGATCCAGAATAGTGAAACGAATGATCTTGACACATATATTAAATTTAATATTCCTTTAGAAAACAAAATCATCAAATACAAAAACCGGTTTTACTACTACGACCCGGTGTTGCTGCACACCATAGAGAACATGTCTTTCTTGCTTCTGTTTCTACTCATCACCTCCCTGCTGACCACCTGAGCTCGGATGTAGCCTTCCCTCCTCTCCTGGCTGTACACATTGGTGAGGCTGCAGGTAAGAGGGGGCTCACTGCCAGCCTGGATGTTATCCAGATCTATGAGATCAGTGAGGGTCTTGGCACCTAGATTGACTTCAGGAGTCTTCCTGACCCTGAAGGAATCGTCACCAACTGATTCGTCATGCCCAGATCCTCTCATAAGTCTCATATCCAAGATCTTTTTGACTGCCACTCTTCTCTCCTCCTCATCCTTACTGCAGAGCATTGTCTGCAGAACTGCCTCGGGATGAGCATACCAGGAATATCCCCTCACAGTCTGCTCCACAATCTGAACAACCTTCCTTGGCTGACTCCTCAGGAGTTCAAGCTGGAAGAGAACATGCCTCGGACCTTCGGAGAACGATGACTTGACCTTGGTATTGAACCAATTTGGCAAGTAGACACTCACGATGAATTGGACAATAAGTCTCAGGTTGTGAAGCTGGATCCCTTTCAGTTTATGATGAGCGACCCAAATTCTGCAGAACATGAGAGCCGTTGTGAGCCACCTAGAATGTGAGACTGGACCTATCTGCAGGTAAGCAAGTCTATCAGGCATGACCCCAGTTTTGATGGCACTGCAAATCATGTAACCATAGTACTGGTCAGTACTCAGGTCGTCAATGACAGTATGTGCAAGCTCAACGAGTGGAGGGCCAACTGTGATTTTTTCAAAGCTCGGATTTATTTCTAACTCAGTGGCAGAGTTCAGCATCTTGCCAAGAGGACCAGACCATCTGTTGTTTGAAAGAGTCTTGCCATCCAGCTCCTGGATCAGATGTCTGAGTGGCAACTCGTTGGTGTGGAGGTCACAAACAATCCAGACCAGCTTCCTCCCAATCTTCCGCTCTATCCACTGTATGACCCCCCTTGCCACCCTGTGTTCGTGTTGGTGCTGTCCCCTCCAATGGCCTACAGGGTCTGGTCTACGTTCCTCTCTCTGAGCCAGTTCACAATGTTATCTGTCACTATCTCAGCTGTTTTCCTGATGTCATCTTTCTCTGGAGTGAAATGCCACAAATACTTCCCTCCTGGTTCACTGCAGCAGGAGTAGTGTTCCTCCTTCACCATGGCAGGGAACAACTTGTCAGAATCTCCAACTTTCATGAACACTTTAGTGTCATCCCTTCTCCCATCAAAGAACAAACAATTGATTCCATTTTCTCTTATCCCCTTATCAAACTCCTCTTCTAGGTTACTGACAAGTTTCTCCTGAGCTCTCCTTACTTTGTTATGATCTATCACCAGGTGAACATCATCAGGTGTTATCAAACCACTGTCAAACCAGGCAGCTGTTGCTATCTCTGCAGTTTCTCTGAGACCAGTGTGGTGTCGCATGCTGGCCAGAGCTATGCTCGGGATATCTCTCCTATTTCGAATGTCATGCCTGAAAGGTTTGGGATCATTATTTTCTGGGTTAGGGACAAAGTCACCATTCTCCTGGTCAGCACTCGGATCAGCCATGGGGAAGTCATTAAACTCTGAATCAGCTTGACTCCAATCATCGGCCTTTTTTACCTCACCCTGGGCCTTCTCAAGTCTCTTTTCCTCGGCAACTCTTCTCCTCTTCTGTCTCTCTGTGGCAGCCTCCTGTCTCTTGGACTCCGGAATATCTTGGCTAGAAATCATGAGAGCCCCTATACTGCCAGTCTTCTCTCTCTGTGCTTTGACAAATGCCAGTTCGATCACAGGAATCTTCAGTTCACGCTTGCAAATACAGGAGATGTGGGCCTCGGATTTACAGTCACGATCACATCCAAACTCAGGACAGAGACCAATTGGGCACTTGCAAGTAATTATGTCAAATAACTGGTCCAGTTGCTTGGCAAAGCTGTCCTTAACTGCAAGTTTTCCTCTCCCAAGAGAGATATCTCTTGCCTTTTCCCAACTGGCTAGCAGTCTCTCACTAATCTTCTTCTGACTTGTTATGACTGGAGGCTTGAACTGAGCGTTAGCCAGAGTGTACTGTGCCAAGACAGCTTTGGTCATATCACTGGCAATGTCTTTGTTTGTGTAAGTTCTTTGGTTCTTTTCACTGATTTGCCTGATTAAAACACCGTATCTCAAAGCATCTCTCAATGTAGGCAACTCCGACTTCAGGAGCTCTCTCCCAGACCCAAGATAGTGACTGAGATGGCTGGATTTTTGGTTCCTCGTCCTGACACAAGCAGCCATCGCAAATATTATCAACTTATAAATGCATCAGAATCTGAAACAGAAAAAAATATTGTTAATTGGGTTGTTAAAGAATGAAGTCAGAAAGCAATGTTCACTCTTTAATTGTAATGCACTAATGCAGCTGTACGTTAGATTTACGATAAATTTCACGCTAAAATTTACCTAGCAAAAGGTTGCAAAATATTGAAACTGAAATTATTTTCTGTTTATATACACTAAAATCTACCAAAAAAGTGATGGGCCATTAGTTTTAGCTGATCTTCCCTCCTATGACACACTCTAATAATCATGGTCGTGGGTGTTATAATCATGGTCCTGGTTGCTATAATCATGGTCGTGGTTGTTATAATCATAGTCGTGGTTGTTAATAATCATGGTCGTGGTTGTTAATAATCATGGTCGTGGGTGATATAATCATAGTCGTGATTGTTATAATCATGGTCGTGGATATTATAATCATCATGGTCGTGGTTGTTATGATCATAGCCGTGGTTGCTATGATCATAGTCGTGGTTGTTATAATCATGGTCCTGGTTGTTATAATCATGGTCCTGGTTGTTATAATCATGGTCGTAGCTGTTATAATCATGGTCCTGGTTGTCATAGTCATGGTCCTGGTTGTTATAATCATGGTCGTAGTTGTTATAATCATGGTCCTGGTTGTCATAGTCATGGTCCTGGTTGTTATAATCATGGTCGTGATTGTTACAGTAAGGGTCGTACCAGAGACTAACACAGGTAGAATAAACCCCACACCTTATCTTTAATCTCAATAAACCCAGATTAACCTCACCTAATCATCAGGATTAGAGACCATTTGGATTGTACCACCAATACAGATACATTTCACACTGGATAAATAACAAAACAATTAATCACATTTCCAATAGCTAATGTCTTACGGATATCTTATCAAGTGTGAGTCTTACATGTCTATATAATTATGTTTTATTCTTACAAATATTTATAGTTCGTTGTGTATTGTATTGTATGGTATGGTATGGTATTGTACTGTATCATATCCAGCTGACAGCGGCTTCTGTACAGCATTCCCAACTTTCGGGAGGCAGCTTTAGTTATACTAAGGATGTGTGTTTTCCAGGACATATTGGAGGAAATGGTGAGGCCTAACATATTTATTTCAGAATTTGGGAGGATGATAGCGTCCTGAAATGTAATTGGTGGGAGATTTTCTAATATAAGCTGACATTATGATCCATTAGAATAAATTTTCCCCCTCATATTCTTCACCGAAATAAGAACATTCTTTTTGACGTCGTCCCTTGATTTTCCATATATTCCAAAACAGAGACAAGAATGCTCGTCAGGTTACCAAGCATTTCCTTGTTTACTACATTCTCTTTAGAAACCGAACCAACTCTAGTTCCTAACAGATTATGATTACCATCTTGCTCTAGATTGCTACCCACAATAACATTATTTGATTCCATCTCTACTAAGGTTTCATTTTCCTTTAAACTATCATTATTAACAACAGCAACATCACTATTTGGCACAAGATTCACCAAACAGATTCATGATATCCAATACTGCTTGTTTGAGCTCATCAATCTCCTTAAGGAGTTCTACTAGAATGTTAGGAGCTATTAGGTTATTGCCCCCGTTACCTATGTCCTTCTGTGCTGCTGCATTACGTATTTCCATACGCTTTTCCCACACATCGCTCCTTACAGGGTCACCTTTATCCTCTTGATAATTGGAGTGAGCTCGTGATTGCGATTGATGAACTTTCGGTTCCATAGGACACACCCACGCGCTGGTATTGTGAGCCTCCCTCCCCCCCCCCCCCTACACAATTGCAACATTTGGTGTAATTTTCTCCTTCGCCTTAATTTTGTCTCCCCATACCTTAGATTAATGCATTTTACCACAGAATCTACACTGAAAATTTCCACGCCATGTGCCCCCATTTGCAACACTTATAGCATATTACTGGAGATTCGTCGTCGACAGTACCCCGCATATTTCCCAAACATCTCACAAAGACCTTCTCTGGCGCTGAACCTTTGATTAGCGCAATTATCTGCGGCTTAGGTACTAATTCTTCATCAAATCTAATTACACGTCTCTTGGCCCCAAAAAATATATCGTCAGCCAACACATCCTCGGGGTCAAGGTAAACAGGATAATCAAAAAGACTGATCTTCGTACACTTCCCAATGAACTCCACAGACTATTCCATCACTATATTCCCAAAACCTTCTGTAGTTAAATATCTAACTGCTTCCTCATCCTTCACAGTAATATAAGGAATATGTTCACCTTCTTTAAAGAGCACTTCATACCGTTGGTGGCGCTTAGCGAGTCTAACTGACCACTTTACCTTATCATGAAAATCCATGCCATTATTCTTGGGGAAGTAAAGGCGTGGCCTCCTTGAAGAGTTACTGCCATCTAAACCATCAATGGGGTTTACACTCACTGTACTGATCTTGGTTAAAGAATGACTCGCACCATCAATTTTCTTTCGTTTATCCAAGTGGGAAATGTTATTTCCAATGCTTGTACAATCTCTATTCCTCCTCTTATTCTTCTTTTTGCTATTAACAACTTTAAATGGCTCTTGTTCTTCACATTCACTGCTGCTAGACAGCTCCAAATCCGTCAACAGTCCTCCAGCAATACCCTTGGCTATATTGATGTGACTGCTGTATCCACCACCCAATCCCGTCAATGTATTAAACGACCTGCTCGTTGAAGCTCTTCTGCCAACCATGACCGTACGTGCCCAGCCAAGGGGTGTAGGAGAGCGACCTGCACGTCCGACCAGTACGGCCAGCGTTCCAGAAGAGGAGCTGCAATAGAAGTGCTGCTTTGTGTTAGTATGTGTGTACCTATCCTATGTTGTGTTCAACATAGTGGTGGTCTTCCCCCGAATGTTTAAGCTGTGGACGATGTGGTTGTCGTTGCTGTTGTCTATCGTACCTCTCATCCTTATGCTGGCGGAGAGCTATAAAGTCTCTTGTGTTATGTGAGGTTAATTCATTGAACTCACACCACAAATTGCCTTTCGAATCAGCAGCATTTTTATCTTAGCAACAGCTGAATAGGATCGAGGTGGTTCTCGCTGAGGTTTTGAATATACTCGTACTTTGGGTGTTGTGTGGTGTTGGGTGTTGTTACCACCTGGCAGGAGCTGGCAACAATATTCAATGGATGTCCCTTCTTATTGTAATTTTTGCAAACATAATTTCAATTAGGCTTGGTGCCAGTCTCTCTGTAAGCCCTCTGCAGAGTTGACGTGACAGGCAAAACAGTTCGGGCGATTGGTGTAGATTCTGCCGGACGTGCAAGATACAGGCGTATACCCTGTACACAGGGTATCGCAAAAAAAAGATAAAATTTGCAAATTCGAATAGACATGCAACATGTTCCGCCTCCACTTTACAGCCAGCGCTAAATCAATCTTGAGTTTAAAACTGCACTTCAATGTCATCATATGTCTTTCTTGCTAGGGATTGACTCCTGAACATGCACTGTGTTCGACCAAAAGTTATGGCTCTGTCAGTCCATCTAAAAATCCAATTTAGATGACCTAGTAAACCATGATAAAAAAATCAATTATTACTCCTAAATTCGTTTAGTCTGTGTGCACCAGACCACTAGCATACATGAGCCTACTTGCGTAACATCTTTGTTTGTTGTGAGTACGCATGAAATATTTACTATCATTATTCTTCATGGCATCATAGCATGCACGTAAAAAACTAACAACATGTATGTGGATCATCCCTTGTAAATTCGGCAATATGAACCTGTTGTTGCCAAATTTCGAATAGATTAGGAGGTTTGGTTGACATACATTGGGTAGTGTTAGTCACGGTTAGTGGTTTAGTAGAAGCCTGAAGCATTACTGAAATGTTAGTAGGTGAAGTAGAACGAACTGATACACTGGGATTAACCGTGGGATAATGAAAAGGTGTAGTGCGGTAAATAAGACCAGACCAAAGATGTGCAAAGTTTAAATCGTCGAATGGTGTGTCAATGAATCTTTCATCAATCAAAATTGAAGGGTCTACATGTAAATCGATATGCGTTTCATGCACATCCTAAAATGCTTCATTATTACCAATACTGTCAGCCATGGCAGCAGGCTCTGTCAAAATTTATCGAATTATCAGACTCCCCGGAGACACTAGACAAACCCTCCACCAACTGTTGAATTCCTTGGGCATTTAAATTATGCAAACCATTCAGATATGAAGAAGTAAATTAAAAATAAATAAATACATTATAACCGTGTTAATCCATTTACAATAATTGAAAAACTTATATGCAAACCAATAAAATTGAAGAAAAAAAATGCATAAGTCGTAATTAATATAAGGGACTTTCAATGAAAAAAAAATATCACTATGCCTATCATGTGACGGTCGAATATGTTAATTGTGTGTTAAACTCAAGTGAGGCCTTCACTGTCAAGGTCTCTGCTTTCCAAACTATAAGTCTTGAAAGAAGATTCTCGAGGTTCTGGTAGTAAAATCCGTAGAGTTATTGACGTTTCGTCGATCTGCTGGTCCTAACTGGGTTACGGCCGCTCGTACTATGACATAGTAGATGACATATCCAAGATGGCGTTGATGATGTTTCCAAGATGGCGCTTGTAGGTGACGTCACAGTTGCCAAGACTATGTTGAGAAGAACCCACGTACTACAACTACTTTGATGTCACTCGGAATCGAGTATAATGATCATCCATCTATGATACAATGATATGAGTTATTACGGATGTTACCTTCATTGGTGAATTTTGAGGTGACTACAGAGGCCGATACGGGACAGGCAGAGGTGCTCACAGATGTTGCACATGTGGAGGGCTACATCGAGTGCGGGAGGGGCGGTGGCAGTGTCTTTCCGGCGTTTGTGCTTGTTTGCAGTCGGGCTAACTCGAAAGTATTGACACCTTCTCGTGTGGTGCTCGTTCAAGCTTAATGATGTGGAGTAATCGTCTCCCAGGTGAGGGGGTCGATTTGGCACTTTTCAGGTTCGTCTTAAGACTATCCGTATACCTTTTCAGTTGTCCGCTGGCATTACGTTTACTATTCGTTAGGTGACTGTAAAGTAGCTGCTTTAGCACATTGCTGTCATCCATGCGGGTAACATGGCCAGTCCAACATAGTTGTTCATGGATAATGGTAGCCTCTATGCTCCTACAGTTGGTGTCAGGAAGCATACTGGCATTTGTTCTCTTGTCTTCCCAGCAAAGTCAAAGGATGTAACGTAGACTTCGTTGGTGAAAGTTTTCAAGTGCCTTGAGGTGCCTCGTGTATGTGACCCAAGTCTCGCTGCCATATAGCAGGGTGGGGAGGGAGGACCACTGCTTGATATACATGTAACTTTATAGATAATTTCAGCTCCTTACAGCTAAAGACACGGTGTCGGAGTCTGCCAAAGGCTTGAGATGCATATCTGAGCAGATGCTGAATCTTCAGCGATGTCTGCGGTGGTGGACAGGTGGGGGCCGAGATACCGAATGTGGGTGACATTAGAGAGGGTAGTACTGTTAAGATGTATGTATGGTGGAGGTGTTTCTGAACCAGGGGCAGGTTGAAAGAGAATCCGAGTCTTAACGTACATTCACATTAGAGGCGAAGTGTGCATATGCAGCTGCGTAGGTGTCCAGGATCTCCTGTAGGTCGCATTCAGCGTGAGCAACATGCATGAGGTAGTCTGCATGCTGAAGTTCAATAATGGGAGCTGCCGACACCTTTGTTCTTTTCTGGAGTCGTCTTAGTAAAGACCCTTCACCCGGTACTCTATGTCCACCCTGCCGGCTAAATTAGCACAGGTACGAGTAAGGAAGGCAGCCAAACAATTGGAAAAGAAAGTTGGTGCCAGTGCACACCCTTGTTTATCCCCCGTTTGGATGGGGAACAACTCAGACTGGGTGCCGTTGTGCAGGACACTGACGTTCATGCTATCGTGGAGGTTCCTCACAATGGCGAGGAATTTTGGGGGGCAGCCAAAACGGCTGAGGGTCCACCAGATGGCTTACCTGTTGACCGAATGCCATGTACAGTTCACGACGCTGTTCTCTGCACTTTTCTTACATCTGACATGCAGCAAAGATCATGTCAGTGGTGCCATGTGATGGTCCGTGTATACAGTTCTTTGAGAAGGTAGTGTCCGCTAGTGCTCCCGTTAGAGACCAAGGAAAATGGCCACCTTGGATCGTTGTGTCTTGGGGGAAGAGGAGGGGAGTGTGGGGAAATACGACCTCCTTGCCACGCTGTTAAGGCAGCTGGGGCAGTTGAGGAGTGAGGTTGACACTCAAAAGGGGGAAAATGAAGCCCTCAGGACGGAACTCCTTCAGGTAGGTGTCCTGCCTAGCAGGATACCTGTGAAGGAGGAGCAGGCGTGGAGAGTGGTTGTCTCCAAGGGGACTAGGGTCAGACTCAGGAAAGCTGACCAGGGTGTGGAGTGTAGTAACCCTTACAAGGTGCTGGAGGAAGCTGGCGAGGAAGAGAAGAGGCAGGAAAGTGTGGTGCAGGTAGAGGAAAGGGCAGTTGTACAAACCCTGCCCACAGGTAAGGTCGTGGTAGTTGGGGACAGCCAGGTGAGGTTTGTAGATAGGGCTTTTTGTGCGAGAGATAGGAAACATAGGACAAGGGTGTGTTTTCCTGGGGCTGGGATAGGGCATGTAGCCGAGAGGTTAGAGAGGGTTTTGTCAGGGGAGGGTACCAATCCAGTAGTGTGTCTTAGTGTGGGAGGAAACGACATAGGTGAGGTTAGGAGTGAGGAACTTTTCAAGAGGTATAGGGAGGCGCTGGGGAAGATTAGAGATAGGGGAGGGATCCCGATAGTATGTGGTGTCTTGCCTAGAAGAGGGGTTGGTCGTGAATGGCTGTCCAGGGCAATTGCTATAAATCGCCGACTGGAAAAACATTGTGCAAACAATGGTTGGGCATTCATTGATAACTGGCAACGATTCTATGGCAATGACTACCTGTACTGTCGCGACGGAGTACGCTTGTCTCGTGCGGGGGTAAAGACGTTGTCTGCATCCCTCGAGCGTGAAATTGTCACTCAGAAGGGGGGGGGGGGGGGTTTCGCCAGTAGAGAGAGGTCGGGAACGTGGGAGTCAAAAAACAAGCAGGTCCTGGGAAATAAAATTAGTTCCTCAGGACAAGGGGTAAAATAGGACCAGGGAAGGGTAGGTTTAAATGTATACTATACAAAGAGTAGGAGCGTTAGAAATAAAATGGACTTGCTGAGAGTGGTTGCATGTACCAAGAATGTAGACGTCATAGCAATCACCGAAACTTGGATGAATCTGGCGAGCAAATTTTTTTTTATCAGAGTACCACATAGAAGGGTACAACCTTTTCACAAGGACAGGGAAGGTAGGAAGGGGGGAGGGGTCGCACTCTTCGTCAAGGATACATTAAAATGTTGTATTAATAATTCAATAAAGGGTGAAATAGGAACCGAGTCTGTCTGGGTAGAAATCACGGAAGGAAGAGAAAAACTAATTATGGGAGTGATTTACAGGCCCCCAAGTCTTGGGAAGGAAGCAGCTCAGCTCATATGGCAGGAGCTGAGTAGGGCAGCAAAATATAACAACCTGTGCATTATGGGGGATTTAAACTTCAGAAATATTGACTGGGACAACATTGTAGGCGACTACGAATCTGAAGACTTCCTAGTCGCAGTACAGGACAATTTTTTGAAACAACTAATTACAGAACCTACTAGAGGTGACAATATATTAGACCTAGTATTAACAAATAAAGAAAATATTATCAGAGATATCACAGTAGGGGAAGAACTAGGTAGCAGTGATCACAGAGAAATCAGGTTCACCCTAAATTGGGAAACGAAAAACAATGACAATATGGTCAGAGTCCCAAATTTTCGGTTGGCGGATTATCAGGGGTTAAGAAGGTACCTAGGTGAGGTCACCTGGGAACAGTCACGTCAGTCCCCAGTAGGAAGGGGTGAGCTCATAGATGACACAACAATTGATCATGACTATAATATATTCACGAGTATACTACATAAAGCACAAGAACAAAATATACCATACAGAAAAATTAGGTCAAATAAGAATGAGCCAAGGTGGATGACCAGAAAACTTAAACATGACATAGGAATAAAGAAAGGAATATATAAGAAATTAAAGGGAGGGGAGGAGCAGCTCAGAAATAGGTATAATGAACTATCTAGGAATGTTAAGAAAAATGTAAGGAAAGCGAGACTATGAAATCAAAATCGCAAGAGAATCCAAGGCGAATCCCAAGGGATTTTTCCAGGTATATAAGACAAAGGTCAAGGACAAAGTTGGGCCTTTAAAGTCAGAGAGGGGAGAAGTGATAAATGGCAGTGAAGAAATAAGCAAAGCATTGAACAGCTACTTCTTATCAGTTTTCACAGAAGAAATTTGGGATGAAATTCCAGAGGTGGAAGTGATATTTAAGGGAAAGGAAGAAGAGAAATTAAAGAATATCACTATCAGAAAAGAGGATGTTCTTAGGAAGATAAATAAACTAAAGAAAACAAAATCCCCAGGGCCGGATGAAATTTTCCCTTGAGTCTTGAAAGAGTGTAGGGAACAGATTAGCGGACCCCTCGTAAACTTATTACAAAATCATTAGACACTGGAGTTGTGCCAGACTTGTGGAAACAGGCAAATGTAGTACCCATATTCAAAAAGGGAGACAGAGCATCAGCGTCAAATTACCGGCCGATCAGTTTGACGTCAGTAGTGGGGAAATTTCTTGAATCAATTACAGCAGATAGCATCCGATTGCATCTAGAGAAAAGCAAATTAATCTACGACTCTCAACCTGGGTTTACAAAGGGAAAATCTTGTCTAACAAATCTGCTAACGCTTTTTAGGAAAGTCTTCGAGGTAGTAGATAATGACGAAAATTACGATGTTATTTACTTAGACTTTAGCAAAGCATTTGACAGAGTACTGCATCAGAGGCTTCTGAGAAAAATTAAGGCTCATGGTATCGAGGGGAAAGTTTTAAATTGGATAAAATCATGGTTCACCGATAGAACGCAGAGGGTCAGCGTAGATGGTGTTAAATCTGAGTGGGGCCGTGTAACCAGTGGGGTTCCCCAGGGGTCAGTTCTAGGCCCACTCTTGTTCATAATCTAACGTTAACGATCTAGATACTGGGATCAGCAGTGACATAAGCAAGTTTTCGGATGACACCAAAATAGGGCGGCAAATTAATTCAGGGCAGGATGCAAATGCATTATGCATTACAGGAGGATCTAAATAAACTGCAGGGGTGGTCTGAAAAATGGCAAATGAAATTCAACACCAGCAAATGCAGCGTACTTAACATTGGAAGAACAAATACTTATAATGTATACAGCCTTAACAACATCAACCTAGAGAAGTCGCCTTGTGAAAGAGACCTAGGGGTACTTGTAAGCCCGGACCTACGGCCTAGAAAACAGTGCGTTAATGTTCGAAATAAGGCAAACAGAGTATTGGGTTTTATATCTAGAAGTGTAAGTAGCAAGAGTGCAGAGGTCTTATTACAACTATATCTTGCGCTAGTCAGGCCGCACCTCGATTATGCAGTTCAGTTCTGGTGCCCCTATTATAGAATGGATATAAATTCACTAGAGTCGGTGCAGCGAAGAATGACAAAAATGATTCCGGGACTAAGAAAACTTCCACATCAGGATAGGTTAAAGAAACTTAACTTGCATTCCCTAGAAAGACGAAGAGCGCGGGGAGACATGATAGAAGTATTTAAGTGGGTGAAAGGAATCAATAAAGGGGATATAGATAAAGTTCTTATAATATCCGAGCAGGATAGGACTCGGAGCAACGGATTCAAGTTGGACAAGTTTAGGTTTAGGAGGGAGAAAGGAAGAAACTGGTTCACAAATAGGGTGGTGGACGAGTGGAACAAGCTTACCAACTTTGTAGTAAGTGCGGGAACTCTGGAAAGTTTCAAAAGGAGGCTAGATAGATTCATGGATGATAGAGAGTGGTAGTAACTCTCGACAGGAGCTGCCATGCGCAGGCCAACCGGCCTATTGCAGACTCCTTATTTTCTTATGCTCTTATGTTCTAATGCCACATTAAGATTCTGGGAGGAGATTTTCCACCTTAGGAAAAGTCTGTTTAGGAGGACTCGGGCAATAATTTTGCCAGGTACGGACAGCAGTAAGAACCCACGGTAGTTGCCACAGTCTGACCGGTTTCCCTTATTTTTATAAACATTGACAATTTAGGCGTCTTTAAGAACTTGGGGGATTTCCTCCTTTTGCCATATATTCTCCAGGACAGAGTGGAGACGGCTGGTAAGCGGAGGTCTTCCTGCTTTATGCACCTCGGCTGGGATTCCATCAGGCCCTGAGGCTTTGTTATTTTTTATCTGTTTGGTGGCACTAGCTGCCTCATCCAGGGATGGATGCTGAGGGACCTGCTGGGTGGAATTGAAAAATTCGTGCATCTTGTGCTGATCTGCAAATTTTTGTGTTTCACATGCTTTATTTTTAAACCATATTTATTTAACCAAACTCTTAGATTAGGTATTCAGGATTATTTTGATAAAAATGTGGTGTGTTTAACAAAATTACAACTGATTTTACTGACTCCGGTAGCAACATTTCTTACTTTTTTATATATAAAAGAATGGAATTCCCATCACTGTATCACAAAAATATTTCGTTCATGGTTATTTTATTTGAAACGTTTGGTATACAATTTATTAAGCATCATTATGGTATAAAATTCATTTCCCTATCACAATTAGCCACGCTTGAGCGAGGAAAAAGGGGGAGACTGACAGCGCGACCCTACCCCCCCCCCCCCCGAAAAGGTTCACTTCCGTCAATAGACCAACACCAACTAACACATCACACATAGACCCCTACATCACATACAAACACACCCTCCAACAACCACACACACACACACACACCCCCAGCAAGGGAATTAAGACACATCTGCATGTGTGTGACTACATGGTAGAGTTAAATATCAGCTCTTGAGGAGCATTTGGCAACATTTATTTCCACTCCATCTCTCTACTTACCCACACCTTTCTGTTTTCTCACTCCATATTTTAAAATGTTATGTAACAATGTTGAAGGGATACAACTTTGCTCATTTATACTTATATCTGTACTTCCCACAATCTCTCTAAAAATATTTTAGGTTTCGTGTTTATTCAAAACGCCTTTAGGTCATGAGACCCTCCACCCAAGAAAGGGTAACCTGACATCCCATCAGGTCAGTAATATGAGACCGCTAATCTCCCATCCTACCTCCACCTGACATTGCATCACTGATGCAATGCATCAGGTCAGATCAGTTACACAAGACCCACTAATCCCCTACACCTCTATGGGAGTGGAAAATAACAGTCTTTGCTGTGACACACAGCTTCATTCATGCCCATAACCCTTAGATATTTTAATTTTTAAATATATTTATTTAACCAAACTTTTTGATAAGCTATTCTGGATTATTATAGTGAAGAAATTATATTTCAAAATTCGAGCTATATTTACAAATTCCACTAGTTTAGACTCAAGTAAAAGATATCCAACACCCAAAACCGCTCTGGGGTAATGTGGACTAGCGTGTGTCTGTGCAAGAGGTCTAGTTTAGACAATCGGGAAGCTTTTCCCAGTAACCGGAAAAGGTTCCGGGGATAAGGAATTGTTCCGGGTTTCAGAAAGTCGTCTTATTAACCCGAAATCTCTAATCCCTGAAAGTGCTTTGCACCAATTGTTACGGCTAACGAGGATATTACTTACAACTCCTTATCGTTGCTGCATGGAATGTCAGAACCCTTCTGGATATTGACACAAAAGAGCATCCTGAAAGAAGAACTGCTTTTGTGAAAAAAGAGCCGTCTAGATACATCATCAACATAGCAGCCATTAGTGAGTCCCAGCTTCCAGACGAGGGTCGACTGACAGAACGGGGATCCCACTATAACTTCCTTCGAAAGGGTAAGCCTGTTGCAGAAAGAAACGGCATTTGTAGAGTTAATTTTGCCATTCGCCAACCCATCCTAAATAGGCTAACTGAAATGCCTGTTGGGGGTCAATGAACGCCTCTTGACGCTCAAAGTCCCTCTGAATTACTCATGTCATGTCTTCTTTATCAGTGCATATGCTTCAACACTGGATACAGAGATGACATCAAGTAGGCCTTTTATGCCGACCTTGACAGAGTGCTAACCTCAGGGACGATAAGGTTGTGCTCCTAGGTGATTTAATGGTAGAGTTGGGCGATATGCTGACTTATGGCAGGGAACCATAATACAATCCCAAAGGTCTACGACTCCTCAGCAAATGTGCTGAACACGACCTCACTATCACCAACACCTTGTTTAGGCAGACAGACAAGATCAACGGTTTTTAGTAACACCCAAATCCAAGCATTGGCATGTCATTGACTACATCATTGTTAGAGAAAGAAATCGCCAATATGTTTTCATTACCCGAGCCATGCGTGGTTCAAACAGATCATTGGCTCGTCAGAGCCAAAATCTCTCTTCACGTCGTCCCAAAACAGCGAAGGCAGCATGCCTCCAGACGAGGTTTTAACACCAAGCGACTGGAGGATCCAGCGGTAGCATATGCTTTCAGAGAGCAGCTCGACGATTTGCTGATAAACAACCCAACAATAACAACCTAAATCCGAGTATCAAATGGGGTCCCCTCAAATCTGTCCTCACAAAAAATCTGCAGAGAGACCCTCGACCAGATCGAAATAGTACTCCTCGATTGGTTTGATGAAAATGACCAGGAAATCAATTTACTTGTCGATGGTAAACGACGAGCTGCTCTCACTGACTGGCAGAGCAATCCTCATTCTCGGGCCAAAGCGAATACCTTCTATGAGAAGAAAGCGGCGGACCAGCACGAAATTCGAAAAATAAAGGACGAATAAAGCGTGTGAAATGCAAAAAAATGCAGATCAACACAAAATGCGTGAATTTTTCAATTGCAATAAGACATTGTATGACGCGGTCCCCCTCCGCTCACCTGACGGAAACTCCCCAATTAAAGACAAAGATGGCATCCATAAGCGCTTGAAAGAGCACTATCATTCTCTGTTCAACCGAAACACTGATGTGGATGTCCTGACTACCCAGCAGATCCCACAGCATCGAGAGCTGACCCACCTCGGCTATACTCTTTCCCGGCATCAGGTAGCTACTGCTATGAAGCAAATGAAAAATAAAGCCACAGGCCTGATGGAATCCCAGCCAAGACGTATAAAGCATGAAGACCTATTGCTTACCAGCCATCTCCACTGTCTCCTGGAGAATATATGGGAGGAGGAGAAATCCCCAAGAACTTAAAGATGCCTCCATCGTCAATATTTATAAGAACAAGGTAGATCGGTCAAACTGTGCCAACTGCTGCCGGATCTCGCTGCTGCCCGTAATTGGCAAGAGTATTGCCGAAGTCCTCCTAAACAAATTTTTTCCTGAGGCGGAAAACTTCCTCCCAGAATCTCATTGTGGCTTTAGATACCATCACGCAGCACCACTGAAATGATCTTTGCTGCCCGCCAGATACAGGAAAAGAGCAGAGAACAGCATCTTGGCTTGTACATGGCCTTCATCGACCTTACTAAGGCCGACACGGTCAACAGGGAAGCCCTCAGTCGTTTTGTCTTACACAATGGCACCCAGTTTGATTTCTTCCCCACCCAAACGGGGGGTAAGACAAGGATGTGTACATGGCTGCCAGTGCCAATTTAGCCGGCAGGGTGGACATCCAGTACCGGATGAAGGAAGTTTTCAACACAAGACAACTCCAGGCAGGAACAAAGGTGTCGGCCGCTTCCATCACTGAACCCAGAAGTAATTAGGAACCTGGATGTTAATCGATTTACGGATCGTGTTCCGGGATAATGGTTAGCCAGTGCAGTTGGCGAGTTGTCAGGTTTTCTCGGACTTTTCTTTGACACTGGATCATGCAGATCGTTAACTTAAGGGGTGGTTGTTGTATTGGCGACTACCTCTACACCTCAAATAAATTCACGCCTAGGTGGCCTTTGGGCCAGCCATCCTCGTTACACGAGGGGCAACCATTATTATTATTATATGCAGACGACCTCACCCTCGTCGCTCACACTGAACGCGACCTTCAGGAGACCCAGAACACCTACGCAGATGCGTATGCATACTTCGGCCATGAGGTGAATGTAAGACCCAGATTCTTTTTCAGTCTGCCCCTGGTTCAGTCAAAATTCAACCATACATCCAGGTTAACGGTACTACCCTCTCTAATGTTACACACTTTCAGTATCTTGGCTCCCACCTGTCCACCACCGCAGACAACGAGGGAGCTGAAATTATCTTCAAATTTCCACGTATATACAGCAGTGATCCTCGCCACCCTGCCGTATGGCAGTGAGACATGGGCCACGAAGACGAAGCACCTCAAGGCATTTGAAAGTTTTCACCAACGTAGTCTACGTTCCATCCTCCGTGGTCGCTGGAAAGACAAAGGAACAAATACCAGCATTCTCACCGACACCAAATGTAGGAGCATCGAGGTTATCATTATCTATGAAGAACTACGTTGGACTGGCCTTTTACCCGCATGGACGACAGCTACTTTACAGTCACCTAAAGAATGGCAAACGTAGCGCTGGCGGGCAATGGAAAAGGTATAACAATAGTCTTAAGACAAGCATGAAAAAGTGACAAATGTACCCCTTCATCTGGGAGACGATCACTCTAGACCAGGGGTTCTCAACCAGGGGGGAATTTCCCCCCTCAGGTTTTCAGGGGGGGGGGGGGGAACTGATACTAATATGGAAAAAATAAAGGATTTTCAGTATTATATGCATATTATTTGGAATGCACTTTTTGAGGCAGACAATCTTGGAAAGGAGGGGGGAATGACATTCTGACATCTGGTGAAAGGGGTGCATGGGGGCAAACAAGGTTGAGAACCACTGTTCTAGACAGTAACGTTTGGAGGAGCAGGACACGAGAAGGTGTCAATACCTTCGAGTTTGCCCGACTGCACACCAAGGCAGACAAGTGCCAGCAAGACCCCCCCCCCCCTTTACAAGATGTAGCTGTCCAAACGTGCAACATCTGTGGACTACCCTGTCGGTCCCGGATCAGCCTCTCGAGTCACATCAGAGCTCACCAACAAAGGTGGCGTCTTTAATAACTCGTATCACTGTATCATAACTGGAGGATCATACTCGATTCAAAGCGACAGCAAAGTAGTCGTAATGGTCAGCATGCTCGTCTGGCAAGAGAGTGGACCAAAGTTCGATTGCCGGGCAGGGTGAAACTATGGGCAAGCTTCTTTACGCCACTTGCCTCTGTCTGCCCAGAAGTAATTGGATGTTGATCGATTTACGGATCGTGTTCCGGAGTAATGATTAGCCAGTGCAGTTGACGAGTTGTCCAGTCTTCTCGGATTATTCTTTGACACTGGGTCATGCAACTCCTTAACTTAGGGTGTGGTTGTTATTTTGGCGACAAATTCTACACCTTAAATAATTCACGCCAAAGTGGCCGTAGGGACGGCCATCCTCGAACACGAGGGGCAACCATTTCTTATTTCACTTGTGTGTGGAGTTGAGGTAAGGGGAGTGCAGACCACCGAGACACCTACTGTAACTTGTTGTTCCCTCTAAATTTACAGCAATTCAATGGCAGTTGTGACTTGAATATTCTTTCAAAATACTTCATAAGCGTAAATACCATTTGATAATCACTCATATCGTTAATAATGACAGAAGCAAACCCCCTGTCATTGACCCTAGCAAAAGTTATGCCTTCATGTTGCTTAGGCGGTAAGCACCCATACTACAGCAATTAATCTATGAGAGCATATGTAAACGAAAAAGCACGTGAATCATAATCGTTGCTGAACCATGTAATGAGGAAAATTATATAAAGTATTAAAATATTCTCGATCCAGGCTGCCGTGTGCTCCTCACGTCTCGCCGATTAACTCAAAGAGTTGTTAAATCAAAATATTTTCAACAATACAAATCTTACTTCCGCATGAAATGCAATATTACTGGATTGGGAATTATAACTATTATTTTTGTAGATTACTTCCAGGTTTAATACGCCCTACTGCCAAAATACTTTAGGTTGTGTGGAGCTGTTATACCTGTTCATGGTGGAACCAAGAGGTAATGAATACGCATTAATGTTATTTATATAATTCGTGTTTGCCAACTTTCTGGGTATGTTTTCTGGCAAATTACTATGTACTACCAGGAACCCGCAGAACTTCCACCATCTCCCTCGACCCCCATCCCTCACTTCCTACTCCAAAACCCTCGCTGATTCACACCTGAACCCTCCGTCCCATCCCCCAGATCCACGCTCCCCTGAGCGCCACATATGATATTGGATGATGTAAGGAACGTCAAGATTAAATATTATATACAGTTGGTTGCGACTGAGTGACATCAAAATTATAGCTGTGATGCAGGTAGCGACATTACTCATTTTTTTGCACCTAGGGGTAATGGAGGTCATTGATCATGAAAAAAAATTATCACATTTTGCTTTTTAACATGATGTGTCCTCCCCAAAAAAACAATAATAATAACGGCAATGTGCCTCTGAGCCACTCGATTTGGCAGTGATTGTTCCAAAGTTCAATCCCGTAACGAAGTCATTAAGTGCTTAATCGATTTTCATGAAATTTGATGACACCACCATGTGGGATTCCTGAAGTGTTTATAGTCACACTTTTTTAATCGAGTAACTCAAAATTAAAACCATAAAAAACTTAATGGCAATGTGGTAATTTCGAGGTGTTTTGTGGAGTATAAAGAGGACAAATGCACAAATCCCATTCGTGTAATAATGCTATATTTGTAGACTTTAAACCAACGATTTTCATGCCTGACCCACCCTCCATCGACCTGATTTTATTCAGTAGTCTGATAATATAATTTATGAGAAGCTGTTCCGGTGTGTTACAGACAAGAAACGTGTATTAGCATATTATTATACAAGATTAAAACATGACAAAACATGACTCTAAATACATGGCACTGTTACACTGGGTCATCAAAGTCGTAAAAGAGACAATATATAGAGACTCCAGGCCATCCCCTATCATCCCTAGATTATGTGAATGCTTCGGATTCACGAGTCGATACTCTCGGGGCTCAAACCTCACAGTGTGTGGATTAACGACGCTGACTATAACAGTGGTTAAAGTTCCCAAATGTACTTTCGCCCAAATTGAAACCTAACACAAATTACAGACGCAATACGTGTGGGCAGACTTAAAATGGTACAAGCTGACCTACTACCCACAGATGTTAACGACACCGGAGACACACCTGTGTAAATTGTAGACACGTCAAACAAACCATCTGTAACCAATAATTATCATTTTGAAACTACGTTCTGCACGACAATTTTAAGACAATTCCACTTCTTTCAGTATGGCGTGGATCACTTCACCTCTACTATTCTGTAACACTTCTGTGTTCTCAAGCCTGGTGCCTTAGTCGCACCAGTAGGGCGTGTATTTATAATTCAAGATGTCGTGACTGTCCAGTATGAGCTGCACGGACTACTACAACTTCTGAGGCAGATGAGGACTATTGATGTCCACCTTTAAACAGTTCTGGACACTCCAAGGCCAAAGACGACGTCCTTACATTTCTGCAACGGTCGCCCAGACCATTGGCCTCCAGACCGTACACTTCATGACCCTCCATAAGAATATCAACAACTCCTGAAGATCTGTTCCACCATCTCGGGAAGACGTTAGTAAGAGGGTGCGTTCTCAGACACGGGAAAAGCGAGGATTATTTAATTTTATTTGTCTAACACAAAGCACTTTGTTTGGCACAGCTACTGCAGAATACGTAGCTAAATTACAAGACCGCATGAATACAGGGTAACCTGCAGTTTCGAACAATACGCCCTAGTAGTTGAGTAATTTGTTTTTCCAATATTTTTTGGTGTGATTCAATCGAATTTGACCTTCATTTCCGTCGGAAATTACCCGTTTTAGAGTTATACCCCCCCCCCCACCCCCCCCCTTCAACAATCTTGGGGGACACGTGGGAATTCAGGGTTTTAGGGTGGGTGGGGGTGGGAGCAAAAATGAGTAATATGCGGTATAAATCAAGTTTGCTCGTATTTTCCTTTTTTAAGAAATAATTAAAAGCCAAAATTTGAAGATCCGAGCCAATTTGGGCAAATATTTGCTTGGACGTTTTATTTTTTGGACGTAATGGAGTGAATCCAAGTAATCTAAAGGTAACCTAACCTAAACGTTGGGGGGGGGGGGGGCTCCAACCCCTGAACAGTAATATGAATATCTAATTTAGTTATAATTTAACGTTATGTTACTTCGTGTTGACCGTGAAAATTTGTGATGGCAAAGCATTAATCATATCCACACCCTAACTAACCCTCGAGAAAAATGCCTTTGTAATCAGAAACGCAGTAATTGCACGGTTTCCTCCTTTTCGTTTTTTTTTCATACGTCCTGTAACGTCTGCAGTACCACTTATGTTTATCTTTTGTAAATTTGCACGGCAAATGCCAGTCCGGACACTCGACACACCTGAGCAGAATGCCGTGAGCACGAAAAAACTCAATAACTAATATAAAAAAATCGTCTATTCATTATTGGTGAAGCCTGGATCGTGTTGTAGTGGATCTTTCCCCTACAACTGCGTATCCGCATTCCGGCTGCTGTGTATATAAGCTCTCTGTCTCTCCATTGAGATCACTTGAGAACTGAACCTCGGCGAAGTAGGATCTTTCTGCTCCCGAGGTAACACGTGAACCGATGATGTTCACTTGTAAACAGGCGAAGGTCGTTAGGCTGTATCCAGTCAAGCACCCTGCGCGCAAGCAAATGAACCTCCTTGTCCTGAGGAAGTTTGTTGACGCCGCAGGAATCACGGGGGTGACAAGGGTCGTCCGCAGAGACAGCGGTTGCCTTATTGTCACCTTCGCGGAATGGGGAGAGGCCCAGCAACTAGAGGGCCTTAGAGAAATCAACGGGATACAGATCCTAGTTGAAACCTGCCTAGAGGACAACTTGGTTTTGGGAGTCATCTCCCACACAGAAATCGAACATCTGGAAAAAGAAGAACTGGCCGAGCTGATCGGAAACCAGCTCTCAGTACGACGGAAGCTCACCAGTACAACTGCACTGGTTGGCTGCCACAAGAAACTTCCAAGCACCGTCTTGCTGGAATGGGAAAGGATCCCAGCAAGACCGTACGAAAGAAGGCCTACAAGATGCTATAAATGCCAGAGGTACGGCCATCTGGCATCACCATCTAAATGTACATCTAAAACCTGGACCCACAACAACCAGTGATCATTTACCCATAATAGCAATTTTATCCACATCCCCGATACAAATTCCATCAATCCCAAGATTTTCACTTAATAGAGCAAATTGGGAAAAATTTAAATTGGATCTCAGCAAAAACGAACCAACACTCCTACACAATAAAGACACAACTGAGATTGACAAATCGCTGGACAAATGGTACAATGAAGTAACAACAGCAATGCAAAACAATATCCCAAAAACAACATACCGTACATTACCACATGCACAATTAACACATGAAGAGAAAATGATACAAACTAGATTCACCAATCTATATGAATACACCAAAACACACGGGTGGAACAATGACATCAGAATATTATACAGGAATATAAAAGAAGAACTGAAAGAAATAAGTAAGAACAAACACAATGAAACATGGAACAAGCTGATTCAGGACACACAAGCAGATCACAGAAACCCAAAAGCATTCTGGAAAAAAATTAAAAACCTAATGGGAACTAATTCGGAAGAAACGAGTTATATTAAGGACAAAAACGGTAGAAAAGCAACAGAACCACACGAAAAAGAACCAATATTTAGAGAATTCTGGAAAAACATATTCACAATCAACGACGAAGATTATATAATATAATAGAAGCTTTTGCCAAGAAACAGAACAGGCAACTAGAACACATTTGAACCAGAACACAGAGAAATGGAAACCCACCGTAAAAATTAACCTCAACTCTTTAAACATCAACAACTCAATAATTGCTCCTCTAACTCGAAATGATATTGTAAAAACAATAGCAAGTTTTAAGAATAAAGCACCTGGCATAAGCCAAATTAATAAAATCGTACTACAAAACATTCCTCAGACTATGATCGAACAGCTCAAAAATATATACAATGCCTCACTTGCAACTGGCTTTTTCCCTACCAAATTTAAATTAGCCAAAATCAGACTCATCCCGAAAGCAGGAAAGAACCATACTGAAGCAGAAAACTACAGACCCATCTCATTACTGGAAACACCCGGTAAAATATTGGAAAAAATAATTAACCACAGACTCAGAAATTTTCTAGACCAAGAAAATAAATATAACCCGAGACAGCACGGCTTTCGAAAAAACCGAGGAACCAATACAGCAATAGCATTAATATACGAATCAATCGCAAATGCTGCAAGTAACAAAGAACAATGTAATATAATTCTAAGAGATGTTTCAAAAGCATTTGATAAAGTCTGGCATGAAGGAATGAAGTATAAAATAATCAAATTGGACATGCCTACCAACATTACAGCACTACTATGTAATTTCTTAGATAACAGAAATGCCAAACTAATCATTGACAACCATCTAGGACAAACCTTCAACCTTTATAGCGGAGTTCCCCAAGGCAGCAATATATCACCAACGTTATACACTGTATATACGGCAGATATGCCGCAACTACGGCAATCAGAATATATAGCATACGCAGATGATGTTACACAGATAATCAGGTACCCGGGAAAATCCAAACAAATGATGGCCATTAGAACATGCAGAGAAATAGAGTTAATAAACAACTATGAACGAAAATGGAAGATAAAAACCAATGTCCAAAAACTCCAAATAATTCACATCGCAAAAACGAACCCATGCCCTATTATTATCAACAAACAACAAATACCATATGTTGCCAAGGGAAAAACACTAGGACTCAAGATCTCCAGAAGCGGAATAATCCCTCACATCAATGAAAGAATAGCTATGGCAAGATCGCAACTTACAAAGCTCAGAAGATTCCGCCAATTGGACACGAACACGCAATTGCACCTATACAAAGCACTGATCAGACCACACTTAGAATACCCCCCGATACCTCTGAACACAATCGCAAGAACTAATCAACTGAAATATCAAGCAGTGCAAAATATAGCCCTCAGAAGAGCGGCAAAACACCAACCACCATACACACAAACAGTACAAGGCATACACACAGAACACGGCATAGACCCATTCAACACCAGAATACACACCCAAGCAAATGCAATATGGGAAAAAATCCAGCAAGAACAGGATCCCATACTAAACCAACTAATTGAGGAAAACAACAACACATCACACAGATGGTGGCCTAGAAGCAGAAAAAATGATAACGAAGAACCAGAGCCTCTATATACACAATAAAAAAGAACCAAAAGAAGGGCACAACTCTCCAGTCACACAACGACCTGGAGGGACCCCACAAATAAATAAAGACCTAAATAGTTCACAAAAAAAAAGAA
Organism: Homarus gammarus; assembly: GCA_958450375.1. Lineage (NCBI taxonomy): Eukaryota > Metazoa > Arthropoda > Malacostraca > Decapoda > Nephropidae > Homarus > Homarus gammarus. The sequence goes on from CAUDMG010000454.1 coordinate 1,957,580, forward strand.
AAAAAAAAAGATGAGGATCATCCCTACAGTGCCACAAGGACCTGAGGGACCCCCCCCCCCCACCCTAAGATAATATGCCCCAAGGACAACTCAGAATAACTTAGCTTAGCTTGGCTGAGACCGGCCTTCCCTAACCCCATGAACCTCTAATGCAGCACAGTTACGGAAGACAAAAAAACCCGTCTCCGCAAGGTGGATAGCCCACCTGCTGTTAACCTTCTCCTTTACTTCCCACTTCTGAACTTTACCTTGTACTTTACCCTTCTCCCACTCTCAGGGCTACTGCTCTCTTCTCTCCGTACAACCAACCAACCTGGCGCGGAAGTGTCGTGCTCAGGAGGTGTGTTCCAGTTGCGGGACACCCGAGCACCAGGACACCAACTGCTCGGTGGCCGCCAAGAAGTGCGCAGCTTGTGGTGGCCCTCACTCCTCCTCCGACCGGGAGTGTCCCAAGTGGAGGAAGGAGTGTAGGGTGGCTAAGCTGCGAAGTAAAGAAAAATTGAGCTACAAGGAGGCTCTCCTTGTAGTGAAAACTGCAGCAAAGAAGAAACAAGACCCGAACAAGACCACAACTAAAACTCAAGACCCCAAGAAGATCACGGAAAAAGAAGAAGCCAAAATTAAACCCGACTTCATAACACTATCAGCAATCCCGTTTGTACACGTGTACGAAAATCTTCCGGAGCAAGACCAAGAAGAAGAATGGAAAGTGAAAAGTAAAAGAAGAAACAAGAAACGGAAGAAGTCCAAATCAAATGAGTCTACAACCAATCAGCTTCGGCCGAAATAGCCTAACGGCGCAGTGGCCAGTAATCCCCAATACCCCCCCCCCCCCTCCCTCCCCCCATTGAGATTCATTCTACCCTACGTTCCTGAACATGCAACATCTCTAACGAAGCTCCTGCACAGATACCTCCTCAAGCACGCTACTCACTGAACGTGTCTCTTGGGCAAGCTTCTCACCACACGGCATCTCCAACACCAGACTGTCTTGTATATAATATATTTTATATAAGAAAACCACCACCTAGAGTTTCCATCCATCCATCCTGAGTGCTAGACAACATAATATCACGAAACCCTACAATTGGTGACCCCCGGAAAAAAGCACTCACACAGGATGGAGGAGGAACGGATCTCTCTACCGACTTTCAACCACAACGTCGAGGACTGGCTAAATCATGTGGAAGCAATCCTCATCGGCTCACAAGCTACTGACGAGCAAAAGTACGGTGCCCTGCTCTCCTCCTTGCCCACGGAAGTGGCCACGCATGTATCACGGACTACTTCCAACCCTTCAGAGAACAACAAATTCGCCACCCTGCGGGACGCCTTAAAAATGCATTACCGACTGACCCGCCCCAGTCTCCTGTAGAACCTATCTTCTATCTCCCTTGGAAACTCAACTCCGGGACTTCTCTGGGAGGATATGTGTAGACTGAACTCCCGACACGCAGACAGACTTCCCGAACCTATCCTGCGCCAGCTTCACGCACAAAAGCTCCCCACACAAGTACGTATCACCCTGTCCGCAGTAGATTACTCGACGACACCTGAACTTTACGCAACCGCGGCAGATAGAATATTCAAGGAATGGGCGGCTGCGTGCCTGGCGGCCGTGGACAACCCAACTACCACACCAGTATTTACCTCCGAACTTGTAAGCCGAGTTAACACCCCTCAGCCGAGCAATACCTCACAAGACATCAGGGACCTGTTGCAAACTTTGAACCGCAGGATGGACACCATTGAACAGCTCTGCTCCTCCATGCCTGCTTCTTCTCCTGTTCCTGCCCCACGCACTGTGTCCTACCAACCCCAACACCCCCGTCCTGCCCCAGACCCAGCCGCCAGCCCCCAGCACAATGTACCTACCTTCTGTTGGTACCATCAACGTTTTGGTGCTAAAGCTAGACGCTGTGAGGCTCCCTGCAACTACACGGCGAAGCAACATCGACGGAGACTGGTAGGCGCCATAACCTCTGCCACTATCAAGCAGCACATCACACGCCTTACTTCTGACCTTGACCACTTCACTCCTGCTGCCCATCACGACCTACTACAAACACTACGTCAGGCGGTTTCTGCATTCAAGGCTACTGCCCCACGCCAGCCTTCCCACCGCCCTGAACACATTCATCCCGCACCTCCTCCGCCAGTCTACCCACCATTGCCACTTAGAGCACCACCTCGCCCACAACATTTCTGCATACCCTCTTTTCATTCTCAGGTACCTACTGCTCCTGACGACCCCGCAGCCGGCCCTAATGACCCAGATACCCCACCCGGCCCCCCTCCACCTGCGGCGATAGAAGCACCACATTCCTCGCCAGTACAACCTTCTCCTATCCACAACCCTCCTCCTCCTATCCATAGCCCTCCTTCTCCCTCTGCTTCTCCCACAGATCTCGTGCCTCCAGACAGAGTCGTCTCCCGCAGTGGCCAACTGATCCACACCCCTGCCCGTTATGTCTCACATGTGAGATACAACCCTGCCGACAACAAGTCTCCTGCAGCGCCCGGAGGGGAGGGGGAGTATTGTAGTGGATCTCTCCCCTACAGCTGCGTATCCGCATTCCAATGAGACAGTATCCTAGCAACCAGCGAGCTGCTCAGGGAGGGGGGGGGGGGGTCGCCACCTGCTACGTCTACCCTAGCAAAAGAGTCAAGAAACCGGCGAGTTCCCACGGGTTTAGTTCTGGCTGCTGTGTATATAAGCTCTCAGTCTCTCCATTGAGATTCATTCTACCCTACGTTCCTGAACACGCAACATCTCCTCTAACGAAGCTCCTGCACAGATACCTCCTCAAGCACACTACTCACTGAACGTGTCTACTGAGTAGCTCCTCACCACACGGCATCTCCAGCACCAGACTGTCTTGTATATAATATATTTTATATAAGAAAACCACCACCTTGAGTTTCCATCCATCCAACCTGAGTGCGAGACAACATAACATCACGAAACCCTACAGTGTCACGCCATGTGCCATGTCACGAATTGGTCCATCTCACTGTGCATGCAACACACCCAAAACAGACGCACGAACACACGCTTTAGTAATTTAAAAAATATGAAAAAATCGTTAATATATATTTCTGACGTTATTATTCATTTCCAACTAAGGAGATCTAAGGGTTGGGGATGGTTAGAACCGTCGGCCGTTATTGTTTGAAAGGATCTTATTAGAATTTCGGACATTGTTAATTCTTTTTTTTAAATGTGTCACTAGTACAGTTTGTTATGCCGATTCTAAGTATGCAACTTAATTTTTGAGCAAGTGGATTTTAACATTTTATTGGCGTTTGTTTGCAGGAACAGTGTCCTACCTAACCTAACCTTAACGTATACAAACCATATTTCAGACAAGACCTAACCTAACCGAGTCTTAGCACCTAACGGTTAACCACAGCTGAAACTTTGTTGACCCAGGCTCGGGCTCAAACACCAAAAAATTGAATCGTTGTGGAATGCTGCCAAGCGCAGGAACAACAAACAAGCGGGCTCATTTCATTTGGGCTCAATGACACTTCACTTGGGAGAAAAATCTTTCAATTGGGCGCCAAAATAAACCTCATTTGGGCGCTGAGTTTAGGCAAACCATGCACTTCATTTGGGTTAGGTTAGGCGAGATAATATGTCACGGAAGTACCGGTATGGTTGCGCCCAAATGAAGTGGTATACTGGCGCCAAGATGAAAGAATAACAAATTGCATTTTGCGCCCAAATGAAATGCGCCCAAACAAGCCGGTACTCATCGCCAAATGCTGGATGGGTACCTATGCAAATTTATGTGGCGCCAGCGTCACAAAGGGCAAAATTTTGAGTTTCACATTTAAAATCAACACGAAAAACTAACTTTAATGCAAGTTTAAATAAATTGGAACACAGTCCAAAATTTTAATAAGACCCACTCAGTCTTTAGAATCAAAGGTTAATGATATAAACAAAGAAGCTAACCATTTGGTTAATATTTAGTAGTTGCCAACACTTATTTATATATTATGTCTTATATAAGGAGAAAAAACCTAATAAATAATTTATTCTATAACATTTCCGTCGGAAATTTAGATTTTTGACTATTTTAACCGATATGGCCCTCCTAATTACCAAGCATATTCGCCGTTTACAGTAGGCAGGGCATTGAAGCAGAAGGAAAATGTGGGATTACAATACAAAAAAAAATATACGCTTTTGAAAACATTTCATAAGCTTTCCTAACCTACTAAATCCTAAAACTATACATTTTTTACATTATTTGTGTTTTCGGTGTTTAGTATGTGATGGTATTTTCGGTGTTTGGTATGTGATGATGGTGTTTTCGGTGTTCAGATGAGGAGAGACCCATAAACTCTAAAGCGATTCTTAACCTTTTTACAATTTAGAAAAGGTAAGGTAAAGTTTTTAAAAGTTTTGTTTGGTGCTCTTTTTGGCATTTTACCTTGCACATTTTCCCTCTACTTCGAAGCCCTGTCCACTTTGAGCCCCTAATGTTGGTAATCATTTTATCGGTTATAATACTCGAAAAACATACATTTCTAATGGCAATGCTACACAATAAAAATTCATTTACTCATTTTTGTTTTCATTCTTTCTATACAAGACTCAATATATAAGTAGGTGTTTGCAACTAATAAATAATTACCAACCGTTTATCTAGGGTAGTACATGGGTTGGCGCAGTCATTGCCCATACCAGAATGCGTGTAAATTATTCTGAGTATCTGCATGCCACTGAAACTTAAGTTGAATCCCTATCTTCTGCCAATGACAAACTCATTGCTGATTTTATTAATGAAGGCTTAGGACGCATGGATGCCCAGTTTTGCCTGTACGCACTCTTCTTGAAGCTTTAGAAAATAACAAAGACAGAATATCATTTAACCCCTATTTTCAAAACTAATGAAGTTGAATATTATTATCTTTGTTATTTTTTCACAAGTTGCCCATAATGTTACACAATATTTTTGGGTCCAGTTCTACGTATATATCGTCATTTCTAACTAATTTTGTTAGTAACGTTTCCCTCGCAAGTGATTCGTAGTTTTTGAGAAGATCGCTTTAATTTGTCACGCTTAATAAGGTTTGATTAGGTTATATATATATATATATATATATATATATATATATATATATATATATATATATATATATATATATATATATGTATATATATATATATTATGAACAATAGCGGTTAGGTCGGGTTAGGTTAGCAAAGAAACTGATTTTGAGATAAAATCAAGGTTTTTCCGATGGATTTTGGTGTGATTCATTCGACTTTGATAATCTTTCGCCAAAACTTGACTTGGATTTTCAACTTTTTACTTTTCTTTACTTCTTAAAAACGAAACATCCAAGCCAACCTCTGTGATTTATATGGCATATCACTCGTTTTTGCTCTGTCCCACCCGAAAAACCCTATTTCCCACGGGCAAAAACCATAAGAAAAATTTAAGTTTCATATTAAAAACCATTACGAGTAACTTGTAAAAATTTACCATCTTTTACTAGAAGCAACGCTAACGCATGCTGTAATTCTAATTCACATTCCAATGTTATCTCATCGCAAATTTGAAGCATGGCATCTGGAATCTTTCCCAATGCAAGTTAATGACAAAGTAGTGACACTAGATAAATAAACCAAATTTTACTAGAGGCTAAGGACTATACACTTTTAACGGAGGAGGACCCTAAGGTGCTGTCAGTGTAAATCGTCCTATTTACATTTATATATATGTCCAGCCTACGAATTCGTTTTTCTTCCTGCTGCAGAAGGAATATGCGAACTGGCTGTCATTCAGGCGAACGCTAACACAGCACACAAATACGGTTCTTACACACCTACCTCCACAAAAATAATATTTCTTACACCTCTGTATAACGCGCAATAGTTATATTTTCCTCAACAGACCAGTGTAATTTTAAAGTGACAGGTTGGTGACAAGCACTTTTTTGTACACGGTTATTATTATGGCTCCAGACTATTGTGAACTAACCAGTATGTGCGGTAAAAACCTTGCTATCCCATCATCATTTTGCTTTGAATTTGACTTCAGACCATCACCCAAAGAACATCTGTGAAAGAAATTAACGGAATCTAACAACTCCTTCTGGTGTTAGCCATCTGTTCCAGTTTTAGAAGAAAACGACGTCCGTCTCCTTAGCGTTTGGCGTGTTTACTTTGAGAAGGAGAATTTCATAAGCTTTTGAGTAATATTATTACAAATATAATTAAATTTTAATCTTACATCTGCTTTTCGGTCCTTGTTCAGACTTCCGAGGACTTCCAGGATCATCATCATCCTCCCTGTTGACGTTCATGACTGGAAATGCGAAATAATATCAAGAACAAACAGTTGGAAGGCCTCGTAACGTCAAGCGTGAGGGTGTGTTGATGATGGAAGCAAACACAAAAAGTAGGGCAGTAAAGTTATTACTTGGCCCGGAAACTTCTACTTATTAAAGATATCAAGGCAAACTTGAAGTCTTTCAAAGCTTTCGATAGATTGGCTGTTGCTCAATAGATGGAGTTAGCAACCGTTTTTTTTAAGCCGCGATTATCTGTCACACCGACAGCATCTATGTTGTCCTGGCTTAGATGTTAGTTCATTTTGTACTGTATTATAGAGAAAAAACCACATCGATCTCCGTTACTTGTCGATATACAACTCTGGGCCAACGAAGAAAAGCACTGGTGTGGGGCAAAGATGGATGACAATGATGAGGAAATCCCCTTCACTGCGGGGACGCCACTTTTAATATTTTATTTGGCTAATGGCAAACCATTTTAATTAGCTCAGAGCCGACCTCATACATAAGTGGTTAGTAGACTATCTCCACTAACCTCCTGCGTCGACATCCACTACAAGATTACATCAGACTTAAGAACATAAGAATATAAGAATGGAAGAAACTGCAGCGGGCCTATTGGCCCATACTAGACAGCCCCGTTTACACCCACGCTCTATCGCTCATATATCCGTCCAGCTTATATTTGAAGCTGCCCAGCGTGTTCGAGTTAATGATGAAGTTCGGTAACTTATTCCACTCATCTACTACTTTATTTCCAAACCTATCTCGCCCCGAAATCTAAATTTGTTTAATTTAAAACCATTGCTACGAGTTCGTTCTGGTTGGATAATTTGAGTACCTTTGTCATATCACCTTTGTTTAACCCTGACTTCCATTTATATACCTCGATCATATCGTCCCCTCTATGTCTCTCGAGGGAGTACATATTAAGATGCCTTAAGCTGTCTTGTCATCCTCCTCTAAATACTTTCTAGGGATTCTATATCCATTCTGTAGTACGGTAACCAGAATTGAACGGCGTAATCCAAGTGAGGTCTCAAAAGAGCAATATATAGTTTTAGGATGACCTCTATTGTCTTGTAACTAGCACTTCTTTGTATAAGCCCAAGTACTTTGTTAGCAATGTTTCGAGCAAATACACATTCTTCTCTTAGTTTAAGATTACTAATTATCATTGCTGAAAAAGAGTTCCAGAGGCGGATTGCGACTGAGGTCAAATCACACACAAAGGCGTTTTACCACTATGCAAAGCCGAAATTAAAAACGAAAGTATTCGTTTCAGACCAGAGGCTTGAAGATGGTAGTTACGTAGATTCTGACCAGGACAAGGCAGAAGCGATGAACAGCTTATTTTCCTCTGTGTTCACAAGATCGGATGCGAACGCTCTTCCTGTGTTTGAGAACAGACGGTTTGACATAGCACTGACCCACATTGTGTTCTCAGAAGAGGTTATAAGAAATAAATTGTCAAAGTTAAAGGTTTACACGAGTCCTGACCCTGACATGGTGCATCCCAGAGTGCTAAGAGAGTTGAACAATGAGCTTGCTGAGCCCCTGAAGAGACTGATCTGTAAATGCCGGGGTGAGCAAAATGTCCCCAGTGATTGGAAAGTACTTATGTGAGGCCTGTTTCCAAGAAGAGAGATCGTCACTCCACGAATAATTATAGACCAGTGAGCCTGACCAGCATAGTATGTAAAGTATTTGAGAGCATAATAAGGGATTCCATGATGGAACATCTACTACAAAATAAACTTGTAAAGGACTGTCAACACAGTTTTATACGGGAACGCTCCTGTTTAACACAGTTACTCAAGGTACTGAATGTTTGGTCCCAAATTCTGGAACAAGCGGCAATATCTAGAATATATACCTATATTTTGCCAAGGATTTCGACCCCATGAAAGGTTGAGAATCAAATTGAAAGGGTACAGTACAGGATTCGGAGAAATGTCCTAGCGTGAATCGAAGACATTCTGCATGATCGCAAGCAGTGTGTGACAAGCGGGGTACAACAGATCAGTGTATTGGGCCCGCTGTCGTTTGTTTGTTTCATAAATAGCATGCAAAAGCTATACACTGCTCCATACAAATGTTTGCGGACGATGCCAAGTTATTCAGGGAAATTAAGAACCAAACAGACTGTGAAGATCTGTAGAAAGATCTCTGTGAGCTTCAATAATGGTCGAAGAAATAGCTGCTAAGATTCATTATTACGAAGTGTAAGAGGATGCATCGGGAACGCACCAGCGGTAAGGAGGTGTATCATATGTCCCAACGGGATGAAGAAACTGCATTAATATCGACAGAATGCGAAAAGGACCTGGGTGTGTATGCTGACAACGAACTGAAGTTCTCAGGCCATTGTAAGAAGGCTAATCAAGCAACTAAATTATTAGGTCTTAAAAGAAGTCGTTCAGATGTCTAGACGGACCGTCCTTCATAATGATCTTCAAGAGTGAGGAATTTCCCTGTTTGGAGTACTGTCAGCCCGTCTGGTCTCCGATATATGCTAGGGACTGTCAGTTGAATGAAAATGTCCAAAGGAGGGTCACCAGACTGGTGCCTGTATTTCAGCACCTCAGCTATCCAGAGAGATTAGAGCGCCTGCAACTGCCTAGCTTATACTACAGACGAGGAAGGGGGACCTAATAGATGTGTATAAACATCTAAAAGGACACTACTCAGTCGAGTGTCCATACAGTACAGTACTTGGAGCTCGCGGACGCCCACCCCACAAGAAGTCACAGCTTGAGGTTGAAGAAGCTGCAAGTCCAGAAAACTGTGAGAGCAAACTTTTGCGGAGTGAGAGTTGTGAGCTCTTGGAACAACCTGTCGGAGAGTGTTGTCACAGCCCAGAGTAATAGCTTTCTCAAGACAAGACTTGACCTGCACTGGAGTAGGTTCAGATACATTCAGGAACCAATACATGCCCAGTACTTGCCAAAAGTGCCTAACAGAAACGTGACCGACCGCCTAAGTGGCTAACGAGCCGATCAGTGGCGAAGAGGATAATGTAAGTAAAAGATTGCTCCTAAATCTTTCTCACCGACGGATTTCTCTATAACAACGTTGTTCATCTGATGTCTGGTTTCTCTATTTATATCTCTTAGACTAAGCACTTTTCATTTGTCCACATTAATTTTCATTTGCCATTTTTCAGACCATGCAAATTTTTGTTTAGATCTTCATGTAGTATTACGGATTTAATTACATGCCCTATTTTAATGTCGTCAGCAAATTTACTTATGTTGCTCTCTATGCCTACATCTATGTCGTTTATGTATATAATAAATGGCCATGGTCTAAGTACTGAGCCTTTAGATACTCCGCTAGTGATGTTACCCCAATTGGATTTAGTGCCGTTAATGCTTACTGTCTGCTTCCTGTCCTGTAACTGTGCCCGAAATCCATTTAGAACATCTCTTCCAATTTCTTGAGCCTTCACTTTTCGTATTAGTCTTTCCTGGGGGATTCTGTCTAAGGCTTTGCTAAAGTCGAGGTATATCACATCATAATCGTGTCTGTCATCCACTGATTCGAAAACAGTTGAAATGAATGTTAATAGAATTGCTAGACATGAACGCCCAGGTAGTAGGTAGTAGGCAGTTACCAACAGGGAGGTACTACCGCCTGGGAAGATATTGGAAGCATAAAGTGTTGTCTAATGGTAGACCCTGCTGCCGTATAGCATCACGAAAATTGTGACCAAGCACCAGGTTGCTGATCAGAATTTCTGCCTCATTTACACACAATTGCAGGGTCTCAATTGTTTTTCTTACTTTGACAACACAACATACATATATTGTTTCTCATTATTGAATTTTTTTTAATTTTTGCATTTCTTTATGGTTCTTTATCATTATTATTATTAGTGTTGTTATTATTATAATCGTTATCATTATTTTATTATTTTTAATTTTGTATTTTGGATTATAAATTTTATTTACTATGAATTATTATTATTTTATTTTTAATTTTGTATTTTTATTATAGATTACATTTAATATGAATTATTATTATTATTATTATTATTATTATTATTATTATTATTATTATTATTACATTTTCGCCCCCCAGGCCCCGATGTGGGTCAGTGACCTGTGCCTGGGTGGGAGAAGCCCCCCCCCCCCCCCCCCCCACCAAAAAATGTGAAGCCATGTTGGGAATCATTGATCAACTTCTGCATCCCGAGGTGATTTCGAATAGAGTTCGAGATTATTGCTTCCAACAATTTGCCTACAATTGATGGTAACTGATTGGACGGTGGTTAGAGGTTATTGATCTATCTCCCTTCTTGAAAATCGGAATCACATTCGCTATCCTCCAGGATTCTGGTACTATATTTATTTTTAGTGACATGTTAAACAAATTTGCTATGGGAATAATAAGTTCTTTCTTACATTTCTTTAATACTTTGGCAAATATTTCGTCGGGACCTGGTGACTTATTAGGCGTTTTGTTTACTCATATCATTACTAGTCACCACTATCTCGCTTAATCTATTTTCTTTACTATTTCTGTATGTAGTCAGTGCCTCGAGTATCATGTTTAAATTCTCGGTTGTGAAAACTGTTGAAAAAATATCTGTTCAGATTACTGATAATTTCTCTGTCATTATCAGTTAACTCACTGGTACCTGACTGTATTGGTCCAACTTTGTGCATCAAGTAACACATTATCTAAATTGTTTTGGGACTCTTCAGCCTCAGATCTCGAGCAGTCATATTTTGTGAGGTTATCATTGTCAGGTCACATGGTACAGTAAGGTTACCTTCTGTGGGCACATTTTGTGAAGTCATATTATTTACCACCTCATGCAAGGTCATGTAATTCACCCCCAAACGTAATACCCCTTCTCTCAGCTTCCTTTTCAACCTATCAAAGTTTGCCCTTCTGAAATCTGTGACTTTACCGGAATATTTCTTGCAATTGACATTAAGTTCTACTTTGAAACTCACTTCTTTGTGATCACTGTTAGTTTGTTCGTTCCTTACCTCGCCATTACTAATGAGGTATTCTTTGCTTGAAAGAACTAAATCATGTATATTTTACCCCAGGTAGTAGGTAGATAGGCACCGACCAAACAGGGAGGTACTACCTCCTGGGAAGTTATTGGAAATATAGTGTGTGGTCTAATGGTAGACCCTGCTGCCATATGGCATCACGAAAATTGTGACCAAGTCCCAGGCTGCTTATCTGACTTTCTGCCTCATTTTCACACATTTGCTGGGTCTCAATTGTTTCTCTTACTTGGACAACACAACACACATAATATAATTTCTCTCTCTTGATTTATTTTTTTTAAATTTTATATTTATTTATGGTTATTATTTGGATTGTTTTTAATATTTTACTAGCGGAATCGCCGCCCTCCGGGCGCCTCTTTCGCTAGGCCACAGTAGGACGCCACCCTCCGAGAGGCTCCACATTGTCTCACTGTAGTGCATTAAGATAGACCACAATTTTGATTTTGCCATTAGCAGCAAGTATGTACAGATTTTTGCCAGTTCCCACTCTGGAGCATCCAACATAGAACAGTCCATGAGAGAAGCAAGGAAACACCGGGTTTAGGCCAACCATATTTAGGGACTGTCCCTGGCTTTTGTAGATGGCCTGACAAAGCTCACTTTAACCGGGAACTAAAGTCGCTTGAACTCAAATAGCAGGTCAGTGGTGATGAAGGGTATCCTTGGTATAAAAACGACCTTTCCTTTTGCTTTTGCTGTCAGTATTATAGCTTCTAGTACATGTGGCATCATGTTCTTCACCACCAGTCTTGTGCCATCGCAAAGGATTAGGTTCAAGATTTCTTTAGAGCATTATAGGAGTTCCAATCTTGAGAGTGAGGTGGTGAGGAGGCATTCCAGCGGGCTCCAAAGAATTAAGGAATTCTGCAGGGTACTGGACTGCTTGGTTCTGCTCGATTACTGTATCAACAGATTTGAATGAGGTCTCACTGCCTGGAAGCTGTCTGAGTAGAGACATGTTTATTTCAGCCACTGTTTCATTCTTTGGTGCCAGAATTGCGCGTTCACGCAGCCACTTGTGATCCTTGTAGTGGTGGATAACGTTTGGGTAGACCATGTTAGTGAGCTCAGTTGAGGACTTTATAACATTTCCACATCTTTGAGGAATGATTATTTATCCTTCTGAATCGACAGGGAAAGTTCCATTCCCAATCTGTAGTAGAAGGTTTGCAAATCGTTCAGCATCCTGATCTCCTTGTAGATGTGCTCTTATGTTTGTGGATAGGGTGAGTGTCTGAACACTTCTCCAAAGGTATGATGCCTTGAGGCACACATTCAGTTCATCACCTGGAGTGCTTCGAGGAATGACACGAAGGGTCTGGTAAAAGTTGCCAGCAATGACCATTGTAATGCCACCCATGAGCTGGTCATTTCCTCGTATGTCTTGCAAGGTCCTGTCCAATGCTTCAAACGCTAACTTATGAGACATAGTGCATTCATCTAATATACTATAGCGCTATATGAATGTCTGTCTATCTGTCTGTTTGTCTGTCTGTGCAGCCGAAACGGCACAATCGTTTTTCATCAAACTTGGTTGAAAAATCGCAAAAAATTCGTAGAGTGGAACAAACCTGGTCCAATGTCGATGGCTTCTTTAGGAAGGCAATAGTTAACAATTATATTTACGATGGAAAACAATGCAAGTCTACGGACTTGGCGCACCCTCATTCGCAATATGCTGTCAGCCCACGATTGCCGTTATCATAAGGCTCCCTCCCTCTTCCCCCACTTTTTTTCTTAGCCTACTTTTTTTTTAATGTTGTTTGGATTAGTACAGGACGGAAGATGAGTAAATACAAGAATAAAGAAGGGAAAACAGAAAATAGTAAGAGATAACAGGTGGGGGGGGAGATGAGTTTCATCATGCGTCTGGATGCGCAGTTTCAACGTTACCAGACGACCTTACAGCTACAGGAATGCATGGATAAGATGACTTCAATAGACACAGGATGAATATAGACAGCGAAACAGACAGGAGGTGGACAAAAATAGACAGATTCATCCATGCACAAATAGACAAAAAGGCAACTAAGATGACAGACAGACAGCTGACTGACTGGTTCGCATTATACAAACAGGCAGACACACGACAACAACGGATAGCAGATTTGACGACACAAAGAGTACAGACGGGCTTACATTCAAACACCACGCAGACGAACAGACAGTTGGGATGGCAATAGACAGGACGGAGACACTTGAGACAGCTTAAAAGGCATTTATAAACAAGAATAACACCAAATTGACCATAGCTGCGTCAGTGAGGGTAGGAGGTCTTACATCCACCAGCCTGAAATATAAGACGCATTAAAAACCAACACCCTCGCGCGGAAAAAACATCGATGGTCGGTCAGTCATGTGGGATGGGCCTAAAAATGACTTTACGTAGATGATGACTATGATAACTTAACACAGGTGACGACTTAAGCAGATGGTGACTAATATAACCAGAATCAAGGTCACTTCTCTTCATAATATATTTTATCTCGGATGATCACAGGTGATTCATAATATTTTTTTTTAACCTCTCCTTATGGCGAATATTTCTTCAATTAATTATTCTAACCACGACCATGATCATAACCACAATGATTATAACAACCACGACTATGATTAAAACACCCACGCCATGATTATAACAACTACCACCATGATCATAACCACGGCCATGATTATAACAACCACGAATATCATTATAACAACCACGACCATGATTATAACAACCACGACCATGATTATAACACCCACGACCATGATTATAACAACTGCTACCATGATCATAACCAGGACCATGACTATAACAATCACGACCATGATTATAACAACCACTACCATGATCATAACACACAAGACCATGATTATAACAAGCACACCATTATTATCTCATATACTATAGGAATAGTCGTGTGTCTCTGTGTGTGTGTGTCTGTTCTGGGCAGCCGAAACGGCACAATCGTTTTTCATCAAACTTGGTGGAAAAATCGCTAAAAATTCGTAGAGTAGAACAAACCTGGTCCCATGTCGAAGGTATCTTTAGGAAGGCATTAATTAACCATTTTATTTATGCTGGAAAACGATGTTGCTTTACTCTTCCATTCTTCCTGTGGTTGCTCGCTAGCCAAATATAAGCGTTCAAAACTTTCACGCTTTGGTAAACTTTACCACCGGACTCGCCACCGGGCACGAAGTGCCCACGATCCCTTGTCCTAGACTATGAGGCTGCATGTTTCTAAGAGTTTTGCTTTTGCCGATCCATTTTTGATGTTGCACACTGGATTCTCATTGTGAGCGAGGTTGAGAGGCAGTTTAAAAGTTGAGTGTGCAGTACGTCCTCCTTCTAGTAGTGTTGCAGCAATGCCTGAGGATGCCACAACAAGAGCAATTTTCCCCTGATGATGTACTTTGGCCAAAAGAAGGTTGATCAGGAATGTTTTTTCCTGTCCCACCAGGTGGATCAAGAAACATCATACCTCCCTGCTCCGCTTGTATCGCTTGCAAGGTCTATTCATAAGCATTTGCTTGATCAGGCACCAGGTGAGGCTCATTTTCTTCAACAAAATTCACCAGAACTTCAACTGAGTAGTCTGTCTCTCTGAGCAACTCCCTATTTACAGCTACTGGTTCTTCTCGGTTTTGCGGAAGGCAATCCAAAATCAGTCAGGTTTTTTTCCGCATAGCTCCATCACTTTGTATTCCAGCATGATCAGAGTCCTGTTGAACATGTCATACATGAACTTAATCTCTTGACATGTTCTCGTCTTGCTGGATGAAGCAGATCCCCTGAAAGACTTTCTTGGTGGTTTTCCCAGAGCTGACTTGGGTTGGAAAGTCCACATGTAGGAATCATGATGGCAAACAGGTTCCTCATTCTCATTGGCGATTGAGTAGCTGCTGCCTCTTCTAATGTGTCATTCCAGTGACCATCATCTTCCAGTAGGCCAAGGAGATTGCACGCTTCTTGATAGGTTGTGCAGACTTGTCCATTCACTGTCTTGAGTGCTGTATATGATATTGGGCCACGGATGTGGTGCAAAAGTAGTTTCAAACAATAGCATTCAAAGTTGTTGGGGTGAACCGTGCAGACACGTCCCAAATCATTGCCTGAAATTATCCCTGGATATCCTTCAACATCGGATTCTTGAGCTCTTTGGAGCTTTTTCATTGAAGCCTGCCATATGTAGAACTTGGGTACGTCAACATACAGGAGTATTTGTGCAAACTCATCTTCCTGTGAAAGCTTAAAGAATGCAGTGAGAGTCGTATCAGCAGCATTTGCCATTTGATTTTGGAGAGACTCTTCTGTGAAGTATATTCTTTGTCCATTTTCCAGGTAAACAGCCAGATGAACTACTGTTGGACATCGTTCGTGTATGGGAAAACTAAAAATTCCCCACAGGGATTCATTGCTGCATATATAACGGCCCTGCTGAAACTGTGTCACCTCATCATGATTTCCATCCTTTTCCAATGCAAAGATCGCTTGGTCAGAGCCTTTGTTGACGTATTTGCAAACATACTTGAAGGACTTGAGTGAATTGCAGAACTCCACATTGATGTGCGCAATTAATGCTTTACTAAAAAGAGGATTGTAGGGGCCACCCATTTGTTGTCTACTGTTATTTCACTGCCTGTTTCAGGTCGTAACACTCACCCTATCCACAAACATAAGAATACATCTACAAGGAAATCAGGATGCTGAACGATTTGCAAACCTTCTACTACAGATTGGGAATGGAACTTTCCCTGTTGATTCAGAAGGATAAATAATCATTCCTCAATTATGTGGAAATTTGGTAAGGTCCTCAAATGAGCTCACTAACATGGTCTACCCAAACATTATCCACCACTACAAGGATCACAAGTGGCTGCGTGAACGCGCAATTCTTGCACCAAACAATGAAACGGTGGCTGAAATCAACATGACTCTACTCAGACAGCTTCCAGGGAGTGAAACCTCATTCAGGTCTGCTGATACAGCAATTGACCAGGACCAAGCTGTCCAGTACCCTGCATAATTCCTTAATTCTTTGGAGCCCGCTGGAATGCCTCCTCACCACCTCACTCTCAAGATGAAACTCCTATAATGCTCTTAAGAAATCTTGAACCACCAAGGCTCTGTAATGGCACAAGACTGGTGGAGAAGAACTTGATGCAACATGTACTAGAGGCTACAATACTGACAGGAAAAGCTAAAGGAGAGGACGTTTTTATACCAAGGATACCTCTCATCACCACTGACCTGCCATTTGAGTTCAAGCGACTTCAGTTCCCGGTTAAAGTAAGCTTTGCCATGACCATCTACAAAAGCCAGGGACAGTCCCTAAAGATGGTTGGCCTAAACCAGGAGTTTCCTTGCTTTTCTCATGGACAGTTCTATGTTGGATGCTCCAGAGTGGGAACTGATAAAAATCTGTACATACTTGCTGCTAATGGTCTTCCCTAATGCACTGCAATGAGACAATGTGGAGCCTTCCGGAGAGCTGCGTTTCTGCTAGTATGTATATATATATATATGTAATATTCAGAAATTTCAGAGTAATTTCGAATGCCCGCCATTGGCAACACTGAGCGTTCAAGGTCGTGGGAGGGAAGAGAGCGCTTCCTGCTCACAGCGAGAGATGGTGGAACTAGGCCTATATGATATTAAATGTAATTTGCCGAATGAATAATGATGCGATTCATGAAGTAAGGGACTATTGTTGAATTTGAAATTACTATAGATCGTTTATCAGTCTGAATATTGTTACGGGTGTCCCAAGGAGTTATTAGTTAGGCGGAAAATATGTCACGTAGGCCTAAGCTTACGCCTTGAGAGGACGCGACGCTGGCTCTCCCTCAGTCACGGGGAGCAGTCAGACATACAAGACGTCCCTGCGCATCCGTCACAGAAATAGTCACGTGGCCTAGTCACCTGTGTTGCACTATTGCAGTATAACAAGTAAGTCTCATTCGATCTCAGACAGGGTTAGATAGGGCAGTGGTAAAGTTAACAAGAGCTAACAGTGAGTTCATTTCAGGGTTTCCGTCAGAACCCACTTGACCAGAACCCACTTGACCGGAGTTGACCGGAGTTGACTGCGAGAGATTGACTGCCATTTGAGACTGCCGTTGATGATTGAGGGTGGCGATTGTCGCCATTGGACCGATCAGAGTAGGCCTGTCACTGTTTAGCGGGGTACCAAAGGATCTCTTGAGGGAATCAAGCCGTCTGGGTGCCCAGCTGACGTCGGGACGATCGTGGGTCAGCAACTCTCCTCTCCCTCGGCCCACAACACCACATGTCCCGAGCAGCTTAGTGAAACCCTCTTGCTAACGGGAAGCTAAAGCTTCTCTCAGCTGTACAAGGTCTGATTGGCTCACTCCCTTCCGCTTTATGGACGCACTGGGAGTACACTGAGGCTATCTGAGTAAATTAATGGTCACACACTGAGACCGTGAGTCTAGGACCCTAGGAGATACCTAGAGGAACATTTTATCTCCCTTATTACGGGTGTAGTTAATGCCATTTCTCAGATGCTGATGTTATCTTGACGTGTGTGGTTTAATATTTCTTAAATAATTTTGATAGTATTGTTGTTTGAATGTTTGTGTCACTAAGTGGAACCAGAGTGATACTGTGATTTGATTCTTTTAATGCATCTAATTTTTCTTCATAATTCTGATCTCAGGGATAACCTTTGTTCCCCAGAGTAGTGGTTAAGTTAGGTTAGGAAGAGTGCATCTGTTGGGGTGATATAATTTTGTTGAAAGCCCTTAAGGCCTATTCATTGTAGAGTGTTTAATTTCTTATTTTATATTCCATTTCCTAAGTGACTGATATTATTTTGTTGAAAGCCCTTGAGGCCTATTCATTGTAGAGTGTTTAATTTCTTATTTTTTATTCCATTTCCTAAGTGACTGATATTATTTTGTTGAAAGCCCTTAAGGCCTATTCATTGTAGAGTATTTAATTTCTATTTTTTTAATACCATTTCCTAAGTGACTGATATTATTTTGTGAAAGCCCTTAAGGCCTGTTTCATGTGTGCAAGCAACATTTCATAATACTTCAAATTTATTGTTGCCTGAGTTTCTAATAATTTCTATATCATGTATAACTTTTATTCCCCAGAGTAGTGTTTTAAGTTCAAGTTAAGAGGTGCGCATATTGGTGTACCATTATTTGATTGTGTTTGTAGAGTTGGAGGGAATATAAGTGTCTAAATTTTACAGTGTGTCTCATTCATCCCAGTCACAGACGCCATCCTTCCACGGGTCACGGACAATTCATTTTGTTTAGTAGATTTAAGTGTTCTTGTGCTGGATCGGGATTTTTCTCAAAGGGGCGCTTCCACTGCCATTACCATCTTATAATTTTTAATAAACCCCAAGTCAAGTGAGAAAATAAAGTCCAGTAAATTCCGACCGGTTACATATATATATATATATATATATATATATATATATATATATATATATATATATATATATATATATATATATATATATATATATAAATCACTGTAGGTGCGCGTGATCTAGGTATATGCTGATAACTACAAGGAAAGAAGAAACCACGAAGTTCCCAAGCGCTTTCGTGTAATTCACATCTTCAGGGGTGAGTACAGGGGCCTGTACTCACCCCTGAAGATGTGAATTACATGAAAGCGCTTGGGAACTTCGTGTTTTCTTCTTTCCTTGTGGTTATCAGCATATATATATTTATATATATATATACATATATATATATATATATATATATATATATATATATATATATATATATATATATATATATATATATATATATATATATATATATATATATAATCAACGACCTCACAAAAGCGCTTGGGAACTTCGTGTTTTCTTGTTTCCTTGTGGTTATCAGCATATACCTGGATCATGCGCACCTACAGTGATTTACTTGCATATATATATATATATATATATATATATATACACAGTATATATTAGTTCTTGAATTGATAAGTGGCAAGACTGAAGTAAACACTTTGTTGGTTTTGTTTTATTGTAGAAAAATATAGTTTCACAGGTACTGAGTTCAGTTGAGAATGTATTGTACCTTCTCTACTAAGGGAAGTATCTTAGTGCACATAGGAGAACACTTAAGTGGGGTGTTCACTGGATAACAAGTGATATGAGAGTCCCACTCACCTGTAATGAGCCCCTGTCTCATCAACAGAACATATTATTTAAATGGGTCAATACATCTGTTATTATATTCAGATTCACCCTCTGTAACTTTCCACTGTCTATGAGTAAGACATGAGTTGTATACATGAGAGGGCAATTCTCCCACGAGGGTAGAAGCCCATCGTCAGCTTATATGTTAGCCCGCACTGCGAGGCCCTTACTCCTTAGTCACTCACAGCAACTTATATCGTAAGGACGTGATCTAACGTTTATATTACATAAACGCCGTCCCTTTCTCATTCACTCATATATAGTGGAACTTACGGTCGATCTACACTCAGGAATTATAGATACAATCCTTTTATAATAAAACTAGGAACTACAGTTGGGTTTCGTTACTTAAACCCAAATAATATATATATGTGAACGGCCTGGTTAATTGGACAATCCAGCAGATTCATATAGGCAAGCAGTGTGTAAGGGTTCTTAAACTGGTAGTCGCACCAGACCTTCCGTGTTTTTGTGAAAAACAGAAAACACACAACAGTGACGCTTTACATAATCCGAGTGTTTAAAACAATATCCCGTATTGAGATGATATTTAGTGAGTGCTCCTTATTTTTATCACATACAAAACGTGCAGAATTCGTAATATTTATATTACAACCTGTTGGTGAATATGCAGTTTGTGCTGGTTGAAGAAGACCCCACTCAGCATTTTCATGATACAGTGTTGCAGTGTTGAAGAAAGGTTTCATAGCATGGACTAACAATTGATATTTCACAAGTTGCTGAACAGTTTTGTTGTGTCGCGAGCGTCGATTACGAAGTTCCGGTGTCATCATACAGATCTCCATATATACGTAGACTGTGAAGAGTTGGCACACGGCAGTCATGCCAACGACCTAGCAACAAACAGAGCGATATCCAATCATCAGCAGTTTCTGATCGACTGTGGAGAACCTCCCCTATTTTGAAGTGGACTCGTCTCTCGCCAAGGTAGCAGCGTCTCTTCATTGCCAAGGAAACCAAGAGCAGTGCTCTCATCACCAGGAAGAGGTCCCGCCCACTCTCCACACAACACTGGACTCAGAACTCAGCTTGAAGGATCACGTTTTCTACACAGACGTCATACCCTGTATAAATAGGTATTTAAATTACATAATTATACACACATGAACACGTTCGAGAGATATCTTCACACCAATAGGTTCGTCGGATAGGATTATTTCAATGATAAAGTGTCGAATGTAAAATTATTGTATTGAAATTCTATAATTTACAGTGGTTCATAAGTGTCTGTTTCCTTATTGATAGTTTAATTATTAACTACAATTAATATTCATTTATCTTGTAAATGAGAGACAAGTAATTTTCTTTTACTGTTAATTACTCATTGGCCCACAAGAGACTAATAGATAATTTTCTAAGTTTCCAATGTCTAGTGATGATGACATTGCACGCCTAGCCCACCTATTTGCTTATAACCAACTCGTCGATGATCAAGTACAGACTGACATTGAAGTTGAGTCGGGAACACAGTTAGCTGATTCGGTAGGAAGTAGTGAGAAAGTAATTGAGGAATCATTTGACGACTTAAACCGTCGTACCTTATGATCTGGTAATTCATATAGTACTTCACTGCAATATACAAAAACTAATTCAGGTGACAGTGTGTCTGTTTCTTCAGAAGTAACACCCATATTAACCCAGTCCTCAGTTAGGAGTAAGAATACTAACTTAACTAATACTAACACTATAATGATGTCATGATCGTGATAATGGCTAACCTGAAAACCTTAAGGATTCATATTATGCTCAAACGTCCACAATACCTTCTGAGTCCCCCAGTGGAAACGTCCCCCGTTTTCTCTGTTTCCCCGTCTTTGTCTTTAGGGAACTTTGAATATAATCCGCGGATTTCGTAGCAGACCCTGTGTGTTGGGACCTGTTGCCATCCAACCCCTTTGTAATCAATTTAATTTTACTTTTGATAGCTGAGTCAGAGCATTGTTAGTGAGGATAATAGTAGGTAATGAAACCGAGTTCATAGTCTCAGTTTCAACGTCAGAGTGTACAGTAAATTAATTCATCGAAATAGAAGTAGGTGGACTCCCTGGCCTATTTTGAGTGAGGGCCCCGCCGGCATTTGTACCGTTAGTAAGTGCCCGTCCCTTCATCCATACAGGTATGTCATTCCACTCTGTGTTGTAATTCGCCCTTCATAAGTGATTTGACCCAATTAATAGTTGATTGTGCAAGTGTTGCAGTAACGTAGTTGATATGCTCTGAGTGAAGTCATATTTACGTCTTTAACGTCCCCTGAAACGTGATGTCGTTGTCACTGTTAGTAAGTGCCCGTCCCTTCATCCATACAGGTCCCTAACGCAGCCTAGGCCGTGTCTGTAGAGTAGATGTTGTATCCACTATGTCTAGGGAGATGTCCGAGGTCCAGTAGGATCAGTTACCTTCGTGAGACCCGGCCGTCAGACACTTCAGATTACCTATGGCCCCCATAGCTGGCTCGTCTGGCCCTAACGCTCGGCCTGGGAGGTGACCCCGGATCACCAAGCCACACACCACTACCAGCCCCATCATTGGTGGATGAGTGTCTAACTCAGTAGGGCTATTTGTGTGGTGGGATTAATCCACTGGGATCTTCAGAGTTCGTCGGAAAGTACTCCATGGTGGCTGGACCCCATGGCTGTTGCTTGAGTATCACCCCTGAAGACTGAGTGTTGTAGTAGCAGTTGCCCTGGTCTTTATGGTGCTAAGTGGCTATAAGAGTTATGTGTTATTGAGTATGTCCACCCAGTAGGGTTGGAAGTGTTATTGAGTATGTCCACCCAGTAGGGTTGGAAGTGTTATTGAGTATGTTCACCCAGTAGTGGTGTGAGTATGTTGAGCCTGAGGGCCTAGTACTAGATTTCGTCTGTTGGTACATATAAATTCTTTCTCCTAATTTCATATTAATGTTTAAATATATTTTGTATTTGTATATTGTGTCTATTATTTGCCTACAGTATTTACCGTTATTTCTCCCCTATTTCTTGATACTATCATTACACTTACCCACGAGCCTCCTTTTGTCACGCTACCAATGGTAATAAGTATGAGAGTAAAAGGAATTGTTACTGACACACAGGCCCTCATAAATGGCGGCAGCTCAGGCCCTCATAAATGGTGGCAGCTCAGTCCCTCACAATGACTTCCACAAACCCTCACGTCAATGCTACTACCGCGTCAACTCAACCTGATAGAGTTATTAATATTAGGCAGCGTGGTAACAATGTTCGAAATTTTACGGGTCAAGATGATTATCGGGTCGCACATTTTATTCGTGCATGTGAAGATAACATGCGCACTGGTAAAATAACGACTGACGAAGACAAAAAGGCATATGTACGTTCCCACATTACGCAGGGTTCTTATGCTGGTAGTCGTTTAAATGCGTTTGGTTTGCAGAGCCCTGATTACGAGAAATTTAAGCGAACGTTAATTGGGATCTTTGGGGGTGGGTCACAGCTGGGCCAGCTTCAATGGATCTAGATGGATGGATCGTTGTACGTCAGGGATATGCAATGAAACGCCTGTCGACGTTGTCGACATCGCCTGCGAGGTTCGCCAGGACATGCAAGCGACATTCCGGACCTCAGATTGGTACGACGCGCAGGGTAAAATGTCAGCGGACAATGTAGAAACGTTGATAGAGCTAGTAAGCCTTCTGCTTTCCGTCCGTCGTCCTCTATATAGCCGGGCACAAGACGTACAGTATGAACCACCCATGGATATGGTGGAGTACGCAAATAAACTCTGTCCCCAGGCTACGGGCCCCTTAACGGCACATTCCTTAATGGCACATTCCTTAATGGCGCAGCCCTCAGTGACGACGCAGCAGCCCTTGACGTCTATGGTGCAACCCCAGATACCTCAGATGGCGCATATGACTCCCTCCCAGACTCCTTATGCGACACACTTAGCTCCGATTGCACCTCCCCGCCGGACTTATAAACAAAAAACTCCTTTACGATGCGCACACTGTATTAAACGTGGCCACGTAATAGATGATTGTTATCAGCTCCAAGGTAACAGTGCCAAGCACTCCTCAAGTTCATTTTCGGAAGCAGCTAAGAAGATACCTCCTCCTATCCAGAAGTCACACAAATGGTGGGCACTTCACAAATCAACATCTCATAGTTCACATGAGTGCGATGTGCTAATAAAGGCTAGGGGAGTGGACCTTAGTGAAACAGAGGTGTCGTATAGGCGTAAGCAGAAGCGTACCCAGGACAAGTCGTCTGGGGAAGACCAGAGCACACCACACCAAGGAGAGGGATAGCTCGGGTAATTCCCGCCCCTCCTCACAGCACTTCTGTAGCGCCCTCGTTAGTAGCGGCGCTTAGCAAAGTGGAAGTGTTGTCAGTGCCGGTGAGAGTGGATAATACCAGATTGGCTCTTGATATAGACACAAGTACTTGCGCTAATGTATTGGCCTTGACATCATATCACGAGTTACAACGTAAATTCCCTCACCGCAACTTCAGATGGAGGCCTAGTAACGCTGAGCTCAAGGAGTTTCAGACACTCAGCTGAGCATTACAGGAATGGTGACGTTACCACTCAGATTCTCAAGACGTGGTACGCCCTTCTACGCGGACTTCTATATAGCCCAGCAGTTTAATTTGCCAGCCGACGGGTTACTTGGTCTACCAACTCTTCGAAAGAACATGATAGATGTTCTTCCACGTAATAATAGTGTTACGTTTAAAGGTGTTTCCTACACAGCAATGAGTCATTCTGAACCTATGCTCACAGCTAGGACGAAAGTGTTGTCTACCAATCCTATTAAGAGGAAGGCGGATCATGCGTCAGAGATACCTCTTGACCTCAACCACACACTTTCCCAGCGTGATTACAGCAGCAAGAGTTGGACGATCGTACCAGCAGTGTTAAAGAGTACTCTCCATTACCAGAATGAGGAAATCACCAAAGCAACTGTCGAACTACCCAACGTGTACACGGGCACAGATGTTGTGTGTCTCCCGGAAACATGCAAGGTCATGTCATGTGAATCTACCCTGAGCACTATACGCCCTGGTGGTTTGACCGACGTACTGATTCTAAATCGAACAGGCGTTCAACGAATCTTAAAGAAAGGATGTTATTTGTGTGATTTTCTAGTATATCACAACACTGTCGAAGTGCAGCCTACTAAATTCCCAATTCTAGGTATTGTTGCAAAATGCCAACAGACTCGACTGGCCAGGATAGATCAAACAGCGCCACATGTTAAGGTGATCGATCATCCACAGGGCAAGACACACCTTTTAGAGCTGCATGCCGACTATAGAAATATAGTAACCTTGCCAGGGGAAACGCTAGGTCAGACAGATTTAACATCTCATCATATAGCCTTAAAGGAGGGAACCAACCCTATTTACGTACCAGCTTATAGACTACCTCATAGCCAGCACGCTGTAGTGCAAGATATGGTACAGGGTATGTTAGATGAGAATGTTATTAGACACTCAAAATCCCCCTTTAATAGCCCATTATTCCTCGTCCCGAAAAAGAATGGTGGATGGCGCCCTGTTATAGATTTCAGGCGCGTCAATGATCAAACGATCCCTGATAGGGACCCTATGTCTATCTTAAGCGACATATTACAATCCTTAGGCAAGGATAATGCGGTATTTAGCAACTTAGATTTGCTCAGTGTGTATTGGCAAATACCACTCGATGAGAAATCACGAGAAATCACGAGAAATCACGGCATTTAGCACGCCTCCAGGCCACTTTGAGTTTCTACGGATGCCATTTGGTCTCAGAAATGCCCCACTAACATTTCAAAGAATGATCAACACCCTGTTTGCCGGACTAATTGGTAACACAGTCTGCGCTTATTTGGATGATCTAATAGTAGTCAGTAAGGACGTCGATTCCCATCTGATTAAACTGGGTGAAGTGTTGGACAAACTTTCCACAGCAGGTCTTAAAATAAAACTCTCGAAGTGTGAGTTTTTAAAATCCAGAATCCATTTCCTTGGTCATGTAGTTGACGGTGAAGGCATACATACAGTTAAGGATAAAGTCAAAGCTGTATCTTAGTTCCCGCGTCCTACCTCAAATGATCATGTGCGTAGTTTTCTTGGCTTATCTGGATATTATCGTTTCTTTATCAAGAACTATGCAATATTAGCATCGCCCCTAACAAGGTTGCTCAAAAAAGATGCAATGTTTATATGGGACGCTGAACACGAAGATAGTTTTACGGCATTGAAGATAGCGCTTACCAATGCCCCGGTTCTAACATTCCCAGACTACACTCAACCTTTCACTCTCTACACTGACACTTCCGGAATTGGAGGCGGAGTAGTGCTCATGCAAACATGCAAGAGGATACGCGTAGGAAGTTTAGAGTGGTAGCATTTGCAAGTCGCAAACTAATTGATGCTGAAACACTTTATTCGGTAACGCATTTAGAAACGTTAGCCGTTGTGTGGGCACTTATGAAGTTCAAAGATATTATCTTTGGCTACAAGGTAACTGTTTTTACTGATCATGCGGCAGTCACCGAACTGTTCCATGGCAGAAACTTATCAGGCAGATTAGCACGCTGGTATCTGACAATTCAAGAGTTTGACCCCGAATTTAGGTATTTACCTGGGATGGCGAATGTTGTCGCCGACGCTCTTCAAGAAATATAGCACCAGTCATGCCTGTATCAACATTCACTCTTTCGCAACTGGAAGATGAGCAACGACGCGACCCATATTGGTCAGCAGACTCAGCAGTTATTTTTGCTCTCGAATCGGGTGAGGATGTTAAACTCCCCAAGTTAATTCTTCCCTTAAGTCAGTTTGAATTACAACATAACATACTCAATAGGACGAGAAAATTACCTGAGGGTAATGTGTCTCAAATAGTCGTACATGACACGTTGTGCAAAGCAGTAATGACATTGTTCCATGATGTCCCACAGGCAGGTCACCAAGGTCGTGATAAATGCTTTGCGGATTTACGAAAGAAGTATTTCCGGAACACTATGAAGAAAGACATAGAATTGCACATAGCTAATTTAGCTAATTGTTTGGCGTGTGCTCAACATAAAGGTTCAACAGGACCACCAGCCCCGATTCTACAATATCCTATACCAGACCGTACGTTTGACACAGTCGCTATTGACTTGTTACAGCTCCCAATGAGTCATCAGGGATCAGCGTACGTCTTAGTGTGTGTGGATCATTTTTCAAGGTTCGTGGTCTTGGTCCCACTAAAAAGCAAAACTGCCGAAGCAGTAGCCTATGTATTAGTGATGAATCTTATATGTCCATATACTACGCCTAAGGTTCTGCTCTCTGACAATAGCACAGAGTTCAAGAATCAGCTAGTAGCGCATATATGTGCACAATATGGTATTAAACAATATTTTGTGACAGCTTATCATCCACAGGCTAATGGCCTTGTTGAGAGAACCAATCGTAAAATCCTAGAAATACTGCGTCCAATTGTCAGTGTTTTTCAATACGCATGGGAGGATTGGTTACCGCAGGTTGCACCCTACTACATTGGCTATGGTACAGATAAACGTCTACCTTACGACATCCTTACAGATGCACCATACCCGGTTTATAATACGGATGATTTCGTGGCAAAACAAATTCATGTCTTTACAGATATTCATGCCCAAGTACGACCACATCAAGCGGCGTCACGCGCCGAAATGATCATCAAGCAACATAAACATGCTAAACCTGTCGCATTAGAACGTTGGGGACGCTGTTATGTTAAGAGAACCTGAAAGGAACTCCAAACTTTCGGCAAAATTTTCTGGTCCATTTCGCATAATCTCAAAAGAATCAGGCAACAAATTTAAAATTTGGAAGCCTAATGCACAGATTGCAGATGTCGTGCATGCGGACCGTCTGAAGAAGACTCAGATAAATGTATTACCTCCAGTTGATGATGAGGTGATTGATACCTCCTTACAGATTGTACAGAAGCAGAGTGTCCCTAATGACTATTGTATGAAGCTTCGTTCTGCAAGTAGACGTTAAATCGTTTGTATTTCCTTACAGAATGGCTTGGATCATCAGTGTGTTGCTTCTACTCTGGTGTGGCACCGTTGTGTTGACAGACATGTCCACATCAGTCCTCAAACCGGGTGCACTAGTGGCACCTCTCGGACGCGTTCTCATAGTTGAGGACGTGGTGAACATCAAATATGAACTCCATCCACTACTCCAACTTCCGCGTCAGATGGAAAACGTCGACGGCCAACTACAATTAGCATTGGACATACTTCATGGTCTCAGCACAGCTTCTAAGAATTCGACAATAATTTCACAAACTATAGACCTTCTACACTTTCGTCTCCAGAACCTTCGCGAGCATCTCGTCGATGTTGGGAAAAATCTACCGGCGTCTCAAGCGGATCTTGCTAAAGAAGTGCATTCTCAGGCACGACGAAAAAGGGGTCTCTTTAATTTTGTGGGTCTCATCCAAAGTGCCTTGTTTGGCACGGCAACGGCCGATGATGTAGCTAAAGTTGTCGTTCAGGCTGTATCTCAACAGCATCGTGTTATTTCTCAAACCTTTCACGCGATTGCTGCTCTAGAATCAAAGGTTAATGCAATAATAGCGGAGTCTAACCAAGTTTCGAGGATTGTTACTAGGTTACAGAAAGCAATCCCGACGTTAGAATGGCTCCTTTATTTCACAGAATATTTGTATGCTACGGAAATTTCGGTTCATAAAATTGTAACCTCTAAAAATGAACTAATAGACAGCATTGTAGATGCCGGGATAGGACGTGTGGACGCGAAGCTTGTGCCTGTGCAGACACTTCTTGAAGCTTTAAAGATAGTCATGTTGCAGTATCATTTAACTTCTATTTTTAATGACAATGAGGTTCAATATTATTACTCACTGTTGGAGTCAACCCTCACGCACAATGCAATTCTGGTCCACATTCCTATGCGAGGGCAACATGAGTTTAATGCATCGCATTTAGAACCCTTCCCCTGGTTTGTAAACGACACACTGTATACCCTGGATAGGCCTAAAGAACTTTTCTTAGTAGATGAAGATTATTCTTTGTTATCAATTGAGGATTCTGAGGTACTGTCACGGTGTAAGTCGTCTTATCTACACCTACACGTATGTCCAGCCTACATGTTTGCATTTATTCCTGCTGCAAAGGGAATATGTGAATTGGCGGTCATACAAACAAATGTACTCACAGCACTTGCGCAATGCAGCTATAGGCCAGTTCGTGTTAAAACTGTGTTTCACGCTCATCTGCACAATGTTCAGTATTTGTTCTTTCCAAATCTCACAACTATTATATTAAAATGCCATGATGGTGTTAAGCAGCTAGTTGTGAAAGGGCACTACAAGGCTACTGATTACTGTGAAATAACTTGTGGTACATTACGGACCTTGCCTACTCATCAGCATTTTGCTTTAAATCTTAAACTCAAGTCTGCTTTACTTCAGTTGCCTATAATGAATTTCACTATCAAGGATATTCAAATAGTTTCAGAGAAATTAATAGTTATAGCTTTCTTGAACGAGACACATTTTGCTGATTTGAAAAATAACTTGCCGTTTTACCTATCACGGGAATTTGCAATACCAAGCCTTACAATTCCCTCTATTTTGTTAATCCTGTTCTGTCATTACAAGGCAGTGTCATCCAAATTCAACATTGTTCATAACATACTAACCCGTATGACACTAAAGTATAGGTCCCCTGTAGTAGCTAATACCCCTACAGTAGTAGAATCCCCAGCTTAGTGTCTACATATCTGTTTATAACATGGTTAGGGTTGTCTAGGATGTACTGTACTCTGTGAGTTATTTAGGCCTCATGGAGCTCGGCTGGTAGGTGACCGAGTGATGTAATGGGCCCCTGTCTCATCAACAGAACATATTATATAAATGGGTCAATCCATTTGATATTATATTCAGATTCACCCCCTGTAACTTTCCACTGTCTATGAGTAAGACATGAGTTGTACATGTGAGAGGGCAACTCTCCCAAGAGGGAAGAAGCCCATACTCAGCTTATATGTTAGCCCGCACTGCGAGGCCCTTACTCCTTAGTCACTCACAGCAACTTATATGGCAAGGACGTGATCTAACGTTTATATTACATAACTGCCGTCCCTTTCTCATTCACTCATATATAGTAGAACTTACGGTGGATCTACACTCAGGAATTATAGATACAATCCTTTTATAATAAAACAAGGAACTACAGTTGGGTTTCGTTACTTGAACCCAAATAATAAATATATGTGAAGGGCCTGGTTAATTGGACAATCCAGCCGATTCACACCCAGGGAGAGAGAGCACAGGCAGGTAGGCCTCAAGAGGAAACGCTTCAGATGTGTTGTTGCTGAGATGCTCTGACCCCAGCCTGACCTCGCTTACTCCCAGAAGGGAATGTCACCTTGGTGAATAACTACTGAGTCATTGTTGAATAACTTAGTGAATAATTTGGTATTATACATTTGGGTAAATATTTATATTATACAAATGGTGCTGTTACATCGGTGTATCTGTTGAACAGGAAATGGTAGTACTCCTTCCAGCGCTGATGGATGCCTTCTTCGTTTTTGATTAGAGAGTTACTGTAGGATGAGTGGAGGGGGACTGTGCCATGAGTTTTAGTGCAATTGAAAAATTCGCTCATCTTGTGTTGATCTGCAAATTTTTGCATTTCATATGCTTTATTTTTAAACCATATCAAGAGGTAAGGTAAGAATTTGTAGTAGTAGGGTTGTATAATGAGGAAAGTTTGTAGCCTGACTCGAGGACATAAAGATAATATCATACAAGTGTGTTATATAAAACACAAATGCATGTTACAGCTTTATTTTACAAGTTCAATGAGGGGAGGGGGATTAATAGGGGTTCATACACAATATATAGTACATTATGGTATGTTCCTATTACCTAACAAGTAAAATGGGCACTTCCTCTATATTGATCGTTGGGGAGGTTAAGGATCACCTCAATACTACCGTCTACACAGCTAGCACTTACTTTAACACAAAAAAGTAGATAGCACACTGTCGATGGACTGGGCTGAGTCCTCGTTGCACCTAGTGACGGACTTCTTCGCTGCAGCTGGTGAGACAATGAGCGGGACTGGGGATGAGTGTTGCTGGCCCCTTCAAGGTTATAATAATAATCATCCTAGAAGGAGCTGAAGGCCCCTTATATTGGAGGCGTCTGGCCGGCAGATGACCTCTCTTAATTAACACTAATCTGGGTGTGTCTAGACCGGCTGTTTGGTCAGGTAACAGAAGTACTGGCTGGGTAGCAGTTCCTTGAATTAACACTGCCATGACGCCGGGTTAAGCTAATCGCATAGAGGTGAGAACTCTGGTTCCCTTTGTGGCCGTGACCTCCTTTGGGTCAGGTCTTAATCTCACCTTAGTCACGTAGGGTTTGTCAACTTATGTGGGTGAACACGTGCTCCCCTGGTTACTGCTATGTCTATGTTATTCTACTAGCCTGGATGCTTTGGTCTGATACATAAACATTATACCTCCCACCAAGACCAAAGCTTCCATGCCATAAGCAGCCACGGTTCACAGTGAATGACAATAGCGAGTGCCCAACCTGAGAAAATAGCTACCCAATCTAATAATGTTTACAGATTTTAAGTGCTAACTAATAATGAGGAAAAGGAAAGAAGACTGCAGAATGAAGAGGAAAGAGAGCTCCTCAGCAGGTGCTTGTAGGAGAACATAACTACAGGAAGGTAGATGAGAAGACAAAGTCGGAAGCTTGAAAGGTTATGTGATGGTGTTGTTTGCCCTATCTTATCCCTGCTAAGGTTCCCTAATGTTAGCATCTCTGTTAAGCTTGGAACAGATTAAATGCTTATTGCTCCGAAGGTTATACTCTTGCTTAGGGAGGACACACAACATATATAATAATGAGATATATGGCCCCGTGGGGTGGGGGGGGGGGGGGGGAATTGGGGGTTAGATACAACTTGTGAACAGAGGAAAAAAATAAAGAAGAAATATTTGCACGTACTAATAGAGCAGCAAAAAATATTAACAAGATACAATGGCCAAAAAAAAAAATCGTCAGCATTCATCGAGGTGGGGGTGGTGTATGGTTCATCACCGCCTTCATCAGCCGTAGTCCAGCCTCAGGGTGGCCGACGCAGCAGACACGGTGACACGGTGGTTGGCGTTTCCCGTCCCGTCCGGTGGTCCGCCACGGTGTTTGTCATGTGCTTCATTTCCTCCAATTGAATTTCTTCAGTGTTTAGAGCGTCAGTTCCCGACGTATTCTAAGTGTGGCTTTCCAGTCCCATCTGAGTTTCCGCCCTTCCGGGCAGGATTAGAGCTGGCCATCTGCTTGGGGTGTCATCGCTCTGGATGGAGTGTAGGGCAAGGTACGCGGACCTGGGTTCGCCCTCTATACACGGGTGTCGGCGGGACACTTGACCGCCCTGTCCCACACCCTCACTACCAGGAGACAGTGGAAACCATCCACCTAAGAAATAAAACAGAGGCCCTCAACGTCAAGTTCCATCACCTAGGGAACAAGGTTTGGGACAAGCTCCTGGACGACCCTCACAGCCCAGACCACCTACGTGGGGAAGACTCAACGGAGGGCGACCCCACGCCTGGTGGCCCCGGAGTCTGCCCGCACTACAACAACCCAACCCGCGATCCATCTATGTCCGCCACAGTGATCCACCTTAGATTAAAACTAAGATGATATAAATTCACATTTAACAAGTCACAATCTAGTGAGTCCATAACGTAATACAGTATAAGATTTTAATAAACGTGTAATTGTAAAATCAATCTAGTCATTGTCTACTAAAGTAACCATTGTGCAACCTCATCCTAATCCTAGGTTAGCTTAGTTAGCCAACAAACTCTGTAATATGTAAAACAAGGGGTGTCGCCCCCCTCTGTTTAACTCATTAAACTTCTTTTCCAACCTTTCCCCCCCACGACTATATGTTGTGACATCTCTATCCCTCATGTCTAGTTGTGCCTTGAGCCCCAGCATGCCTTCCAGCCATTCCCCACCTTAACTTAAAAAAAAAAAAAAAAAAACAGTGAGGAATCCCTCCCTGGGTGGGCTCACAAGGGTTTTTTTTCTCTATTTGTAATCAGGCCAATTCTGTTGCGTTCTCAATAGTGTGGTGAACACAAACGCGACGGTGTGGATTGTGAGGTGGATCTCAGGTGGGGCCGGGGTCTGGCATTACTTGTCTGGTACCTGGTGGTTCCATTCCAGGCGTGGAAGTGAGTGGGACCAGTTGACAGGTCCTAGAATGTAGGAAGCTGTCGTCTGCATCGCCACTTGGAGCTCTTGTTGCTTTTGCTTGCAGCCACTGTAGTTCGCCGGTCGGGGTTCCGGGACTAGCACCCTGGTTCCAAGGGAACAACCTGATTCCCTGCCTGGAGCTATTTGGTGCGCTGGTTTGGCGCGGCGTAGTTTGCTCAGGCTGATGGTACAAGTTGATGTTGTCTGTCAGTATAGTGGGTTGTGAGACCGAAGTCTCGGTGCGTGTCTCGTCGTCCTGCAGGCAAGTGACGTTGCACAGCGTCTTCAACCGGATCGAGGGCCAGTATTGAGCAAGCCCCGTTTCAAAGTGTGCTGGTGGTTCTTAAGCTTGGGGCTTGTGGTGTCAACATGAAGGCGTTAACCATATCCGCCACGAGGTTGACCTCGGCGTGTTCCGCCCGCGCCGGGCATCCATTGTTAAGTAAGGATGCGTTGGCCTCAGCTCATCTTGTAGGGGGTCAGCTACAGTTGGATTGGTGCCATTTCCACTGTGAGGACGGCCGCCGAATTTGTGTGTGGTCAGGAAGACCTCACCCAGGCTCGTGTACAGAGAGGGAGGTACTGACTCTGTAGTTTGGCAGAAGGCCATGATCCTGTGATGATGATTCGACAAGTAGAATTGCCCCTCAAACTTGTTCCTTTGCTCTATGTTCTGTGACCTGGTGTTATAACTATGAGCCCTAATCTGATCAGGTATTACTGGGACAGACGCAGTAGTGGTTTGGACAAATCTCTGATTACACTGGTCAACAGCCAAAATGGTTCACATATGAGATCATGCTCACACAATTAATTTTATATTGCTGAATTCGAATCTGATATTTGTTTTGTTCTATCAGACCAGGTTTTATAAAAAAAATCAATAGGTACAAATATTTAATATTCCATCACGTGTCGTGCAAAAGATGAGATTATCTCATGTGACTGTGCTTTCATGACTAATTTCATATTAATGAATATTAATTGGATGTTTCATTCTACCATCAGACCTACTTTCTTAAAGAATAAAAAAAATAGTAAATATAGTAACATTATCGCGTCATGCAAGATACAATTTTAAACCTATCACAGATAAGCTCATAAAAATTGTACCAAAAAACATAAGTTCAAATCCTTTATAATGACAAAATATGAAGTTCTAAAAGTGCTTCTGAACTTTACTCTTTCTCTTGTACAGCTTGCTCTCTTCTCGTTGCAGTGTCCAGCAATAGTCGCCCATCATGTTAGGACTGAATTGTCCCTGATATCTGCTCTCCATTATGGCGATATCTTGATGAAATCTTTCGCCGTGTTCATCACTAACGTCTCCATGGTTACCTGGGAAAAATTCAATATGAGAGTGGAAAAAATGCAATTTCAAGGACATCCTTGCTCCCAATGCATGATAATTCTGAAGCATGGTTGTTACGATTTCTTTGTAGTTGTCAGCACGATAGTTTCCAAGAAAATTCTTTGACACATTGACAAATGATTCCCATGCTTTTTTCTCCAGTGGGTTCAATGTTTTGATGAATTCGCTATCATTAACTAGTATACGAATTTGTGGTCCATTCAAGACACCTGCTTTCAACCTGGCTTCGGAAACCACACCACCTAGTTTCTGAGATAAGTATAGAGTCCCAGCACCGAATTGATCCATAGCTGTGATGAAATTTTTAGCCAAACCGAGCTTTAGATGCAGTGGAGGCAAAAATATCTTTTCTGGATCTACAAGCGGATTGTGAGCACAGTTAAACCTTCCAGGCGCATCTCTTGGTCTTGTCGGCCAATCCTTTCTTACATAGTGCTCTGCATCAGCTCTGCTGTTCCACAAGCACAAAAAGCACATGTGCTTTGTGTAGCCACTCTGAAGGCCCAGTAGTAAACTGATGACTTTGAGATCGCCACATATCTTCCACTGGTGTTTCTCATACTCTATAGCGGCCAACAGAATTTTCTTTGTTTCATAGCTCTCAGTCATTTTTGTTGCGTGTGCTATTGGGACAGATGGAAGCCGATTGCCATTGTGTAAAAGAACAGCTTTCAGAGAGTCTTTTCCTGAGTCTATAAACAGCCTCCAATCCTCTGTCTTGTATGTTTCAGACTTGCAGAGTTGTTGCATGAGAGATACTGCGTCCTCGCAATAACAAAGGTTGTTTGCCATCTTGAAAAATGCAGACAGCTGTCTATGTCGGTAACTCGCTGTAGTGATATGCACTCCATCTTCTAGCAGGTTACGCTGCTTTAGTCTGGATCCCAAAACTTCAGCCTTTTCTTTTGACAAGTTTAGGTCCCTGATGAGATCATGAAGCGCTTCTTGAGTAAATAGCTTAGGCCTGGTATTTTCAGAGTCATCCTGGTAGTCGTTTTCCATTGAGGTAGAGGTAGAATCGGAATCACTCAATTCTTGTTCAGTCGGTGGATTTGGGACTGGAAGTTCAGCACTGTGCTGTACTGGTCGGATTGCAGAAGCAATATTGGGGTACTGTACCTTGCCTCGTGTCTTGATTTTTATTCCCTTAATATTTGTGAGACAGAAGTAGCAGTCACTACTGTGGTCTTTAGGTTCACGCCATATCATTGGTACAGCAAACGGCATTCCTGAACTTCGTTTACCACACATCCACTCGCTCAGGTGGTTAACACAAGACTTACAGGCTACATGAGGTGCCCATTTCTTGTCTTGGTCACCCAAATGACATTTGAAGTAACTTTTGTAGTTCAGTCGAACAGCTTTTGTGATTGGTTTCTTCAGGCTACCAGGAGTGAAGGCACCACATATGTAGCAAAAACTGTCAGCACCGTTCACACACTTGTGACGTTCCATGTTTTGTTAATTTCAGAGTAATTACAAATCATGCAGGTGTAGATATGCAATATCATGAATCAGCAAACTGAAACAAACAAAAAAGCACAAATCAGGACAAAATAATTGCATAAGTGGAGCCAATGAGCATATAAATTACTGTATGAATAGCATGGTACACTAAATATATAGATATGCTGGTTCTGGAAAACTGAGCCTGATACAGCTATACGAATGTCATAATTGAGTTCAGCACATACAATTACACTAGAATCAGACTGTTTTGATCCAGAACCATGAGAATTTTTTTTTATATTGACCAGTGTTATTACTGGAAGTGTGAGGCACCTGATTATTCTGAAGGGAATGGTCAGCCGCTGGTGGAAGGAGAGGGTGTTGGGAAGGGAATGTTACTCCTAGAGGGGGTTGGTTGATGAGGCCTAATTTGTTTAAGACTTCATCGTCGACAGTTGCCAGTTTCAATCTATTCACATGCACAATTTCCTGACGTCCCCCCTGGCAAAGCGGGAAAATAGTGAAGTTTACCTTGATGGGTTGGGCGGTTTCTCTATATGGGCCTTGCCATCTCTGTTGCAACTTAGAGGGGGCGTCGGGGGAGAGTGATTCATTAGTTAGGAAAACCAAGGCACCTATGGTAATGTTGGAAGGGGTGATCCTGAGGTAATAGTAGGTGGCGTTGTGTAAGTAGCCTTTCCTGTTTAGTTCCTGGACCCAAGTAAAGGCCGTTTGTAATCTGTTTTGCAAGATAGAAGGCTAGACCTCGTCATAGGATAGGGTGGGGGGAAGCTGGCTGATGACACCAGAGAGGAGATTTGGGTCCCTGCTAAAGTGAAAAAGTAAGGAGTGTTATGCAGGGTGGTATTAAGTGCAGCGTTCATGCCCAGTTGTGCAAGAGGTAGCTGATCGTCCCAACCGCCATACTGATTATTAACCCAAAACGGCAATTGATCTTTCAACGTATGGTGGGAAAGTTCAACCATGGCATTAGCTTGTGGGTGGTAAGCAGTGGTGAGATTTGACTTAGCCGGCAGCAAGTCACATGCCCTCTGGAAGATTTTTGAGGTAAACTCTGTCCCTCAATCACTGACAATGACCCGGGGACACCCATGAGTATCAATCTATTGTAACAAGACTTCACAAACCGCCTCTGCGCGTTTATCAGGGATGTATATATAAGTCGCAAAGCGTGAATAGTGATCGACGATTGAAACCACGTATCTATTTCCTCGATGTGAGCGCATTGTCATGTCCATTAGATCGATCGATACCCGTTCCAAGGGCTAGGAGACTGATGGGAACTCTTGCAGCTCTCCCTGTCTCTTTGGGGCACCCTTCCTTAACTGACATGGCAAACACCCTTTCCGTTCAAAATTAGGCATGAAAAACACGGAACGTGCATGTGCATATGTGCGACATTCACCCGGGTGAGCTGCGAATTGGGAGAAGTGAGCTGCTGCTAGGGTCGAGTTTTCTAAGGATGCGGGGACGACTACGGGTTCCGTGGGTTGTTAATCACAATGTACACGACTCCGTTTAAAAGACTAATATCACAAAGTGAAGCTTTATTTACCTTCTTGGGTAGCGGACCCCCTGAAGGAACACAATGACAGGCCCACTGTGGATCTTCAAGTTGGCGTTGGCACACCTGATCAGATGAGAGGTCACCAAAAAAATGGGCAGTGTATTGCCGCTAGGATTCCCGCATTATTTATAGGTAATACGTTACGGCTAAGTGAGTGTGGCCCGACGTGGTTCTTGCCTGGTTTATGCAAAATGGAGAAGTTATACGCATTTAAGAAGACTTCCTAGCGTGCTACCCGTGCATTAGGAGTTTTACCTTGGAAGATATACATTAAAGGACGGTGATCAGTGATCACATAGAAGTGTCTACCAAATAAGTAAGAATCAAATGAAGTGACGGCCTTGACAATAGCCAGGGCTTTTTTCTCAGTTGTGAAGTAGTGGAGGACAACTCCACTCAATTTCTGTGAGAAATACGCAATAGGGGTATAGGGTTATCTTCCCCACCATGCATAAGACAGGCTTCCAGTGCTTCGACCTAGAAAGCGGAGTGCCCCAGGGAGGCGTTCTATCCCCAACACTATTCTCCATATATACGAGCAACTTACCTGAACCAACTCAACATAGTGAACACATTATCTTTGCCGATGACATCACACAAATCATATCATATCCCGGAAAATCAGAAGCAATGATGGCACGCCATTCGGCCTTAGCAATAAAACACATAAATGACTACGAAAAGAAATGGAAAATACGGATAAACATCAACAAATTTAAAATCATACTAATTGACAATAAAAAGGTCGAACCAGTATTAGTAGATGGAGAACTTTACTCATACACCAACGAAGGCAGCATCCTGGGACTGAAAAAAAAAATGGTTGCCAGAGCTTCATCAAAGAAAAAGTCCACAAACTATGTATCAAACTCTCAAAAAAAGAAGATTAAAAAACATGAACATACTAAGCAAAAGGTAATTATACACGGCAATAATAAAATCAGTAATGTGCTACCCGCCTGTACCAACCTACTCATTCAGTGCAACGAGAATCAAGAAACTTCGAACGGTACAAAATAAAAGCCTGAGATTCATATATAACATCAGTTACGAAGAAAGAGTAACAAACGAAGAACTCCATAGAAGAGCCAACATCAACGCAGTAAACGTAGACATCTACATCCAAGCTAAAAGAACAAGGGAACAAGTACGAGAGTTAGACTCAGAAACTGTAGTTAACTGGCTCGACAACGAACCAGTAAGAAGAGCAAGAGAAGAACACGTGTTACGTTTTAAATGCAGGAAAGTGGTTTTCTTACCGTAGAACTCAGATACCTTCACACTGGTTACTCACCCAGGAGATTATGGTGTATCACTACGTAGAATTTCACTCTGTTTCCGGCATTCAATGCGTTGTGTACTTGAAAAATGATGATTTAATGAATACCATTAATTTCCAACATCCATCTAAGTTATTGGTTATACTTTGTCATAACCAAATAGTCATTACCGTTGGTAATAATAATAATAGAGGGATCACAGATACGGGCAGATCATTGCACTTACGTTTATTTGGCACAATTCCATACACTGGACTTATAATTTGCATGGATAGGTCAATCACTCACATTCACGCCACAGTACCGTAAGTTAAAAGGGAGAGTTTGTCAACCTGGAGAATTAATCGTTTAGATCTATTAGGCCGGCCTGGAGTGCTCTTGTAGCAAACAGGCCCTCACCATTGATCACTTCCTTTACAGGATGTGTTAACTTGTCGCTGGACTTAACAACAATCTCGGGGATTTGCACACACAGACTCGTAGCACTGGTAGGACTGTATGGCCCCTGTTCTAAATCCGCGGAGCAGGAGGTCTTCTCTAACCCAAGGTCTAAAGCCCACTGGCTAAAATGCGGTTTTGAGGTGTGAAATGACCCCTATCGGCTGGCCGGTACCTTATCTCTACCTAAACAAACATTTGTCATGGGTTGTACAGGAGGCCCAGCACAACCCATGACAATCGCCCCTACTAAGAAAAAATTTTCCTTTGGAGAATAATTTTTTAGCACCTGTATACAATCAAGAGAATGCCTAGCCCAGACACACAATTCCACATTCACACTGTGGTGTGTGTGTGTAGCACTAACACCGCAACGGAGTGTAGTCGCCAATCGCCACTGAGGGAAAACCTCAACATTTACTTTAGTTTTTCTGGTTGGAGGAAACCTCCGCGGCGAGGGTGACAATTCCCGAGCAATAGTTCATGCTAAGCGTAAGCACGCTACATTTACATTACAGCAACGTGTTGTGTGGTGTAGGGTATGTAGACATTGTTTAGGTGGCACAGGTGTTGTGTTATGTTCTCAAGCGTAGAAAGGTGTGAGAAAAATACATAACATATGAGGAGCCATCAGACGCTTGGAGGCTCGAGTCGACTGGAGTCTAGACCAACTCCACACTCATTTGGGAAGGTGACCTCTCAGTCAGTTACTCTGGTTCTACCACAAGTCGAGATAGGAGGTCATCCCCCACATTCAGGCTGCCCTTGATGTACCAGAGGACGAAGTTGAACTGCTGGAGATGCAGTGCCCACCGCATCAGACCAGCATTTGCATTCTTAGATGGTCGGAGACTGGTGAGCGGCATGTGGTCTGTCTCCAACACAAACTCACCTCCGTAGAGATAGTAGTAGTACTTCTTGATGCCTTCCACCACTGCCAAAAGTTTCTTCTCAACCGTGCTGTAATTCCTCTCCGCAGGTTTCATCTTCCGACTGTGATACGCAACTGGAAAAACCTCGCCATCTGCCTCTTGTAGTAGCACTGCGCCAACCCCATCCTGTGAAGCATCGGTCCGGAGGATGAAAGGCTCTTCCTTCCTCACCAGTTGAAGGATAGGTTACTTGCATAGCAGGTTCTTGAGGGCACTGAAAGAATCCTCTTGTTCAGGTCCCCATTGCACCTTGATAGATGCATGTTTCTTGAGTAGGTCGGATAAAGGGAGAGCCACCACGGATGAAGTTCCGGTAGTACCCTACGAGGCCCAGAAATGACCTCACTTGTTTTTTGTAGTGGGCCGTGGTGCATCTTGGACCTTTTTGATCTTCTCATTCTGACAGGTGTAGCGTCCTCCGCCGACAGTGTGCCCGAGGAACTGTACTGCAGCCTGACCGATCTCGCACTTGCTTGGTTTCACGGTCATGTTTTTTTTGTTGGAACCTCCGGAACACCTCCTCTAAGAGTTCCAGGTGTTCCTCAAATGTTGCTGAATGGATTAACACATCGTCCACAAATGCCTCAACTCCCTTGATGCCGTTTAGGACTTGCCTCATGACACGGTTGAAGATGGCAGGGGAGTTTGTGAGACCAAAGGGAAGGACTCTGTACTGATAGAGACCCCCTGGCGTACCAAAGGCTGTCATCTGCCAGCTCTTCGGGTCCAGCGGGAATTGGAAGAACCCCTTAGTCAGATCAAGTGTGGTAAATAACTTGGAACCAGCTATTTTTGAAAAAATAGTTTTTTGATCACACATAGGTTCTGCATCTACCTGGGTAATGGCATTTACTCTCCTATAATTCCCACAGATCCTGACACCCCCATCCTTTTTTCGGACGTCTACCATAGGACTACAGTATGGAGACTGTTAGGTTCTGAATAATAAGTTCTATATACAGGAGAGAACACAAACACCTGTATAGTTTTGTAGGTTCGGTTTACTGGATAAGAGTATGTACACAAAGGAGAGCAGCACTCTCTCTTGACTAGGCTCCCGGTCAACTGCTATAGGCGACGTATGGCAAGTGATACATTAGCAGCTTCCATACGTCGCCAGGCACATTAATTAAGCGTGTGGGATATGGTAATAACATTGCCACACGCTGCTAGCTAGGCTGAATAAATAATACATAAATGGAGCACATACATAATATACATACATGATATATAATCCAGCATACATAATA
Source organism: Homarus gammarus (assembly GCA_958450375.1). NCBI lineage: Eukaryota > Metazoa > Arthropoda > Malacostraca > Decapoda > Nephropidae > Homarus > Homarus gammarus. The sequence goes on from CAUDMG010000454.1 coordinate 1,998,683, forward strand.
TACATACAGAGACGATGATTTCTCGATGATTCCTACTGCTTCCATTTCCTTAATTTCTTGTTTGACAGTGTCCAGTAGTCGCATAGGTATAGGATAGGGCTTTACCCGAACAGATGTAGGGTTGGTCAGTTCAATAGTGTGACAGTCGACCCGGGCAACTCCTGGCTTATCAGAGAAGATGTCCTTGTAGCGATGCAACAGAGAGCCGATGACATCTCGTTCCTCTGCTGATAGACTTCCGTTCACCTCAACGTCCGTGAAAGTCTCACTCTGGCTGGAGCGTGCAGTGACAGGCCCATCCTCCTCATCACTGGCAGAGATCACTGTGGCAGCACAAGTTACCCCTGAATCACACTGGGAAGGCTCGTCCCTGTCTTCCTCAGTGGAGACTGTACCCCCGATCGGTGACTGGAAGTACTTCTTCAGCATGTTGATGTGGAACTTCTTTCGTCGAGATCCCACCTGGACGATGTAAGTCAGATCCGAGACACGCTCTGCAATGTCGAATGGACCTTTCCACTGAGCCAATAACTTATTGCGCATCGTAGGCAACAGAACCAGGCACTGATCACCTGGCTGGAAACAACGAAGCTTGGCCTTCTTGTCATAGTAAGTCTTCTGGACCTCTTGAGCCTTTATCAGCTCTTGCTTTGCCAGTTGACAGGTTTCTTGGAGACGATCAGCTAAGTCAATGACATATGTATAAGTGGTCTTGACTTCCGGATCTGGTTCCTCATCATCCAACAGTTCCCGAAGAACCTGTAGTGGTCCCCGGATGGACCTGCAGTACATAAGCTCGAAGGGAGACACCTTGAGTGAGCTCTGTGGCACCTCCCGGTACGCGAACAGAAGTGGGGCAATGTAGCGTGGCCACTCCTTAGGTTGTTCGGCTACCATCCTCCTGAGCGTTTTCTTCAGCGTCCCATTAAACCTCTCACAGAGTCCGTTGCACATCGGGTGATAGCCGATGACAACTGCATCAACTCCTCCATCATAGCAGAAGTAAACTGGGTTCCCCTGTCACTGAGGACTTGTTTGGGAATACCAACCCGACAGAAGATTTCCAACATGGCTTCTGCAACAGTCGTGGCCTCAATGTTCCTCAAGGGCACAGCCTCGGGCCACCTCGTGCTAAAGTCCACCAAGGTGAGAATATACTTTGCCCCATCACTCGCCCTTGGGTTTATCGGTCCTACAATGTCCACCGCCACCCTCTCAAAGGGTTCAGAGATCAGTGGGAGAGACCGTAGTGGTGCAGGTGGAACTCGCAATCGATTACTGGTTTTCTGGCACACATCACAAGAGCGGACTAGCCTGGTGATCTCCTGGCCCATCCTTGGCCAGAAGAATGCTGCACTGATGCGATCAAAGGTCTTCTTTTTATCCATATGACCTCCAAGAGCAGTGCAATGACCTAGCTTGAACACAGCCAGGCGGTACTTGGAGGGAACCACGAACTGCAGTCGTGTTTCACCCAGAGACGCCACAGTCTCTTGGTAGAGACGGTTCCTCTTCTTTACGAACCTCGTTCGATTCCCAAATGTCTCCTTGATGGTCCCAACCATCAAATTCTTGTGTACTGAAGTGAGCGTGCTGTCATGCTCTTGCTGCTGGACTACATCCTGACTATTGATGAGATCAGACGATATGGCAATAGCCAATGGGGTGACTCGAGGTTTTGTTTGAGCCATACCCCGAGTGACCGCAGCAGCATTAACTTGGGTCAAAGCAGCAGCAGCAGTTTGGGTTGCAGTATCCATTGCACAACTGTTTCTTGCTCCCTTGATATTCCCAATGATGAGATCGTATATAGGTTCCCTCAGGACTGCTGCAGTGACCCAACTTGAGAAGAAGGGGGTGTCCACCTCAATCTTGGCCACTGGAACCGTTTGAATGTAACTATTAGCCAATTTAACACTTACTTGTGCTCCTGTGTATTGATGTTGCCCCACCAATTCCTTCCTGACAATAAAGCCTGATGCCCCACTATCTCGCATGACAGTCACTGGAACTCCTCCAACGTATCCAGTTTTAACAAGAAAGGTGGGGTGACCCCTCGAGGAGAGGTTGGAGGCGGCAGTTAGTCAGCAGGTGTATTGGGGTAGACTTGATTCGGTATGAACCCCTGCTTCAGGTTGCATAACGATCGGCCCTGCTGGAAGGTCAGGCCACTCCCCGCCCACAGTTTGAACATCGGCGGCTTCCTGCTGCTGGTCTCTTCGTGGATTATTATTGCTGGCACCTTGGTCTACGAATTGAGCCACGGCGGCTTCCTGCCGCCGGCCCCATCGTGGATTGTTACCCGGGCGCCAACTGTCCTAATACTTCGGGGGGCCTTGGTACTGCTTCTGCTGCTGTTTCTGTTGCTGTCTTTGCGGTTGTGGTTGCTGGTTATTTCCCTGTTGCCTGGGTGGGTTCGGTGGCTGTTTCTGTAGAGTTTGTTGACTCTGTTGGTTACCTGCCGACTCCCTGTTCGACCACCGCCTCCGTGTGTGGTACCCGAAAGCGCTGAAATGAGCGTCTGATTTGCTTGCCATTTCCCTTGACGTCTTAACTCCATTGGCCCTGATATGAGCCACAAGTTCAGGAGAACACGACCTTTCAAACTGCGTGGGCACCATTAAGTCTATAACCCCTTCCATGGACTTGGGGGTTTCATCCTTACTCATCCACTGAGCCACATAGTCCCTTAAACGTTCCCGGAACTGTTCAGCCGTTTCATTTTCTTCCAACATTGCCCTGTTGAACTGATGCCTGGCCTGCTCAGTAGTCAGCCCATATGCCCGCAGCAGTGCAGACTTTATGTCAGGGAATTTATTTTCAGGACGCTCTAGTCGTCGAAGAATCCCTAAAGCTTTCCCATCAAATAGGCTCAGGAACTCAAATTCCTTAATGCTGTCATCAAGCTCATAGGCTTCTGCGAGATGCTCAAACCGGGATATGTACATTTCCATGGATTCGCCCTCCTTAAAGGTGGGGATCTGGGGAAATTTCCTATAAGTGACGTTTTGAGTGGGAGTTCCTGACGGAGAAGAATTTTGGTTCCTTTCCACTAAGGCCAGTTGGAACGCCCGTTCCCTTTGTCTCTCTTCTCGTTCCAGCTTCTTTTCTTCCTTCTGAAAGTCTAGCTGGGCTAAGAGTTGTTCATGCTCGCGTTGCTTGTCTTCTCTCTCCTCAGCCTTCTCCATGTATACAACCGCCTCAGCCCCTTCCAGCCCGAGGTCACGTGCTTCCTCAAAAGCCGCTGCACTAGCTGACATGGTGTAGGTGTGGGCGATACAATTGTGCAATTATCCACGGTCTGCGTCCCTGTTTGGGCGCCAGTTGTTACGTTTTAAATGCAATTATGTTTATTGCAATGGTAATTACTTATTTATTTACATGATAATTTCCGATAAAACGGCTTTGATGGTACAATAAACGCAGGTACTGTAAATATAGTAAGTGTTACAAGAAATATTAATACTTCGACAATAGATATTTTTTAAGAGATGATTTAAAGGAAGGGAGCGTAGTCTTTGCTCGGATGGGTGGGGGTAAGTTGTTCCACACGTTCACACCATGATAGTTTATGGAGGTCTGGGACTGAGAGGAGCACATGGGGGGTGGTCTTAGTAGCTCTGGGTGCCTTAAGTTGTATCTCTGATTATTCCGGAACTGGAAATAGTTATTGTCAAGCAAGTGATTGATAGATTTGTAAACAAAGAGGGCACAGCAGTAGGTGTTAATATCTTCGAATTTTAAAAATTTCAATATAGCAAATTTTTCGTTTGTGTGATCTGTTTTTTTTTTCAAGTAGGTCATTGTCCGTACAACTCTCTTTTGTGCAGTAACCAGAGATTGTGTTTTTGAAGAGCCAGAGGCCGCCCCATAGTGTGTGACAGCGTATCAGGTGTTGGTAAACAGGATCATGATAGATTTCTTTCATTGCTGTGAGAGTGAGCGACTGTCGAGTGTGATGCATGACACCGCACTGTTTATTGATTTTACTGTGAATGGCTTGTATGTGGTTTCTCCAGTTAAGTTTCTCATCAACAATAACTCCGAGGAATTTAGAATTTTTTGTTCGTGTTTGAGGACTATATTACCAAGGTACAGGGGGTCCAGGTCTGGGGTTAAGTTTTTCCTTCTGTGAAAGATCGTGTAGTGGGTTTTCTCGAGGTTTAAGGTCAGTTTATTGCGTATTACCCAGGTCCCGACTTTAGTTAATTCAGTGTTAATAGTTCTCATCAAGGAACGGAGGTCTGACCTGCTGGCATAGAGATTACTATCGTCTGCAAATAAGTTGTATTTTATGAGTGAGCTGGCGTGGACTATGTCGTTTATGTATAACAAAAACAGTACTGGACCGAGAATGGAACCTTGGGGGACTCCATACAAGATTGGCGAGGAGTCAGATTGGTGATTATTATAGCAGACATACTGCATCCTGTTGGACAGATATGAGGTAAACCAATTGTGGGACACGCCCCTAACTCCGTAATGTTCAAGCTTTGATAGGAAGATGGTATGGTCGACATTGTCGAAGGCTTTAGAGAGGTCCAAGAATATACCGACTGTGAACTGACTGTCATCAAAGGAATTTAAGATGTCATTAGTAAAGGATAGCAAAGCACTCTCAGTCGTCCTTCTAGCTCTAAATCCAAACTGGGAGTCTGTAAAGATGTTATTGGCATTGCAGAAGTAATTTAGTCTATTACATGCTAGCTTTTCCAGTATCTTACTCAAGGCTGGGAGGACTGATATGGGGCGGTAATTCATGAAGAGACCATTGTCCCCAGATTATTTATTTGCCGGGTGAACTTTATCAATATTCAGTTTATCAGGAAAGACACAAATGTGTAGGAGAACAGGTAGTAATAAGTGGGCTACTTTCTTAATGATGCTCATTGATATATTGTCTTCGCCTGCTGCTGCATCTATGGACATTTTTATGGTGGCCAGTAATTCATCTGCAGTGACAGGGGATAAGAACAGCTCATTTTGCTGTCTGTTTTGCAGATAGGCTCTAAATTCCTCATGGTGATCAGGGATGCTCTCTACAAGATTTTTGCCAACATTAATAAAATATTAATTGAAGTGGTTGGCAATGGGGGGGGGGTTCCGTTACAACTGAATCATTTATTATAAAAGCTGAGTGGGGGGCCGAAGGCTGAGTGTTCCTGTTCTGAATAAAATTTATGACATTCCAGGTTTTCTTACTGTAGCCTGATGCTGACTGGAGCTTATTTCTATAATAGTTACGTCTGGCATTTCTAACTGCTTGAGTTATTCTATTTCTGATACTTCGGTAAGCATCACCGAAGGTTATGGGTCTTTTTGCAAATTTCCTTTGGAGTTTGTGTTTTTCTTTTATCATTATCTTAATTTCGCTTGTGATATAGGGTTTGGAAATGGATACAGTTTTCACTGACTTAGTCTTGAGCGGGAAACATTTATCAAAGCAAGCATTGAAGATGCAAGAGAAGTTACAGCTGTTCACGTTAGGGTTGTTGGAGGCATAGACAAGATCCCAGTTAGCATTCATTAGGTTGTTTTCAAAAAGGAGCATGTTGTCGGTGCAGTAGTCTCTGTATTCGATTGAGACTCTACTAGACCTTTCAGGTCTTGTGGCTGTTTTATACCTGGCAAAAACTGGGAAGTGTTGTTAGTCCAGATATGATCTATCACAGTGGCAGAGGTGGCAGTTACTCTAGTGGGTTTGGTTATGGTGTTGAAGAAGAGTTTAGAATGACAGATAGCAAGAAGGTCTAATACCGAGGTGTCGGTTTCTGATTTTAATAGATCAAGGTTGAAATCTCCTGTAATGTAGCAATGTTTCCTCTCTGAACTTATGATAGTGATAAGCTCCGAAAATTTATCAAGAAAATTCCTTACATTAGTGTGGGGTCTTCTGTAGATTACTCCTACTAGGATATTTCGTGTGTCGTTACGTAATTCAATGAAAACACCCTCCGTGTACTCCTCCTGAACCTTTAAATCATCTCTTTCAGAAATGTTATACTTGATATCAACATATAGGGCGACACCACCACTGTGTCGTGACGTGTTGACGCAGTGTCTATTATAATTAGGAATGTTATACAAATGGTCAATATCGTTAGTGAGTTTGGTCTCACAGAACCCAAGTACATCAAATTTGTGGGCAATAGAAGATAAACACTAATCGAAAAACGTATCTAGATGGAGGGGAATACTGCTGATGTTATGGCTAATCAAGGAGAAGGAATGAGGTAGTAGGAGACTAGAACTAAACTCGGGAGAGTCAGAAAAGTAATAGTTACAGTTTGGGTTGGTGTAGCTCAGTGAGTTTTGTAGAAAAGCATCAGGATCGATGGGGGAGTATTGTGTTGAAATCATGGGTAAATGGGGTGTAACACACACGATTTAGCACATCTAAGGGAACATTGACACTGATTAAGGAACAATAAAAACTCAGGGTCACTGAGGTGTGAAAAAGGAAGATCTAAGAACATTATAATAGTGTGGGGGGTAACGTACTCACAAGTGCTACAACTAACAGAATTAGGATGACCGGAACTGTTGAGGGTGATTCCCAGATAGAGTGGGAGGTGCTCCTGTCACTCGGTTTTGAGGGTTGCTGGTTTCCACCACAGAGGGTAGACGTGTAGTACTCGAGTTTGCCGGCAGGGGGGGAAACTCTTCAGGTGATAGCGACAGTGGCTGGTTCCCCCTCAGTGGGGAGGGGGTTCTCGAGGGGCTTGGGGGGGTTGGTACAGCGGTTGGGTGAGTGGGCTGGCGTCCACTTGCCCAATCCCTCGCAACAAGGGTTTTATGACTGAACGTCAAGTGTTTACCTTGTTTCCTGGCTTCTTTAAACTGGTCCATTTGATGTAGATGGGCTTTAGTCGTACCTGGGCAGAGATCCTCGTTGACGAAGGTAGTGGTGCCTTTCAGTTTACTGCGTTGATAAAACACTTTGTCACGGTCAGATGGGGATGAGAATTTTGTTATGATGTTGCGGGGGCGGGAGGAGTTGGGTTTCCCGACGCGTTGAACACGGTCAAACTTTACTTCAGGAAGTTTAAAATGTTCATTCAGCAAGCGTGAAATTTTGCGTCGGGATGACTCCCAGTTCTCGTGGATGTCTTGAGGGATACCGGCAATCCTGAGGTTGTTTCGCCGCCCTATGTCATCCACATAATCCATCCGGTCTGCTGTTGTCGTTAGTTCCGTTTTGAGCTTGGAATTTTCCTCACTCAGCTGTTGAACTTGGGTCATGACTGTGTTATATGTATGTATTTTGAAATGCTGCCTTTATTGATTATATATTCATTATATGTTACGTTACTTCTTACCAAAGTCAGAAAGTGTTTAGGCTTGTGTAAACACGAAATGTGTTAGGCACGTTGTAACCAACAGCAGACAATAAACGCCCCAGCTAGACCGACCATGTGCTTGTCATTCTCCCATTAAATAAAGCAAGATACTACACTGGCTACGAGGATGGGATTGGCAAAGTGTTTGTGAACTCATTGAAGAGAGGATAGTGACCACTGAAGGGAAGGCTACTCTGAACCTGGAGAATTTAAGTGAAGAGAGCAATCATGCCTGGCGTCACTGGATACATGGGAAGATTGGGGGAGTATGATGCAGACAAGGTAGATTTCACATCATACTGTGAGAGAATGGACTTCTTCTTATTGGCAAATGAATTAATGGACGACGGTGGTGATGCTCGGAAGAGAAAGGCCCTTGAAGAGAAAAGGAAGGTAATCTTTTTGAGCAGAGGTAGGAGCTAATGTTTATTCTACTCTGGTCAATTTGCTGGTTCCAAACAAACCCAAAGACTCCTCACTGATTCAGATTACCAAGATTCTGAAGCAATATTTTGATCCTGCTCCACTTGAGATCACTGAAAGTTCAAAATTTGGCACAAGAGATGGAGGTAAAGATGAATCAGTAAGTAATTATATAGTAGCTTTGAAGAAATTATCCATTCACTGTAACTTTGGACAGTTCTTGAACCGAGCTCTAAGAGACAGGTTTGTAATAGGCCTGAATTATGAAAAAATACAGAATATATTAATGAACACCACTAACTTAACTTTTGAAAGTGCATGTCAGATAGCTACGAGTATGGAATTGGCCGAGAAAAACACCAGAGAATTTGTTCCCAATGCTGGGAGTGAAACAGTTGGCAGTAGTGGCTCAGTGTGTAAACTAACTGTAGCTAAAAGGAATAAGAATACCACAAAACAAAGAACAAATGCTAATTTAAAATGTAAGAGGTGCCGAGGGAAACATGAAAGCCTTCAGTGTAAGTTCAAGAATTCAAAATGTTACAATTGTCAACGTATTGGACATATTGCTCCTGCCTGTAGGAGTGATGAAGGTAGAGTATATGCCGTTGAAGGTGGAGAGAAGGAAATGAAAAACAGTATTCAAGAGAGTGTTAGTAATTTTGGATCTGATAATGATGAGAGTGCCCATGTGTTTACTATTTACACAAGTCACGAAGAGAAAGTTGAACATAGGTATAATGTGGACTTGTGTATTAATGACACACCTGTAACCATGGAAGTGGATACTGCAGCTGATTTCTCCATAATGAGTAAAGATATGTATGAGAAACTATTTGCGCATGTGCCTTTAGAAGACTCGGGTGTCAAGTTGAGAACTTATACTGGAGAGATTTTGAACACAGAAGGCAAATTAGAGTGTGAGGTAAAGTACAAAAATCAGAACTTAAAGTTGCCATTAATTATAGCTAGTTATGTGAATAGACCAACTTTGTTAGGCAAGAACTGGTTGTGTGAACTTGAGATGGACTGGAAGGAGGTATTTAGTGTTAGAATGTGTAACAGTATTCCAGGTCTTGAGAAATTGCTTGAAAAATACAAGATTTTATTTGTAAAGGGACAGGATGGTATAAAGGGTTATGAAGATCATATCACCATTGACAAAGATGTTACACCCATATATGCTAAGTCCAGACCTGTTCCTTATTCATTGAAAGGTGAGGTTGAGAAAGAATTAGACAGACTTGTGAGTGAGGGAATTATTGTGAAAACCGCCAAGAGCAATTGGGCTGCTCCAATAGTAATTGTACCTAAAGCTGATAAATCTGTTAGACTATGTTAGACCATTAATCAAGATTTGTTTGCTGCACTAACAGGTGGAACCATTTTCACTAAGTTAGACTTGTCCCAAGCATATGCTCAGGTCTCTGTTGATGCTGAAAGTCAACAGTACCTTACTATCAACACTCATAAAGGATTGTATAAGTTCAAAAGGTTGCCTTATGGTGCTAAAAGTGCACCAAAGTTATTTCAGTGCATCATGGACAAAATTCATGTGGGTCTTCCCAATGTGTTACGTTTTCAGGATGTCCTTATTGTTGACAGTGACATCCAAAATCATGTCAAAACCCTAGCCACAGTATTCGAAAGATTATTGGCACACAATGTTAGGCTCAACAAGAACAAATGTTCATTCCTAGCTAAAGAAGTAACTTATTTTGGCTAAAAAGTGAATGCAGAAGGGCTGAGACCTATAGAAGATAAAGTAGGAGCCATAGTAAATTTACCTGCTCCAAAAAATGTCAGTGAATTGAAAGCTTTCCTAGGTATGATACAGTATTATTCAAGGTTCTTGAGTGGACTTTCATCAGTCTTAGCCCCTCTGCATGAACTATTAAAGAAAGGGATACCATGGAAATGGAACAATGCAACTCAGAAGTCATTTGAAGATTGTAAAGCTGCTCTGTCTAGTACTGATGTTTTGGTCCACTATGATACCAGTAGAACACTAAAGCTTGCTTGTGATGCATCGGGCTACGGATTAGGTGCTGTCATAAGTCACATAATGGATAACGGTGAAGAAAGACCCATTGCATATGCCTCGAGAACTCTTACGCAAAGCGAGAAAAATTATGCACAAATAGAGAAAGAGGCTTTGTCTATCATATTTGGAGTAAAGAAATTTCACCAGTATCTATATGGGAGGAATTTTGTTTTAATAACTGATCACAAGCCTCTCTTGGCAATTTTGGGTCCTAAATCACCTGTTCCTACACTTGCTGCAGCAAGAATGCAGAGATGGGCTTTGATATTGTCGGCATATGACTATGAGATACAGTACAGATGTTCAGATGATCATTCCAATGCAGATGCTTTGTCAAGGTTACCATGTAGTGGATCAAATGATTGAGTAGAGCCTAAGGCTTATGCTGTAACCATGATAGCAGAAGATTTTCCAGTCACCTCCGGAATGATTGCTCTTGAAACTAGGAAAGATGTTGTATTAGGAAGAGTCCTGGAGTATACACTAAATGGATGGCCAGAGATTTGTCCATCCTTAGACTTTCAACCGTATCATTTAATGAGATGTCAATTATCAGTAGAACAGGGATGTGTGTTGTGGGGTATGAGAGTGTTAATTCCACAGTGTTTTAGAGGGCAAATTTTGAATGAACTGCATTTTGAACATCCAGGTATATGTGCTATGAAAGCACTGGCCAGAAGTTTTGTGTCGTGGCCTAAACTGGATGGTGAAATAGAAATGATGGTACGTGAGTGCTCTGTTTGTCAGAATGTTAGGAGTATGCCACCCAGCACACCTTTGAAAACCTGGAAATGGCCTACCCGTCCCTTCCAAAGAGTACACATTGACTTCTGTGATAAGGGAACAGACAAATTTCTTGTATTAATTGATAGTCATTCAAAGTGGATTGATGTTAAGCACATGTACAGTACAAATGCTGGTAGCACCATTGATGAATTAAGATTAATATTTGCTGAACATGGAATACCAGAAGAGGTAGTTTCTGACAATGGTCCTCCATTCCAATCATCAGAGTTTAAAAACTTCATGAGATTCAACGGTGTAAAGCATGTACTGACCCCACCCTATCATCCTGCCTCTAATGGTGCAGCTGAGAGATCAGTTAGAATTGTAAAGGAAGCACTTTCCAAGCAGGTAATTCCAGGAACTGTAGGAAAATCAATGAAACACAGACTAGCAAATTTCTTACTCAGATACAGAACCACGCCACATAGTGTGACAGGATGTACTCCTGCAGAGTTAATGGTGAAGAGACAGTTGAGAACAAGATTAAGTTTAGTTAAGCCAAGTCTGTTTGAAGTTGTAGAGAGGAAACAAGCTCAACAAAAAATGTATCATGATAAGAGTTCCAGTGAAAGAGTGTTCAAGGTAAATGATAGGGTGAGAGTTAGGAACATGGCTAAAGGTTATGGTACTGTACATGCAAAGTGGATAACTGGTGTCATTGACAAGGTATGTGGATCTAGGACATATTTAGTGAAATGTGGTAACTCTTTGAGATATGTTCATGTGGATCACATCATTCAGGCACATGATGAGATGAATGTAGCACCAGGACATGATGATAAACTTGACACAGTTTCAGATGATCATCATGATGATGATGTCAAAGATGATGTTTCTCAGCATCCACTCACTGTGTCAACTGACTGTAGTGATGATATGTCTGTCACTGATAATGCACAGAGTGCAAGTGAAGCCCCTGTAAAACTTGATGGAGGGAATAGTCCTAGAAGATCAAACAGAGTTAGGAGACCTGTAATTAAATTAGACCTCTAATTATCTGTATTGTGAACAGGCCTTTCAAAACTGTTTAGTTAGGAAGTTATATTTGTTGTGTTCTATTCCCTTCTTCCCTGCCATAGGTAATTCTGTAAGTTTTGTTTTTTAGGATTTGTAGCAGCCATGCTCTCTTTTGAAAGGGAGAAATAGTGTTATATATATATACTGTATATGTATGTTTATATGCTGCCTTTATTGATTATATATACACTATATATTATGTTACTTGTTACCAAAGTCAAAAAGTGTTTAGGCTTGTGTAAACACGAAATGTGTTAGGCACGTTGTAACGAACAGCAGACAATAAACGCCCCAGCTAGACTAACATGTGACTCGTCATTCTCCCATTAAATAACGCAAGATACTACAGACTGTTCGGTTCTCTTTAGCTTCAACGTTCAACATTGCTTTTAAGTCACTTATTTCCCCTTGCAAGAATTCCAAGCTTCTTTTAAAGTCACATAGCTGGTCAGTGAGACGCTGGTCAGCTTCTTCTAGCATCCTGATGGTCTCCTTATTCATTTGTTGTATGATGTCCTGTATAAGAGTCAGTTGGACTTCCATTATCACATCAGTCAGCTGTTGTTTCGTGAAATTTGAATTTTTGATACTCGCAGCCAACTTAGACATATTAAGCTAGTAAGGGCTGAATAGCTGGTAGTGTGGATGCAAATGTACTACAGGAGGATTTGAATAAACTGCAGGAGTAGTCAGAAATGGCAAATGAAATTAAACACAAGCAAGTGCAGCGTACTTAATATTGGAAGAACAAATACTGTCAATACATACAGCCTTAACAACATCAACCTAGAGAAGTCGACTTGTGAAAGAGACTTAGGGGAACTTGTAAGCCCGGACCTACGGCCTAGAAAACAGTGCGTTAGTGTTCGAAATAAGGCAAACAGATTATTAAGTTTTATATCTAAAAGTGTAAGTAATAAGAGTGCGGAGGTCATATTCTAACTATATCTTGCGCTAGTCAGGGCGCACCTCGATTATGCTGTTCAATTCCGGTGCCCTTATTATAGAATGGATATCAATTCACTGGAGTCGGTGCAGCGAACAATGACGAAAATGATTCCGTATCAAGTTAGATTAAAGAAACTATACTTGCATTCCATAGAAAGACGAAGAGTGCAGGGAGATATGACAGAAGTATTTAAGTGGGCGAAAGGAACCAATAAAGGAGATATAGATAAAGTTCTCATAATATCCGAGCAGAATAGGACTCGTAGCAACGGATTTATGTTGGATAAGTTTTGGTTTAGGAGGGAGATAGGAAGGAATTGGCTCACAAATAGGGTGGTAGACGAGTGGAACAAGCTTAGCAACTTTGTAGTGAGTGCTGGAACGCTGGAAAGTCTTAAAAGGAGGCTAGATAGATTCATGGTTGATAGAGAGTGGTAAGTAACTCACGACAGGAGATGCCATGTACATTGTACAGGCCAACCGGCCTATTGCAGACTCCTTACTTTCTTATGTTTATGTTCTTATGTTCAGAGTCTTATTTACATTCACCTCAAGGCCAAAGTGTGCATACGCATCTGCGTAGGTGTTCAGTGTGAGCGACGAGGGTGAGGTCGTCTGCATACTGAAGTTCAGTAATGGAAGCTGCCGACATCTTTGTTCCTGCCTGGAGTCGTCCTATGTTGAAAAGACCCTTCATCCGGGACTGGATGTTCGACCCCGCCGACTAAATTGGCACTGGCATGAGTAAGAAAGGCAGCCATGGAAATGGAAAAAGAGAGTTGGTGCTGGTACACATCTTTGTTTTACTTCCGTTTGGATGGGGAAGAACTTAGAATGGGTGCCAATGTACAGGACACTGTCATTCATGTCATCGTGGAGTTGCCTCACAATGGCGATGAATTTTGGTGGGCAGCCAAACCTGCTGAGGGTTCACCTGAAGACTTCCCTGTTGACCGAGTTGAAGGCGTTGGTTTGGTCGATGAAGGCTTGGGGGTTTCCTCCTTTTCTCATATATTCTCCAGGAGAGAATGGAGATGGCTGGTAAGCAGGAATCCTCCTGCTTTATACACCTCGGCTGGGATTCCATCAGACCCTGCGGCTTTGTTATTTTTCATTTGTTTGATGGCAATAGCAACCTCATCCAAGGATGGGGGATAGCTGAGGTGGGTCAGCTCTGGATGCTGAGGGAACTGCTGGATAGTGTGGACATCCACATCGTTGTTTCGGTTGAGCAGCAAATGGTAGTCCAGTGCTGAAGGATGCGTGCCTCGTCTTCAATAGTGAGTTACTGTCGGATGAGTGGAGGGGAGTTGTGCCGTGAGTGATTTGCCCATAAAATGTTTTGGTGGAATTGAATAATTTGCGCACCTTGTGTTGATCTGCAAGATTTTGCATTTCGCATGCTTTAATTTTGAATCATTGGTTCTTTAGATTGCAAAGTTCGTGCTGGGTTGTCGCTTTCTTCTTGCGGAAGGTATTAGCTTTGATCTGAGACTGAGGGTTGCTCTGCCAGTCAGTAAAAACAGCAAATTTGTCATCGACGAATACGTTGATTTCCGGGCCATTTTCATCAATCCAGGCCTGGTGTATTTTTTCAATCTGGCTAAGGGTCTCTCTGCAATTTTTTGTCATGACAGTCACGAGAATACCCCATTCGGCACCGGGATTTGGGTCGTTTGGTGTCGGATTGTTTATCAGCCTATGTTGGAGCTGCTCTCTGAAAGCTTGTGCTACCACTGGATCCTCCAGACGTTTAGGCCCGAATTCAGAACAGTGATTTTTAACTGCATGCAGGTTTAAACAAGGGATTGAGCTAAGATTGAATACTATTGGTATTCAGAACGTCGGCTTGAGCCAACACAAAGATTTAAACCGGGTTTGTGATCGGAATTGTCGATCCCCGCGTTAATCCAGCCTTGAGGCAGGTTTAGCGGTCGATCCCTCAAGCAAGTTAACATGAATTTTGACAGAGAGCGCGGTTTTTGGCGATATCGTAAAATTGAAAATTTTGTAGAGAGAAGACTGATGGTAGATTGGCAGAATCCTGTCAATTTCTATGATGACTCACAATATAACAACAATATAGGTTCAGCAAGGGAGATTTCCTTGATATTTTCCGTGATATGGAGCATCTACTTCACAGACCTGTTGTCTATGGTTCACCTCTACCTCCCATTCATCAGCTGATAATTGCTTCTGACATTTATCTTTGGGGCAATCACTTTTTTTTAGTTAGGTTAGGTTAGGTTAGGATAGGTTACCTGACCCAACAAGCCACATCCTAACCTAATATGACCTGACCTGACCAGATCTAAACTAACTTAACCTAACCTGACTAAAAATATAAGTGAATTGCCCGAAAGATATATGTCAGAATCATTTAAAGCAGCAAGAAAACTAGGGAAAAAAATTATTTTTCATGTGAAAAAAGGTGATGGGTGGATAACGAAAAATGACCAATAGTTTCCCTAAAGAATAACACTTAAAATAAAGAAGCGTCAGCCTTCTTAACATTTACCTGCTTGATCTTCATAAACCCTAAACACGAAAGTATTGTAACACATTACCATAACTCATTCAGTAACCAAAATCTTTCTTACCCAGAAACTATTCATTACAAAGAATCTCAAAGCAATCATCAGCTGATGAATGGAAGGTAGAGATGAACCATAGCTAACAAGTCAGTGTACAGGGTGATTCTCAATTGCTTACAGTATTTGCAGGATATATTCCTGTAAGAACTGTAAGCAAAATCTCGGAATGTGTATAGTTTGCTAGCTACAGCTCTTGAAACATGTTGATGTAATGACAGTAAGTTTGGAGTGATATATCAGTATATTTGTGTAATTTTAAACACACAACTCTACATATTAAGATACAAAGGCAGAGAATTTTGAACTTCTACTCTAATAACAAACAGTATCACACAGTGTAGCTCCATACATAAAATTACAAACAAATCTACTGATATGTCATTCCAATCTCACTGTCATTACCTCAGCATCTTTCAAGAGCTGTAGCTAGCAAACTATGCACATTCCGAGATTTTGCTTACAGTTCTTACAGGAATATACCCTGCAAATACTGTAAGCCATTGAGAATCACCCTGTATAGGATGAAAAGTTGAGCAATTTTTAATTTTATGTCGGAGAATTTTTTTTTTTTTTTTTTACGGGAATTAGCCCACCCGCGCACAGGTCAAACGACCAACAACGGGGCCTGGAGGGGGGGGGGGCGAAAAAAAGGAACAGAAAGAAATTAAAAATAGAGAAGAAAAAGATTATATTGTGTTAATCTATACCACGAAGATGCCGGAAAACCAGCTTTTTAAAGTGAGACAGATTGTATAAGTATGGAAACACAGAAGAAGGCAGAGCATTCCACAGTTTGGCTGTGTGAAGAAAGAAGGAGGTACTATAACGGGTTATTCTCGTGTGACCGGTATCCACAGAGAAACGGTGGGCACCGCGGGCAAGACGTGTGTTACGAGCCCACAGCCTTGCCGGCGGTACACAGAATGCCAAATCCACCGAACATTGCCCGTTAAAGTACCTGCAAAAGAGAGAGAGTGAAGCAACATTGCGGCGAAGAGAAAGAGAAGAAAGATTGTCGACTAAAGGAGGAGAGTTAATAAGACGAAATGCCTTTGATTCTACCCTATCTAATAGTTGGACAGAAGAAGAGCCACCCCAGATATGAGAGCAGTACTCCAAGTTAGGACGAATGAATCCCTTACATACTTGGAACAACTGGTCAGGAGTGAAGTAGCTACGGCATCTGTACAGCATTCCCAACTTTCGGGAGGCAGCTTTAGCTATACTAAGGATATGTGATTTCCAGGACATATTGGAGGAAACGGTGAGGCCTAACATATTTATTTCAGAATTTGGCAGGATGATAACGTCCTGAAAAGTAATTGGTGTGAGATAGTCTATTTTACAAAGTGCAATTGGTAAATATTGAGTTTTATTACTATTGAACTTAACTAAGTTTGTACCTCCCCATTCAGGGATGCTGCACAGATCTGCATTGATAGAGGTAATGATATCAGCTCTAGAAACAGATCTAGTTTGAGAGTTTGGAGGAAGGGGAAAATGTGAAGAAGAGTGAAGAGTAGAATCATCAGCGAAAGAATGGATAGAATTAGTTGTAGTGTGAAGTATATCATTGATAAAAAGTAGGAAGAGAGTAAGTGAAAGAACAGAACCCTGTGGGACACTGTGGGGTACGAGATTTTTGGTTCACACTCAGGATGGGATGGAGAAAGGAAACTCATAATGTGCTCTCTGTATACATATTGTATTGGATGTACAGGGCAGCTTGGTGCTGGGAAGTGGCAGCGTGGTTACAAGCGTGATGTAGAGAGAGCTGGTTGGTGAGGGTGCTCAAAGGAGGACCAGCTTGTGGGTCGCCATGGTCGCCGGCTGCAGCGGGAGCCGCCAGGCAGCAGTGGAGGCGGAGGTGTTACTTGAAGACAGGCTGTAGATAGAAAGAGAGGTAGGTCACCACGAGGTCAGGTCTTATATAGCGGAGGTAGGCGTGGCTTAATAGTTGACCTCCGTCATGTAAGGCGGCGCTGGTTCACCTAGACCACGAGGCATACACTGGGGAATTCGCAGGGTGGGCTACTCAGCGACAAACAGCGTTTGTAGGGGAGGAATCCACTACAATATTCCCCCTTCCCTCAAGGCGGTGTAGGAGACTTGTTGTCTGCAGGGTTGCATGGCACATGTGAGGCAGAACGAGCGGTGCATGCCACATGTGAGACATAATGGCGAGGGCGTGGATGAGCCGGCCGCTAGGGGAGACAACTGTCTAGACACACGAGATCTGTGGGAGAAGAGAGGGAGAAAAAGGGTGTGTGGGGGCGATGAATGTTGTGCTTCTGTAGCTGCAGGGGCAGCGTCCTCATGGTCACTGGCTGGGATGACTGGGTCAGGGGCGACGTCAGGAGGAGGGTCTATGATAGGAACAGGTTCTTCAACAGCAGCAGGGTCCACGACGGCAGTAGGGTGCAGGACACTAGCAGGAAGTGCCTGAGGGAAAAAAAACGGTGTGTGGGGGCGATGAATGCTGTGCTTCCCTCTCGGCAGGTACTGTAGGTTATGTATCTAAGCTACTATGCCGAGTAGCAACCTTGTATATAAGCTACTGTGCCGAGTAGCACCTATGTATATAATTACGTGGCAACACTGCACGTGTTATGTGGCAACATTGCCCCGAGGCTGCCATATGGCAAGGCAGTCTCAGTCTGACTGTGTGAGCCGTGCATGGCACACGCTAGTCACCACTTGTATTTCTCTCATCCATAATAAACGGACTTCAGTGTTACTCGGTGTTTCCCTACCCATCACTGCATTCCTCAGGGAACACTTGTAACCATCATGGCGCAGTGACTAGGATCTGTGGACTTACAAAGTGTGTGAACTATGCCGACGGTTACATCTGCCGGCGATATGCGCATCGACTCATAGTGTGTTGTGTTGTGTTGCGCTGTGTTTCGCCGCGATGTGCAGTGTTGGGCCGTCACAGTGCTTTTTAGTGACGGTGGCAGTTAGTGACAGTGTATTAGTGTGTGTCTAGAGCTGAGAGTTGAGCATTGGCCTGTTTTTTGTGGTACCCACGGAGCACCCAGGCATACACCCTTCTCGTGTGACATCCGGGAAGACACTGACGGTCTCACCCCCCCGCCGTGTCTCTAGCCACCGGCATTAAGGCTACCACGAAGTGCATCTGCTGTCTCAGACACACACACATATACTCACGCACGCACTCACTCACAGACAGAACAGTGGACTCTGCGTTATTTCTGCGCTGTTTATGTCATATATATGTGGTTCGAGCTGTTGAGGCGCCACTTTATATACTAAACAGTGCAGTCCACGCACACACAAAGATGGGCAGTAAGAAGGGACAACGTCAAGATGGGAGACACGACTCCCCACCACCTTCTCCTCCACCGGGCGCAGATTCTCATCCTCCACCTCCAGTGACGGACATTGCCACAATTCTGAGGTGGATGGACGACCGGGACGAGCGACGTAGAGAGATGGAACTTCAGAGGCAGGAGACACGAAGAGAGGAGGAAAAGTTCGCGTTTTGATGCACTATTGGCAACCCTGGCGCTAACCCACCCTCCCTCACCCGCACACCAAGGCGCTAATATCCTCCCTCCTCCACCACACCAGCGTCCTCCAGGTACTCTTGCCTCCAAACAAACAGCTCCCAAGGCATCTGTTCAACCCCCACCCGCCCTCTCACCAAACGTCACGTTTCAGCTTTTTCGTGAGTGGAGGCGGCGTTGGACAGATTACTCCACGATGGTGGACCTTGACAGCATGCCTCCGAACAAACAGCTCATCCAACTGTGGATGTATTTGTCGCTGGAGACCCAGAGAGTTTTGGAGCACACGTTGCAAGTGCCTCCCGATTCTACATCTTCAGTGACGGATGTGCTCGACCTTTTACAGGAGCACGTTAAAGGTCGGAATAACGAGGCTTTGCGTCGCCGCGCCTTCACCAGCTGCAAGCAGGCGGAGAACGAATCCTTTGACGACTTTTTTGTACGCTTGAAGAGTTTGTCAGAGGAGATCGACTTCTGCAAGGCGCACAGCCGGGAATGTGAGGAAGCCTGGATCAAGCACGGGATCTTGACAGGTGTCAGGCAAGAAGAGTTGGTGCAGCCACTCATCCCCCTGGACGCTTCCTCCACACTCCAGGTGGTAGTGACTGAATGTCGGTCGTACGAGGCCACCAAGTCCGCCACCTCTGCCTTACGGGCCCCACCTGCTGTGAGAGCTATCTCACAATACAAGAAGGATAAGAAGGCGGCCAACAACGCGAAGGCTGCCACACGTTCTTCCACGCCTCCGCCTAGTGCTTCCTGTGGCAGCTGTGGAAAGCAGCACAGCCCCAAGACTTGCCCGGCCGCCGACGCACTGTGTCGTGGATGTGACCGTAAGGGCCACTGGACTAACACAGACAGGTGCCCTGCACGAGGCTGCAAGTGTCAGGCCTGTGGTCGCTATGGACACTACTACAAGTGCTGCCGCCAACCCAAGCACCTCATCCTCAAGGTGGCCCCTTCAGGCAACATAGACTGTGAGGCGTTTGACAAAGGACTCCTGGAGTTACGTAATACTCCCACCCACACAGGGCGCTCCCCTGCCCAGATCCTGTATGGTCACCCTCTCCGCTCTTGCGTTCCTGCACACGCCAAGGCCTTTGCGAAGGAGTGGCAAACCAAAGCCGAGAGCTGCGACCGCCGCGTCGCTACACGTGCCCAGGACGCCAAGGCTCGGTATGACGACCGTGCCCACCCTCTTCAGCCACTGGAGATTGGTGCCCTTGTCCGCGTCTAGGACTCGACGACGACACGTTGGGACAAGGTGGGCATAGTGATGGGCGTCGGCCGGTCGCGGGACTACAAGGTCAGGATGCCGAGTGGTCGTGTCTGGTGGAGGAACCGCCGCTTCCTCCGGCCAGTCCCACCCCCTGCTGCTGGCCCCCTGACCGAGGACGAGTCACCTACACCTCACGAGGATCCGCCCCACAGTGCACCTCGACGCTCGGAGCGACTTAGGACTAAGAAGTCCGCTCAAGACAAAGACTATGAGCGTGAGGGGGGAGGGAGATGTAGGTTATGTATCTAAGCTACTGTGCCGAGTAGCAACCTTGTATATAAGCTACTGTGCCGAGTAGCACCTATGTATATAATTACGTGGCAACACTGCACGTGTTATGTGGCAACATTGCCCCGAGGCTGCCATATGGTAAGGCAGTCGCAGTTTGACTGTGTGAGCCGTGCATGGCACACGCTAGTCACCACTTGTATTTCTCTCATCCATAATAAACGGACTTCAGTGTTACTCGGTGTTTCCCTACCCATCACTGCATTCCTCAGGGGACACTTGTAACCATCAGGTACAGAGTCCTCAGATGCGCCTGCTTAGGGCTGTAGGACGTGGTGCTTGGGGTAGGAAGAGGAGCTGGTCTGCTTAGAGAAGCAGAGCTGCTCTAGGGTATCTAACCTGCGGTGTAGAGACAGTAGCTGTAGAGCCGATGAGAGCTGCCTCTGTGTGGATAAGCCAGTCTTCCATGTTGCTTGAAGACTGGGAGAGTGATCCGTTTCTCCTCCATCCTGTGTGAGTGCGAATCTCCGGGTGTCAGCATTTGTGGGGTTATGAGATATTGGTTCACACTCAGGATGGGATGGAGAAAGGAAACTCACAATGTGCTCTCTGTATACATATTATATTGGATGTACAATGCAGCTTGGTGGCTGGTGCTGGGAGGAGGCAGCGTGGTTACAAGCGTGAGTAGGGAGAGCTGGTTGGTGAGGGTGCTCAGAAGAGGACCAGCTTGTGGGTCGTCATGCTCGCCAGCGGGAGCGAGGGCCGCCAGGCAGGAGCGGTGGAGGTGGTGTTTGCTGGTTGGTGTAGGTAGGAAGAGAGGAAGGTCACCACGAGGTCAGGTCTTATATAGCGGAGGTTGGCGTGGCTTAATAGTTGACCTCCGTCATGTAAGGCGGCGCTGGTTGACCTAGACCACGAGGCATACACTGGGGAATTCACGGGGTCGGCTACTCAGCGACAAACAGCGTTTGTAGGGGAGGAATCCACTACAACACCACTACTGGTAGAGAAAGAGCGAGATATCGAACCTTCGACAACAACTGCCATGGATCGGTTCTCAAGGAAGCTAGAGATGAGAAAACAAAGTGGGGGAGAGAAACCAAAAGAGGGAAGTTTAGATAGCAAAGACTTGTGCCATACCCTGTCAAATGCTTTAGAGATGTCGAGAGCCATAACCCATAACCCCTAAGAGAGGATAACCAAAGATGGGTGCAATAGGAGAGCAGATCACAAGTAGATCTCGCCTGGTGAAAGCCATACTGGTGATCCGACAAAAGAGAAAGGCGTTCAAGGTGACGGAGAAAATGGGAGTTTAAGATAGTTTCGAAAATTTTAGAGAAGGATGATGTTAGGGCAATGGGGCGATAGTTAGAGGGATTAGAATGGTCACCCTTCTTCGGGATGGGCTGTACCAAGGCATGCTTCCAAGAAGAAGGAAAAGTTTGGGTTTTGAGGTTGAGGCGAAAGAGGCGAGCAAGCACAGGGGCCAGAGCTTCAGCACACTCCCTCAGAACACGAGGGGGTATACCGTCCGGTCCATGCGTTTTACTCACATCCAACCTGGATGAATCTTGCTGTTATTCATTACCATTAAGTAACTTTCAGTTTACATTCATTCTATTTGTTGTACATATACTTTTTTGTAATATATCCCATGCTATGCTAGGAGTTCTAGTTCATTTGACATTTTATTCCACATTATTTTGTCATGTGACTTGTCTATATTTCAGAAGTCGCAAATATGGGAAAGTGTAACATCAGTGTCTCCTGTATTTCATGTGTATATTGGTCAACTTTAATAGCTTTATTTTTATAGGAAATTGTTTGTTCCGATTACTTGTCCTGCTATTCTTATTGTGTCTTTTTCTGCTGAAGGAAAATATGAAGTCAGAATCTTTGACCACGTATCCTACTCACCAACATGTAACCAAATGTCATCTCAGTTTTCTCTTTTTCGACCATTGTCAATTATTCCTACATAAAGTTTGGAATAAAAATCATCTATCATTTCTTTATCCTCTTAACCTTTGATAAGTATCTGCAATAAAGTAACAATCTGTAATATTGTAACAGGTAATGCAAAGTAATAATAAACATATAACCGATGAATATACAATTTAAGTGTAGTGAGATTTCTTTATGGAAGTCACAATATACTGTAGTATTAGAATACTGCACAGGATTCTATAGTGAACTTGGTAATAAATAGAAAATTATGTCTAATTAATTCAGGAAAATAGGCAATAACTTCCAGAATAATTGTCCAATTTGAATATAACAAAATGACACATTACACAGAAACTACTGAACTTGAATTAGTTGTCTTGTGGTAATATAATACTGTACATAATACTCTATGCCATAAACCTATACTATACAGGTATGCTAAAATTGCAAAGAAAATCCCACAACCATTAGGAAAAATTAGCACATAATTTAACAGTTTCATAATGTTATAAAAAATGAAAATTGTAAAGCATTAGAAATGAAAAAAACTACATACAGCATGTACTTTATAAAGCAATGAAATGTGATATTGTACATTTCAAATGACTCCATATTTTATTAGTCACCCTAATAATGTGATGTAAATGAATAGTAAATGAATTATCAATCAGATTTTATTTGTTTATTTGCAAGTTTCAATTTTTCATCAAAAATAAGTTGCTTTCTGTGCTCTTCTTCTTGGTGCCATTGTGAGAAGAAGGTAAATCAAGCAAATAAATTATTGGGTCTTAAAAGAAGGCCGTTCAGATATCTAGACGGTCCGTTCCTCGTAACAATCTTCAAGAGTGAAGTGCTTCCCCATCTGGAGTACTGTCACCCCATCTGGTCCCCGAGATATGCTTGGGACTGTCAGTTGGTTGAAAATGTTCAAACGAGGGCCACCAGACTGGTGCCTGCACTTCGGCACCTCAGCTACCCTGAGAGATTGGAGCGCCTGAACTTGCCCAGTTTATACTACAGACGGGCAAGGGGTAACGTAATTGAGGTGTATAAGCATCTCAAGGTGCACTACTCAGTCGAGTGTCCTTACTTGGAGCTGGCGGACGCCCGCCCCACAAAGGGTCACAGCTAAAGATTGAAGAAGCCGCAAGTCCAGAAAACTGTGAGGGCAAACTTTTTCGGAGTGAGTGTTGTAAACTCTTGGAACAATCTACCAGAAAGTGTTGTGACCGCACGAGTGTGTGCTCTTTCAACACAGGACTTGACCAACACTGGAGCGGTTTCAGGTACATTCAGGAGCCGGTGCATGCTCAGTACTTGCTAACAGTGCGTAACAGAGACGTGACCGATCGCCCAAGCGGCTGGCCAGCCGATCAGTGGTGAAGAGGATAAAAGAAGTAATTCCTTTTGTTTTCTCTTTTCAAATCATAATATTCTTGAGCCAATTTTTCTGTTCTAAGCTTAGAATATAGCAGTTCTACATATAGCTCACAAGACTTCTCAACATTCCTTGCTGCCACTTTCTTGGGAGTTTGATACTGGTGTCTGTGAGTTTCATGCCTGCTACTACACTCTGAGTAAGGTCTTGAGACTTCATTTTCAGTGCTGAGATTTGAATGTGGCATGGCGTTAAATACTATAAGTTGGATGAAGTCCCTTCTCTGCCATTCAATATTTCCTCTGCTTGAGCTGCAACACATTTTATTATATTAATTAAACAAAACAAATTCAGTTTTACTTTGCAGTTTGCTATTGAGTCTAGTACAAGTACATTTTGAAGTATTTTTAAATATTGAATCAAATTTGAATTGCAAGAGTAAATTCTAATACTGCATCTAAATGGGAAAAGAAAGTTTTAATACACGTTCAGAAAATATCTATACTGCATACAGTAGGATATTAAGTAAATGGTCATAATTTTTTGAAAGAGTATTCATTGTTCTGAAGATTTTTAAAATTTTAATGGCTTATTTACTGATTTTTTCTTACCTGGACAAAAATAGGCAGATATAAAAGTGCATTGTTTAAGTGATATGAATAGCGTAAGTGATTTATACTTTTTACAAGATAAAATTATTTGATGCAATAATTTCAACTGGATAAATACATTATTCAGTATACAGTAAACACTTGTCAGAAGCTCCCAATAAGTAGTTACATATAAAAGAAGATAACAAGTCAAGATTGCCCTTATTTGTAGCTGTGCAAACATTTATATTGTACATTTATTATCTTATATGATAACACGGTATGAGGGCCACTACTGCCACCATTTATGAGGGCCTGAGCTGCCACCATTTATGAGGGCCTGAGCTGCCACCATTTATGAGGGCTTGAGCTGCCACCATTTATGAGGGCCTTTGGGTGCCAGAAACAATTCCTTTTACTCTCATACTTATTACCATTGGTAGCGTGACGAGAGGAGGCTCGTGGGTAGATGTAATGATAGTATCAAGCAATAGGGAAGAAATAACGGTAAATACTGTAGGTAAATAATAGACACAATTATACAAATACAACATTTATTTAAACATGAATATGAAATTAGGAGAAAGAATTTATTTGTACCAACAAACGAAATCTAGTACTAGGCCCTCAGGCTCAACATACTCACACCACTACTAGGTGGACATACTCAATTACACTTCCAACCCTACTGGGTGGACATACTCAATAACACACAACTCTTATAGTCACTTAGCACCATAAAGACCAGGGCAACTGCCACTACAACACTCAGTCGTCAGGAGTGATACTCAAGCAACAGCCATGGGGTCCAGCCACCATGGAGTACTTTCCGACGAACTCTGAAGATCCCAGTGGATTAATTCCACCACACAAATAGCCCTACTGAGTTAGACACTCATCCACCCACGATGGGGGCTGGTAGTGGTGTGTGGCTTGGTGATCCGGGGTCACCTCGCAGGCCGAGCGTTAGGGCCAGACGAGCCAGCTATGGGGGCTATAGGTAGTCTGAAGTGTCTGACGGCCGGGTCTCACGAAGGTAACTGATCCTACTGGACCTCGGACATCTCCCCAGACATAGTGGATACAACATCCACGCTACAGACACGGCCTAGGCTGCGTTAGGGACCTGTATGGGTGAAGGGACGGGCACTCACTAACTGTGACAACAACATCACGTTTTAGGGGACGTTAAAGACGTAAATATGACTTCACTCAGAGCATATCAACTACGTTACTGTAACACTTGCACAATCAACTATTAATTGGGTCAAATCACTTAAAGAAGGGCGAATTACAACACAGCGTGGAATGGCATACCTGTATGGATGAAGGGACGGGCACTCACTAACGGTAGAAATGCCCGCGGGGCCCTCACTCAAACAGACCAGGGAGCCCACCTACTTCTATTCCGATGAATTAATTTACTGTACACTCTGACGTTGAAACTGAGACTATGAACTCAGTTTCATTCCCTACTATTATCTTCACTAACAATGCTATGACTCAGCTATCAAAGCAAAATTAAATTGATTCCAAAGGGTTGGATGGCAACAGGTCCCAACATACAGCGTCTGCTACTAAATCCGTGGATTATATTCAAAGTTACCTTAAGACAAAGACGGGGAAACAGAGAAAACGGGGGACGTTTCCACTGGGGGACTCAGAAGGTTTTGTGGACGTTTGAGCGTAATATGAATCCTTAAGGTTTTCAGGTTAGCCATTATCACGATCATGACAACGGGATGAAAAATGATAACATATCAAGTGTCAGTGGTTCATCGTCCCCAATGTCAGTGTCTATAGGCTGGTACATCTTTGACGGTAAAACTGCCAGATTGTCCTCGACTGCTTGACTGGCAGGTTGAAAATCGGGAGGACCACCACCTGTTTTCACATGAGATCGTCTTTCACTGCGTTTAACGTCAAAATTAAAATAACTAAATATTACAAAGGAAAATAATGGAGATAATAAAGGCTAATTACTCAGTCTATTAATTTATTGATACCAGTAGACAGTAGTTATTTAATTATTCATAATTATTAGAGGTAGTGATAGTTTTCACTTTTGTATGCTAGTAATCCCCACAAGGTTTGTAATAGTTTCACGTAATGATGGAATCATCGAAAGCAAAAAAAAAAAAGTCCTAAATTATATGATAACATTGGATTTATGTCTACAGTGTATTCACATACAGTACTGTATATGATCAGGTATATATCTTCAGTATACAGTATTTTAGTAGTCACTACTTGTAATTCTCTCGAAAATTCCACAACACAGAAATAATTAAATTATGAAATGGTAAAGCAAAAAGTAATGGATGACTAGTTAAGGATATAATGAAATATGTGTTTCTTATCTAATATAGTATAGGACTAGGAGTGTGTGTGTGTGTGTCTGTGTGTGTCTGTTCTGGGCAGCCGAAACGGCACAATCGTTTTTCATCAAACTTGGTGGAAAATGCAAAAAAATTCGTAGAGTTGAACAAATCTGGTCCCATATCGATGGTTTCTTTAGGAAGCCTTTACATAACCATTTTACTTACGCTGGAAAACGATGCAGGTCTACGGACTTGGCGCACCCTCATTCGCTGTACGCTGTCAGCCCACGATTGCAGTTATCACAAGGCTCCCTCCTCCTCCCCCCACCTTTTTTCTTAGCCTACATTTTTTTAATGTTGTTTGGATTAGTAAAGGACGGAAGATGAGTAAATACAAGAATCAAGAAGGGGAAACAGAAAATAGTCAGAGAGAACAGGCGGGGGGGGGGGGGGGGGGGGGGGAGCTCAGTTCCATCATGCGTCTGGATGCGCAGTTTCAATGTTACCAGACGACCTTACAGCTACAGTGTATACTTATTCCTGTGGCTCATGGAAAAGGAGAAGAGATTAAAAGATAATAACAGGAATGCATGGAGAAGATGACTACAATAGACACAAGGTGAATATAGACAGTGAAACAGACACGAGGTTGACAAAATTAGACAGATTCATAGATGCACAAATAGACAATATGGCAACTAACATGACAGACAGACAGCTGACTGACTTGTTCACATTACGCAAACAGGCAGACACACGCCAACAACGGATAAGACAGACAGATCTGACGACACAAACAGTACAGACGGGCTTACATTCAAGCACCATGCAGACGAACAGACAGTTGGGATGGCAATAGACAGGACGGATAGACTTGAGACAGATTAGAAGGCATCTATAAACAAGAATAACACCAAATTAACCATAGCTGCGTCAGTGAGGGTAGGAGGTCTTACATCCACCAGCGTAAATTATAAGACACATTGAAAACTGACACCCTCAACTGGAAAGAACATCGATGGTCGGTCAGTCATGTGACCTCACTGAGTGAGGACGTGTCTCCTGGCGCTCAGCAGCAGCCAAGGTCGTCACACCGACCTGTAGTTACTTAAGGCAGTTTAGTACTTTTACGGGTAGACAGTGTGTATTTTAAAGGTGTCAGTGACTGTAAGTGCCAGACTTGCGAATATGTGTGTTCCAGTGGCACGATATCGTCGCACCTACCTGTTTCGGCTGAAGTCTAGTGCTGGCTATCCTCCACCCCACACCATCACTCTACTAAAGGCGCTGAGTATCTTCCACAATCGCGGCTGCAGACGGAGTCGCCGCATTCCCAGACGAATCCCTATCATCACACCGAGCATGCATAGGAAAGTCAAGCCAGTACTTGAAAGACAGTGTACTCGCTATGAAGTGCCACGACTATGGTACAGCCTACCATCCCTACTGCTGTCCAATGTCACATCCTTATGCAACAAGGTGGAGGAGGTCAGTGTCACAGTGAAGTCAGTTGGTGCAGGTATTGTGGCGATTACCGAGGCGTGGCAAATTGTTCCTGAGATCTGTGCCATAGAAAACTATGAGTTATTTCACGACCTTAGAAAGGACAGGAGAGGTGGGGGTGTAGTTCTGTACTGTCGCAGTGACCTCAAACCATCACCCCTAGGTGTTAATGTACCTGAAGATGTAGAAGCCTTGTGGGTTCAGGTCACTCCCACCTCCCACCCCCGCCAGCTTGCCTCCCTCATTGTCTGTGTATGCTATCATCCCCCCCCCCCCCCCCCCCCGCGCACCAACCGCCAATGTACTGATTACTCATATTATAGACACTGCTGATTCCGTGAGATCCAGATTTCCTTGTGCTAGACTAGTGATATAAGAACATAAGAACATAAGAATGGAGGAAACTGCAGCGGGCCTATTGGCCCATACTGGGCAGTCCCGTTTACACCCAACCCCTATTGCTCAAATAAGCATCCAACCTTTGTTTGAAACAATTCAGCGTATTCGAGTTAATGATGATATTTGGTAACTTGTTCCATTCATCCACTACTCTGTTTCCAAACCAGTGTTTACCTATTTCACGCCTAAATCAAAATTTGTCTAATTTAAAACCATTGTTACGAGTTCGCTCCTGGTTGGATAGTTTGAGTACCTTTGTAATGTCCACTTTGTTTAGCCCTGCCTTCCACTTATACACCTCTATCAGGTCGCCCCTCGCTCTACGTCTCTCAAGGGAGTGCAAATTAAGATGCTTTAACCTGTCTCTATACTCAAGGTTCCTAATGCCCGGGATTAGTCTTGTCATTCTACTCTGAATTCTTTCCAAGGATTCTATATCCATTCTGTAATACGGTGACCAGAACTGAACTGCGTAATCCAGGTGTGGTCTCACAAGAGCAAGATACAGTTTTAGGATGACCTCGCTAGTCTTGTAACGAACACTCCTTTGTATGAACCCAAGTACTTTATTAGCCTTGTTACGAGCAAAAACACATTGTTTACTTGGCTTAAGGTTCCTACTTATCATTACTCCTAAATCTCTCTCACAGTCGGATTTCTCTATGGCATCGTTGTTCATCTGGTATCTGGTTTCCCTGTTTACATCTCCTATACTGAGTACTTTACATTTGTCGACGTTGAATTTCATCTGCCATTTTTCAGACCATTCGAAAAATTTGTTTAGATCTACCTGTAGTTTTGCCGAGTCCTCGTCAGATTTGATAACACGTCCTATTTTAGTGTCATCAGCAAATTTACTTATGTTGCTGTCTATGCCGATATCTATGTCGTTTATGTATATAATAAATAATAATGGTCCAAGTACTGAGCCTTGGGGTACTCCACTTGTGACGTTGCTCCAATGAGACTTAGTGCCGTTAATGCTCACTCGCTGTTCCCTGTCCTGTAACCACGCCCGGGCCTAATCCATTTAAGGATGTCACCTTTAATGCCATGAGCTTCTACCTTTCAAATTAGTCATTCGTGGGGGACTCTGTCGAAAGCTTTGCTAAAGTCGAGGTATACCACATTATAATTGTGCCCCTCGTCCACCGATTCGAAAACTGATGAAAAGAATATTAATAGATTAGTTAGGCAAGAACGTCCGCTTGTGAAGCCATGCTGGGAATCATTGATCAATCCGTGCTTTTCCAGGTGATTTCGAATAGAGTTTGAAATGATTGCTTCCAGTAATTTGCCTACTATTGATGTTAGACTGATTGGGCGGTAGTTAGAGGATAGTGATCTATCCCCCTTCTTGAAAATCGGTATTACATTCGCTATCCTCCAGGATTCTGGTACTACACCTGTTTTTAAGGACATGTTAAACAACTTTGCTAAGGGCATACTAAGCTCTTCCTTACATTCCTTTAATACTCTGGCAAATATCTCATCGGGACCAGGTGACTCATTAGGCTTTAGTTTGTCTATTTGCTTACTAACATCGTTTCTAGTCACTACTATCTCACTTAATTTGTTTTCTTCACTATCTCTGAATAGAGTCGGTGCCACGGGTATCATGTTTAAATTTCCCGTGGTGAAAACTGTTGAAAAATATTTATTCAAATTATTGCTCATTTCTCCGTCGTTATCAGTGAGCTCGCCGGAGTCTGACCGTATTGGTTCAATCTTTTCTCGTGTTTTAGTTTGATACATTTGGTAGAATCCTTTGGGGTTTGTCTTCGCCTCCCTAGCTATCCTTACCTCATTATTCCTCTTTGCTTTCCTTATCTCGGTTTTAACCCTACTCGCCAATACCCTATAATAGTCCCGGAGGTGAATTTCGCCACGATTTATCCTTCTACCTATAGCCTTCCTTTGGCCAATGATGTTCTTTACATACTTATTTATCCATTTAGGGTCATTGTTGTCTGATCTGAGTTTTTTGTATGGTATATTCTGACTTTGTGCATTAAGTAACTCACTATTTAAATTGTCGTGGAACTCGGCAATCTCAGATCTCGTTATCAAGTCGGTGTCATCTGTCAGGTTCACGGCCAAGAGCGACACCCCCTCTCTCAGCTGCCTCTTTAAACTGTCAAAGTTTGCCCTTCTGAAATATGGTACTTTAGTGGAATTTTCCTTACGTCTGCCCCGAAAATCTAACTGGAATCGAATTTCTTTGTGATCGCTGTTTGCAAGTTCGTTCCCTACCTCGACATTGCTAATGAGGTTTTCTCTGTTTGACAGAACTAAATCGAGTATATTATTACCCCGTGTGGGTTCGGTTATATGTTGACTTAGGAAACAGTCCTGGATCGTCTCGAGAAAATCCTCTGATTCTGAGTTACCCGTAAGGTCGGTCCAATCTATTTGGCCAAGGTTAAAGTCGCCTACTATACAGACTTTGTTGTGTATGGAAGCCCTGCGCATTTCATCCCAGATAAGTCGCTCATTGACGCTATCAAGATTGGGGGGGTCTATATATTACTCCTGTGATTAATTTTTCCCGACCGTCGCTTAATTCTATCCAAATTGTTTCTGTATTCCTCTCAGTTTTTATTTCCTTATTTATTTCACACTTCAGATTATCCCTAACATAGATTGCTACTCCGCCTCCTTTCCTGGTCTGCCTATCGGTATGGAACAGTTTGTAACCCGCAATTTGGTATTCGACTGGTAACTCACGTGTGTCTAGGTTGATCCATGTTTCAGTGAATGCAATTATATCGATTTTTTCAGTACATACCAAGGCCCTAATATCATCCATTTTGTTTCTCATACTTCTAATGTTCGCGTAGTATGCATTTAAGTTAGTCGTGTTCTGAGTCCTCCCCTTACCGCGTTTAGTTTTAAACTCCCTGTCTAATTTAGTTTTGTCATCATTCCTAACACTATTTCCCTGTAGTCTTTCACTTTGTTTACCCGCTCCCACTGCAGTCTCCTCCACCCCCGTGCTCATATGTTCTCTTAGCAGTTTAAAGACTTCCATATCTTTTGAACTGCCCCCTCTAGAGCCCCAGCCAGGGTTGCTACTCCATCCCTGGGCAGGTGCACCCCATCCCTTGCATAAAGGTCCCTTCTGCCATAGAAGTTGTCCCAGTTGTCATTGAATGGGACTGATATTGACTTGCAATATCTGTCAAGACGGTCGTTGACACCAACTGCCCTTGACAACCATTCGCTGCCAACTCTCCTTCTAGGCAGGACACAGCATATGATAGGGATCCCTCCCTTAGTCCTAATACGATCTATAGCTGCCTTGAACTTATCAAGAAGCTCCTCGCTCCTACACCGGCCAATATCATTGCCTCCTGCACTGAGGCAGATAATGGGTTTGTTCCCATTACCAGACAAGATATTGTCCATCCTGTCAATTATATCCCCAGCTCCTGGCAAACACACCCTCATCCTATTTTTGTTTTTACCACAAAAGGCCCTGTCCATGTACCTTACCTGTGAGTCACCAACAATTAAAATTTTTATATCTTCCTTGTCATCCCTGTCCCTGACTGTACTAACGTCCAATTCGTCTATCAAGGGACTGAACGGGTCGGTACACTTAGCTGTTGTTGTCGTATCCTTGGTATACTTCTTCACCACCAGCTTCGTCTTCCCACTACTCACAACTTTCCACTCGCTTGAGTTTTCGTCAGACACTGGTTTTACTCGTCCAGCCTCTCCTTTTAACTTCGCCAGTTCTTTCCTTAATTTCAGGTTCTCCAACGTGGCCCTCTCAATTTCTAACTTGGCCCTCGCCAATTCTTCAATGGACCATTCCAGTTTGGTCAACAAACTCTCATACCCAAGACCGCACATAGCACTGGCCATATCTGATAATTATCCCTCCGGAGCTAACCCTGCCGTGACCTTTCCCCTAGTGAGGTCAGAACACATGCGGTGACTTCAATGAGTTAGACATCAGTGACATCACCCAACACCTCCACCTTACACAAATAGTAGACTTTCTCACACATGGCAATGCCACCTTTGACCTCATTATGACTGATCTCGGTAACCACTACCTCCCCCCCCCCCCCAGCCGCTGCCTCCCATGGGACGCAGCCCCCACCTGTCCCTACTGTGGTCACCTACCCCCACCTTCTCACCACCGCCAGTTGCCACCAGGACTTACCGACCCACCCCCGACTCCTCTATGCGGCGTTTTGGACAATGGGTAACCCGGTATCCCTGGACTGAAGTGATCACGGTAGACGATGTGCAGAACAAGTGGGATAATTACCTGGACACTATCACCAAAGCCTACCACCACTTCTTTCCAGCCAAAACACTGAGGATCCACCCAGATGATGTCCCGTGGATTACGCCCCGCATAAAAAGACATATTGGGCAGCGCAACAAGGCATACTACACCAACAACCGCCTGTACAAAAGTCTACGTAACCAGGTCATCAGGGAAATCAAGTCTGCCAAGAAGACTTATTATCCCAGGAAAGTGCACGGCCTCAAGGAAGTCGGCATCGGTCAGTGGTACTCCAAGGTGAAAGATCCCTGTGGTCTCGACCGTCAGTCTCCCACACTTCCTTTCATCTCACATTTACCTAGTGAGGAGGCAGCTGAGATAATTAATAACCATTTTGCTACCATATGTCATACCTTACCCAGTCTTGACCTCACTCTCCTCCCAGCTTACTTACCTTCCCCCTCCCCCCCCCTCCCAGTGTCCAACCATATGAAATCGCCAACAAACTCCTGAAATTTAAATGCAAACGCTCCACGACCCCAATTGACCTCCCAGTCAAAATATACAAGGAGTTTGCAGTCGAACTTGCCACCCACCTCTGCTCTATTATTAATGCAACCCTCAGACAAAGCAAATGCCCTAATGAATGGAAAACCGCATTTGTCACCCCCATCCCCAAGGTCACCACCCCACAATCCCCTAACGACCTCAGGCCAGTTGCCATTACCCCCATACCCAGACTTCTTTGTGAGGACTTTGTTTTTGAGTGGGCATTTGCCAGTATCTATCAGTCAATTGATCCACAGCAATTTGGCAATATGAGGACCTCCTTTACATCACACTGCTTGGTGAGCTTTCTGGATTTTCTGCACAAAAACTTGAAGAAACGTAAGACATCACTGGCCGTTGCCCTTGTGGACTTCAGGAAGGCCTTTGACCTTGTTGATCACTGCACTGTTATCAACAAGGCTATTGCACTAGGGCTGCCCACCAACCTGGTCTCATGGCTCACTGATTTCTTGAGTGGACGTCGCCAGGCAGTGGGGGATCAGGGCTTGGTCTCCACATTCCAACGCCTCACTTGCGGTGTTCCCCAGGGGACCAAGATGGGACCACTGTGCTTCCTCATCCTGATCAACGACGCTCTATCGCACACTCCTCACAGGTGGAAGTCCGTGGATGACTGCACTGTGGGGGTTTCATTGGACAACACCGCACAGACTACTCATCGCTACAAGGCACCCTGGAAAGGCTACAGGCATGGACTAGGGAGAACAAGGTCACCATCAACCACACCAAAACCATAATCATACACATCAATACCGCCACCACTCCAGTGGAAGCACCAGCAGTCACAGTGGGTGCCCATCCTCTCC
The DNA here is from genome assembly GCA_958450375.1 of Homarus gammarus. NCBI lineage: Eukaryota > Metazoa > Arthropoda > Malacostraca > Decapoda > Nephropidae > Homarus > Homarus gammarus. The sequence goes on from CAUDMG010000454.1 coordinate 2,032,632, forward strand.
AGCTGGTGCAGCCTGCTAAAATCCTGGGTGTAACTATACACAACAAACTTGACTGGAAGGCCCATGTAAATAACAGTCAAGAAAGCCTCGTACCGTCTCTACATGCTACGACGACTTAGGTCACTTGGGACACCCACGCCAGAGCTGAGGACCATCTACAACTCCTTTATTCTCCCCAAACTAACGTATGCATCACCAGCCTGGTCGTCTTCTCTCAACTCAACCCAACAACGTCAGCTAGAGAAGGTACAGAAAAGGGCCCGCAGAATCATGCTCGGAGCAGAATACTCCGGCTACACCAACGCCCTCTCCACCCTGGAAATGCCATCCCTCAGTGACCTCCACCACCAAGCACTGGAAAGGTTTGGCAGCGAACTACCGCACCACCCTCGTCATCGCCACCTCCTGCCACCTGCAGCCCCCCACCCAACTCGCGCAGTCCACCACTACAACAAAATTCAGCCCATAAGAGCCCGCACCGATAGATATAAGAACAGCACCATCCCATCTATTGTTAAAATAATAAACAACTCCTGATTTAAGTACTGTACAGCCCTGTAAATGTATTAAATGCATATATATATATATCATTATGTCGAAATCAAATGTATGTCTGTACATTTTCAGCCACTGGCTGCAACTCTATTAATAAACCGTTTATTATTATTATTATTATTATTATTATTATTATTATTATTATTTAAAACTGACTAACGTAGATGATGACTATGATGTCTTAACATAGGTGACGACTTAAGCACATGGTGACTAATCTAACCAGAATCAAGGTCACTTCTCTTCATAATATAATTTATCTCGGAATGATCATCTGTAATTCATAATAATTTTTTTTAACCTCTCCTTATGGCGAATATTTCTTTAATTAATTATTCTAACTTTTATTCTATTCCTTCTTATAGTATATTAGATACTGTAAGTATCACTACCACGACCATGATTATAACAACCACGACCATGATTATAACAACCACGACCATGATTATAACAACAACGACCATGATTATAGCAACCACGACCATGATTATAACAACCACGACCATGATTATAACAACCACGCCCATGATTATAACAACCACGACCATGATTATAACATCCACGACCATGATTATAACAACCACGACCATAATTATAACAACCACGGCTATGATCATAACCACGACAATGAATATAACAACCACGACTATGATTATAACAACCACGACGATGATTATAACAACCACGACTATGATTGTAACAACCACGACCATGATCATAACCACGACTATGATTATAACAACCACGACTATGATTGTAACAACTACGACCATGATTTTAACAACCACGACCATGATTATAACAACCAGGACCATGATTATAACAACCACGACTATGATTATAACAACCACGACTATGATTATAACAACCAGGACTATGATTATAACACCCACGACCATGATTATAACAACTACGACCATGATTATAACAACCACGACTATGATTATAACAACCACGACTATGATTATAACACCCACGACCATGATTATAACAACCACGACTATGAGTGTAACAACCACGACCATGATTATAACAACCATGACCATGATTATAACAACCACGACTATGATTATAACACCCACGACCATGATTATAACAACCACGACTATGAGTGTAACAACCACGACCATGATTATAACAACCACGACTATGATTATAATAACCACGACTATGATTATAACAACCACGACTATGATTATAACAACCACGACTATGAGTGTAGCAACCACGACCATGATTATAACAACCATGACCATGATTATAACAACCACGACTATGATTATAACAACCACGACTATGATTATAACAACCACGACTATGAGTGTAGCAACCACGACCATGATTATAACAACCACGACTATGAGTGTAACAACCACGACCATGATTATAACAACCACGACCATGATTATAACAACCACGACTATGATTATAACAACCACGACTATGAGTGTAGCAACCACGACCATGATTATAACAACCATGACCATGATTATAACAACCACGACTATGATTATAATAACCACGACTATGATTATAACAACCACGACCATGAATTTAACACCCACGACCATGATTATAACAACCACGACTATGAGTGTAACAACCACGACGATGATTATAATAACCACGGCTATGATTATAACAGCCACGACCATAAATTTAACACCCACGACCATGATTATAGCAACCATGACTATGATTATAATAACCACGACTATGATTATAACAACCACGACCATGATTATAACAACCACGACCATGAATTTAACACCCACGACCATGATTATAACAACCAAGACTATGATTACAATAACCACGACTATGATTATAACAACCACGACCATGAATTTAACACCCACGACCATGATTATAACAACCATGACTATGATTATAATAACCACGACTATGATTATAACAACCACGACTATGATTATAATAACCACGACTATGAGTATAACAACCAGGACCATGAATTTAACACCCACGACCATGATTATAACAACCACGACTATGATTATAACAACCAGGACTCTGATTATAACACCCACGACCATGATTATAACAACCACGACTATGATTATAATAACCACGACTATGATTATAACAACCACGACCATGAATTTAACACCCACGACCATGATTATAACAACCATGACTATGATTATAATAACCACACTATGATTATAACAACCACGACTATGATTATAATAACCACGAGTATGATTATAACAACCACGACCATGAATTTAACACCCACGACCATGATTATAACAACCACGACTATGATTATAACCACCAGGACTATGATTATAACACCCACGACCATGATTATAACAACCACGACCATGATTATAACAACCACGACTATGATTATAACACCCAAGACCATGATTATATCAAACACGACTATGATTATAACAACCACGACTATGATTATAATAACCACGACTATGATTATAGCAACCACGACCATGAATTTAACACCCACGACCATGATTATAACAACCACGACTATGATTATAACACCCAAGACCATGATTATATCAACCACGACTATGATTATAACAACCACAACTATGATTGTAACACCCACGACCATGATTATAACAACCACGATCATGATTATAACAACCACGACCATGATTATCTCATATACTATAGAAATAGCCGTGTGTCTGTGTGTGTGTCTGTTCTGGGCAGCCGAAACGACACAATCGTTTGTCATCAAACTTGGTGGAAAAATAGCAAAAAATTCGTAGAGTGGAACAAACTTGGTCCTATGTCGAAGGTTTCTTAACGAAGGCATTAATTAACCATTTTATTTACCCTGGAAAACGATGTTGCTCTACTCTGCCAGCCTTAAGGCGGTTGCGCACTAGCCAAGCACGAGCGTTCGAACTTTCCTGCTTTGGTAAACTGTACCACCGGAATCACCACCGGGCACGAAGTGCCCACGATCAATTGTAATTTCTGTTTGGTAATAAGAGCATCAGAACATAAGAATGGAGGAAACTTCCCATAATGGGCAGTCCCATTTACACCCAATCCCTATTGCTCATATATCCATCCAACCTATGTTTGAAACTATCCAGCGTATTCGAGTTAATGATGATATTTGGTAACTTGTTCCACTCGTCCACTACTCTATTTTCAAACCAATGTTTACCTATTTCGCGCCAAAATCTAAATTTGTCCAATTTAAAACATTGTTACGAGTTCACTCTTGGTTGGACAGTTTGAGTACCTTTGTAATGTCCCTTTGTTCAGCCCTGACTTCCATTTATACACCTCTATCATATCGCCCCTCACTCTACGTCTCTCGAGGGAGTGCAAATTTACATGCCTTAACCTCTTAGTCTCTGTACTCAAGTTTCCTAATGTCCGAGATTAGTCTTGTCATTCTCCTCTGAATTCTTTGATAGGATTCTATATCCATTCTTTAATACGGTGGCCAGAATTGAATTGCGTATTCCAAGTGAGGACTCACTAGCGCAAGATATAGTTTTAGGATGACCTCGCTAGTCTTGTAACTAACATTTCTTTGTATGAGCCCAAGTACTTTATATGCCTTGTTTCGAGCAAATACACATTGTTTTTTTGGCTTAAGATTCCTACTTATCATTACTCCTAAATCTTTCTCGCAATCGGATCTCTCAATAACATCTTTGTTCATCTGGTATCTGGTTTCTCTGTTTACATCTTCTATACTGAGTACTTTACATTTGTCCACATTGAATTTCATCTGCCATTTTTCAGACCATTTGAAATATTTGTTTAGAACTTCTTGTAGTTTTGCAGAGTCCTCGTCAGATTTAATTACACGCCCTATTTTAGTGTCATCAGCAAATTTACTTATGTTGCTGTTTATGCCGATATCTACTGTATGTCGTTTATGTATATAATACATAATAATGGTTCAAGAATAGAGCCTTGAGGAGCTCCTCACATTGAAATGCCAGACTATGTTTAGTGTATTTTCACTTCTAATCTCACTTTTCAATGAAATATGAAAAAAAAAAAGATATAGAATAGTTTGTGGGAAAGTTTGCAGCCTCAACACACCCCCTCATTCTTGTCAAGTACATGCATTATGGCATGATACAGCATGCATTTTTGTTTACATCAATTGCCTTAATAAATAGCAGTAAATTGTCAATATTATCCTGTTCCTAATGCAATTTTGTATTCTTCGTTGGGCCAAGCGAAATTAAAAAAAAAAAAGACGGCAATCCTGACTAATTCTTTCTCTAGTAAATCCTTCAGGTCCTCAACGAAAAACATCTGTAATAACTTCTGCACTCCCGCTTTTCCTCCTCTCTTCCGACCTAATAACTCTGCAGCCAACTCTCTCCCTGACAAAGCCAAACTCTTTGGCACTGTATTCTCCTCTAATTCCACCTTAGACGATTCCCACTGTATCCCTCCTACCCCTGCTCCTCCTACTGAACCTATGCACTTTTCTATAATCTCCACTCACATGGTTGCCGGTGTGTTATCCAGGTTGGATGTGAGTGAGGCGCATGGACCGGACGGAATACCCCTTCGTGTTCTGAGGGAGTGTGCTGAAACTCTGGCCCCTGTGCTTGCTCGCCTCTTTCGCTTCTGCCTCAAAACCCAAACTTTTCCTTCTTCTTGGAAGCAAGCCTTGGTTCAGCCCATCCCGAAGAAGGGTGACCATTCTAATGTTCCATTGCCGCATCTCTGATAATACTCTCAAGTACCTTACATATTATGCTGGTCAGGCTCACCGTTCTATAGTTGTTCGTGGAGTGCCGATCGCCCTTCTTAAAGATAGGACTCACATAAGCCATTTTCCATTCACTGGGGATTTGATCTGAGTTTTCTGTATGGTATGTTCTGCCTTTATGTATAAACTAACTCATTATTTAAAAAGTTGTGGAACTCGTCAGCCTCAGATCTCGTGATCAGATCATCCTTCACATTTTGTGAGGTTATTCTTGTCATGTCACCAGGTAAAGTGAGGTCGCCCTCCGTGCATTCATTGTGTGAGGTCACCCCAAACGTAATACTCCTTATCTCAGCTGCATTTTCATCCTATCAAAATTTGATCCTCTGAAATCTGGAACTTTAATGGAATTTTCCTTGTGACTGACATTAAATCTCACTTATTTTTCATCACTGTTGGCTAGTTCGTTCCCTATCTTAACATCTGCCTGTCGGTATGAAATAATTTGTAACCTTTAATTTAGTATTCAACAGGTAAATTGCGTGAGTTTAAGTTTTTCCACTTTTTAGTGAATGCTGTTATATCGATCTTTTCGGTACATACGTCTCATACTTCTACTGTTTGCATAGTAGACATTTAAGTTAGTCGTGATCCGAGTCCTCAAATGATGCATTTAGGTTTTAACTCCCTTCCTAATTTAGTTTTGTTATTATTCCTAGCACTATTTCTCCGTAACCTTTCACTTTTTTTACCCACGCCCACTGCAGTCTTCTCGATCCGCGTGCTCACATGTTCCCATAGCCGTTTAAAGACTTTGACATCTTTTGAACTGCCCTCTCAAGAGAGCCAGCCAGGGTTGCCACCCCATGCCTAGACAAATGTACCACATCCCTTGTATAAAGGTCCCTTTTGCTGTAAAAGTTGTCCCAGTTGTCAACAAATGGGACTGATATTGACTTCAATATCTTTCAAGATGGCCGTTGACACCAAATGCCCTTAACACCTGTTACCACCACAGTAGGATATGTTACCACCATAATAGGATAAACTTGAAGAGAGAGAGAAAGAGTGTTAACGACAAACTTTGCTGGGGTGTTAAATGTGAAACAGGTGGCCCTCCTCTCGGGCTCACTTGCTCCCTGTGGGGTTCAGAAAACAGTCTCGATCTGTCCAGTGACCTATCAAGTCAGGGAGTTAATAAGTCCTACATTTAGACCCGAAACACGTAAGCCTTATATGGTTTAACACCCTACTCTACTCAAATATACTATACAGCTGTATGTAGTCTCTAATAGTGATAGAACATACGATTGAATTAATTATCTCATATGTAACATATGTAATTTGTACTCTGCAGGTTTTGATCGAATAAAGAACAATCGAGTCCTATGTATAAGGGTCTTATTAACCCACAGTCGCTCAATGGGCGACTACAAGAACCATTCATTTTCAGCTTTCTTTCCAGGCAAGACACCACATATGATAAGGATCCCTTCCTTCATCCTAATATGTTTGATAGCTGCCTTAAATTTATCAAGGAGCTCCTCACTCCTACACTGGCCAATATCATTGTCTCCTGTACTGAGGCCGATGATGGGTTTGTTCCCATTACCAGACTAGTTATTGTCCATCTTGTCAACTAAATCCCCCACTCCAGGTCCTGGTAAACACACTCTCATCCTATATATATTTTTGACACAAAAAGTTCTATCCAGGTACTGTACCTGGGAATCACTAACAATTAAGGTTTTTGAACCTTCTTTGTCAGCCCTATCCTTGACTATGTTTCCATCTAATTCATCTACTAAAGGACTAAAACAGTTAGTACAATTAGCTGTAGTTGTTTCCTTGTCTTTCTTCACCACCACTTTGGTCATTCCTCTCCTCACAACCTTCCATTGGCCTGTGTTTTCGTCAGATTTTCTGTCTCCTTCATATTCTCAATCAATTCCTTTAATTTCAAGTTTTTGTCCTTGACCTTCACTAACTCGGCCCTCAGAAGGGCACAGAACTGTTCACAGCTAACACTATACATTGCACTGTAGTGTGGTGCAGTGTCACAGCACCTCATTCTCTGTTCACTCGACGATTTTGTTTATATGAGTGACTGTTTTTTACTCACCATGTCTGGAAAAAGGCCTGCAAGTTTTATTGCTGGGGGACTCAAGCATTTCACATGTTTTGTGAGCGCTGTAGCATAAAGGCCCATCCACACGATCGAGCAGTGCCCAGCGGGCACGCCCTAAATGCCCGTTCTCGGGCAAAATTGGCGGGCAAACCAGAGGAGTACCCGCGCCCGTCATTGAGCGAAATCATGGTCCGCCTGCCTGGTGGTTTGCTGCCTGATAAGGAGCGACGACTCTAGTCCCATAGCTTCCTGTCTATGCATATCATAATTCTAACATTATTCAATGAATTTTTATGTACTACAAATCTCACCTGCAAGTAATCTTCCTTGAGTACTTCATACATGGCTTGACTTTGTTTTGATATCGTCATTCTATACTGAAGTGACGTGTAGGTGCACCCAGTTGAAAAATATATGAGCGTTGCCTCTAGACGAGCCTCTGCAAATATACTCTCCCTCATATTGGTATCCTGTTTTTTTATATATGGTTCCACTTTCGCTAGAAGTTTGTAAAAGGTGATGGGGTCCATTCTCATGCAATTGGTGAAGTCTTGCTCATGTCCATCTTGCAGTTCACGTAAAATCGTGGCATGACTTCCCAATACTTTTCTTCGACCTAACCACTCTTTGCACCAATCCCTTTTCTGCATTTGGTTCTTCTTTTTGCACATAGCAGCAATTATTATAGAACACAACGCTATGCTCTTCGCTTTAACTGTCCAGCGATTATTCCTGCGACACACCATGGTGATCGTACTGCACCCGCTACTGCCGACCACCTACTAGCTACCGGCGCCCGACTATGACTGCCGCCAACCACCCCGTGTGTACAACAATGCACAGGCTTTGCCCAGTAAACGGGCAAAGTCCGTCGGGCACTGCTCGATCGTGTGGGCAGGGCTTTAGTCGACAATCTCTCTTTCCTTTCTCTTCGCCGCAATGTTGCTTCACTCTTTCTCTTTTACAGGTACTTTAACGGGCAATATTCGGTGGATTTGGCATCCTGTGTACCGCCGGCAAGGCCGTGGGCTCGTAGCACACGTCTTGCCCGCGGTGCCCACCATTTCTCTGTGGTTGTCGGTCACACGAGAATAACCCATTATAGTACCTCCTTCTTTCCTCACATAGCCAAACTGTGGAATGCTCCGCCTTCTTCTGTTTCCATACTTATGCAATCTGTCTCACTTTAAAAAGCTGGTTTTCCGTCATCTTCGTGGTGTAGATTAACACAGTATAACCTTTTTCTACTCTATATACAATTTCTTTGTATTCTTATTTTTTTGTCTCCCAGGCCCTGTTGTGGGTCGTTCGACCTGTGCCCGGGTGGGCTAATTCCCGTAACTCATGAACTTAGCATGCTTCCCTGTTGGGCGCTGTAAACGCTTCTGCGCTTCACCTTATACAAGCATGTGGGCCGAGTTTCTTTACTTCATATTTTACCATCCAGATATTCTTTTCTGTTATTATTCTTCAATTCTTTGTTATATATAGACCTTATATTCTTGCTTATATTCTTATATGAGTAATTCTGATATTTCTCTACTTAGTTTTCAAGACTTTCATTTCTTTTCATATATATAATATCAAAATTTCTAAATTTCAATGTCCTTACCTTTCTGAAGTATATACTCTGTTTTTACTTATATTCTTATACATGGGTTAGTCTGGGGAACCATGTTATTCTTAGTACAACACTTATTATACTTACGAGGGTAGGCTGCCACCACCCAGACTTTTAATAGAATATAACATAACTCATTGACAGCTTTTGGGTAGTGTGGTACATGTGTATAGGCACGTGAGTAAATATTATTTTCTGGGAACCAATGTTTAAATGGAGTAGAGAGGTGATACTCGTAGATTACTAATTCAATATTTATTAACATAGTGAGTGAATATGATGTTACTTAAATTCACTCAGACAAGACTGGACCTTCAGGTCTTACTTTTATAAGTAAAAAATTGCATCTTCAATTCTAGGTTACAAAATTTAACAATCATTATATTATTCCAATGTTACTGCAAGTGGATAATATGACACGCTTGACACTATCCCTAATTAAAATAGTCTTTATAACAACATGTTATTTCGAAAAGACTAACGTGACACTTTAACGAGTATTCAGTGGTTTGGTGGACTCAACTCCGAGAATAACAATAACCCTGGTACCACCAGCATTCATGGATTCAATACTTATCCTGGAATGACTATATTTCTGATAGTCATCCCCAAGCATGGATATTAATACGGCTCCATACATATAGCCAAGAACAATAGATGGACCACGGTCACAAGACGGAGTCAGCGAGCCAAAGTTGTTTACAGGCTCGATCGCTAGCTAAGAGCGCCCGAGGACGTTGACTCGTGACAGACTGGCAGAGTGGTCGATGACGTCTCCCAAGGAAACTCGTCCTGGGATTCTAATCTCGCCACCTTAAAGACATCCTTCGAGAGCCATTTTGCCCATAGGAGGCTCCCGAACCTCAGTAGTGTTGCCAACACACAACAGCGTCTGGAGACGTAAAGGAGAAATCACAGAGGGAGTGAATGTCTAACTTCAACTTACACTTACTTTATATTTATCCTTTCACTGGGTAAATGACCATTTCACTGTTACAACATAGCACTCATATTCAAAAAAATCAGCTAAGTTAAACTGAATTAACACGACGGCGAAAAACAATCATCTATATACCTGGAGACGTGGAGGAGAAATCACAGAGGGAGTGATTTTTCCCCGGGCATTGGTATATATACAAGCCTGAGGGCATATCGGCCCCAGAAAGACTAATCTTACTAACAATAGACTTTCTATTCAAAGTGGTCGCTGGACACCTAGCTGTGACCGTCAGTGTCACAGGTCAGGTTAATTTTCTACGTCTATCTTTATGATGTAATCAGAGATTGAGTTTGTCAGCAAAGAGGTGAAATGGAGTTATATACGCACTAACAACTCTACTCGCCCGACCGCAGACCACATTCCAGGTCAAAACAGTCATTAAGTCTAGGATATTTTCGAGTTTGACAGGAACTGTTCAGGAGATTAATGACTTTCTAAAATAGACAACTGACCAACTCTAGACTACAACCATCAGATTCCCTGATGTTTGGGCGACAAAATAATATAACTTTAGTAGCGATCTGAAATTCAGGATACTCCCACGAACGACTTAAAATATGCCACTCAAGCTGGCAAACTCGACACTCACTTACTTGACAAGTTTTACTAACAATAAGGACAGTTGAAGCTTTCAACACCACTCACAATGGATGTTGAATGTTTCAACTGTAAACAGGCATATCTAGGTTGCCTCACCAATTGCAACCACAGTTGCAATTTCAAATTCTGTCATTACTAAGGAATAATGAAGTTTCGGGTACATTCGAGATTGAGAGAAAACGGAGGACTCAGGCGTCCTGAAGCGATGAGAAAACGGACTCCTCAGATGGGAAACTCCAATAAGTAAGCATAGCTACATGTTTTGTAGGCTATTGAGCATAAATGAATCGTCTGATTTTACTTTAACTAACGTGTATGACCGTGGTGTCATGGTCACGTTGACTGCTAGTCTATTTAACTAATGATTCTTATTAAACTCCACGACCGCAAAACATGAGTGGGTTAGCAACCCCTGAGAAGACGTGTTTTTCCCCATAGACGCTACACTTGTGTTCCCTCGCCTTTGTGAAGACAGTTATCAATGCGTTGTTTATTCCACTTTCTCCTGGGAAGTTCAATCTTGAATTAGTCTGTGTAAATGAACTCGAGTAATTCGCCAGACCTTTGTCAACTGAGGGTCATCTTTGAATGAGTAACAGTTAGAGTTGTTTGTAATCTCTGTCATTGCGTGAGTAGCGATCACTGGCAACTCAGAGATATATATATACCCACGCATCACGCAGGACGAGCGTCCCCTGACTCTCTCCAACACGTTTCCCCAGGTATGTTTATGTGCAGCCATTCAGTTTGATCCAATCAATTGTAGTGAATATCAGTGTTCATGCTTTAACAGTTGAATTGTCATTCACCCAATGTAAGAAGTAATATAACGTAAATATGTCTGTCGTTTCTAGACCAGAGATTTGTTTGTGTTGTCATGCTTCCGTCCCCTGACGCTCTCCATCACGTTTCCCCAGACCCCATTGTGATTCTTGCATCACTCAAAAACTGCCCCGGATGTAGTAGAAACCCAGCAGGGATCATATATGAAACGATGGCACCGATGCTGCCTGATTAATATGCTCCACTGCCTCTTGGTGCCAGACCCCAGACTCGCCATGTGTCTGTCTACCACAGACCATAACAACGGTCGCGAGCCAGTGTCCTACCGTGGGTTACTCCTTGGAAGTATATGTCAACAGAGAGTGTTGTAATATGTATGTTAGGGATAATTAGTTGAAAATAATTATCCCATGTTGGGTAGTGGACCCATGTATCTGCTGGTTTCAGTATTAACGTGTATGTTGAGTAAAGTTTTGTATCTGTACTGTAGTGCCACGTACTACCAGTAGGTGTGAGAAGTACAGGAATCTACAATGAATGCCATGTACTATGTATTGTGAGTAGGGCCAAGGAACTGGTCCTGCTATGTAATGTAATGTAACACCAGTAAGGTTGTGTGCAGTAAGAGTGTAAGATCTGAGTAATTACTGTTGAATAAGAAAATAAGTAAAGAAGAAAGTACTGAGTCTGCAATAAGCCCAGGAGTTGAGCCTGGTAGTTATATGCTAATAATATATCTTTTTCCCTTTGATTTCATATTAATAAACTTGTTCTTAGAGTATTTTAAATGTATTAATTTCTCCCACAGCATTTTACCTTTATTTCCGTCCAGGTGACTTGATACCAGAATTACCATACCCATGTGCCTAGACCCTCGACCATGACACCAAAAGAATGACCATGCTACCAAAAGAATGACCATGCTACCAGAAGAATAGGTGACGGAACTGAGTAAGAGTAAGTACTAAGATAAGAGAAGTAAGTAAAATAAGGGTGGTGTATGTGTTGGAAAACAGACGCGCCCTTACAGTGGTCATTACAAAGCTTTCCCCTCCCAAAAGATTCATATTTTGCGGTATAGTCCACAAAACATTCACAGTAAATACATAATTTTCAAAACACAATATCCTGTAATACTGGGGTAATGGTCAACAATACCGGCAACCTACATGTTACAAAATTTTCACATACATAAAATTTTGCACCTTAAATGAATAATCACCAAAACTCCCACCCATGGGCAGATAAGACTACCACAGCAATACTGGTAATGACACACAGAAGAACATAATCATACGTCAATACTACAGAACATAATAATAAAAACAGGCCTGCCTCAATTACATTCTTGTACATTTTTAACTACAACATCCACCAGGATGACATGTAGTTCCATCTGGGCGATTGATCAGATATGTATGACACTAGACCCAAGCACAAAAACTACCGTGAGTAACACTCGTGTACTTCTCAAGAAGATACACTACACCTCCCACATTAACCACTACTTAGTGTATCTTTGAACCACACAAAACACTTATCTTACCTCGTACACTTGAGTACCAACAATGTAACTTCCGGTAACACACTAGTGCCAATCTCAACTCCATGGCAATACTCAGATACTTGTCAACAAGGTACATTACATCTTCCACATACAATAAAAATGGTGTACCCTTTAAAAACACCCAACACTGTGATCACACATATAGTACACTGGAGCATCAACTGTACAGGTTACCCGAGTATGTAGCCTGTAAATAGTAACAGGACTCTGCAGTAGCCCCACAATAAAATTCCTATTATAGCTGCCCTGGTTACACTTGCCAAGAACAAGTGGCTAACCTCATACTCTTGCTAGCTCTACAAATACATAGCACTGAGATTATACACATGAATTCTCGGACAAATGACACATACAAAGCAATCTGTACTTAGCAGTGGACTCATAGCAACAACAACCCTGCATTAGCTGGTCATGTTTACGTCTCGGGCGGGCAACAGGTGGACGGTGAATGCATCCGGGCCAACAATCTCTCATCGGTTGGCTGAGCTTGGCTGTGTGTGAGATCTTGGCACACCCCATGACTGTGCTACACGGTGCTATCTGATCGTAAAATCCGCCATCCTTCTCCAACGATGATGATGGACCGACTTGGACGTCGTCTGGGAATACACCAATGCCCTCAGGAACCTGTAGGCGGGATGGGAATCGTGTCTAGAGTGACGACACGGATGTCATACGTTTTAAATAGGCTGAAGGTGCTTTAACACTACTTAAAACACATCAAAGCTACGTTAATGGATCACTGCATATTCAAACATAACAACTAAGTCACAAGCACTTAATAAGACGAGGTGGAACACGGACATTGGACTTTACCTGTAAGCGGGATGGAAATCATGGCTAGAGTGAGTTCATGGGCCCACTGAATCTCTCTCCAGCCAGCATCTTCCAACCGTGACTAACCAAGCCATCACTTACATAGATAAATCGACAGACTAAGTTACTCTACACGGCGGCGTTTTTAAATGAGGCTACGAACTCATTTTAATCTTCTAAGTTTAAATTTTTAAACTAAGTAGTGACTGAACTCTCAAAAACAAGAATTAAAATGGTGACAAATACTGAGAAAGGTAGTCTACTGGGGGTGGAGCTTCGGGAGCAGATAACTGAGCTTTTCCGTTAACTCAAGCGATAAATACGTTTGGTGTTTGTGTAATGGTCATGATGGTCATGATAAGAGCTAACCTGAAAACCTTAAGGATTCATATTACGCTCAAACGTCCACAAAACCTTCTGAGTCCCCCCAGTGGAAACGTCCCCCGTTCTCTATTTCCCACGTCTTGGTCTATGGGAGTAAACGCTGTATGTTGGGACCTGTTGCCATCTAAACCTTTGTAATCAATTTAATTTGGCTTTCGATAGCTGAGTCAGAGCATTGTTAGTTGAGATGATAATAGAGAATGAAAATGAGTTCATAGTCTCAATTTCAAGGTCAAAGTGTACAGTAAATTAATTCATCGGAATAGGAGTAGGTGGACTCCCTGGTCTGTTTTGAGTGAGGGCGCCGCGGGCATTTCTACCGTTAGTGAGTGCCCGTCCCTTCACCCATACAGGTAGGCCACCCACGCTGTGTTGTAATTTGCCCTTCTTTAAGTGATTTGACCCAATTAATAGTTGATTGTGCAAGTGTTACAGTAACGTAGTTGATATGCTCTGAGTGAAGTCATATTTACGTCTTTAACGTCCCCTGAAACGTGATGTTGTTGTCACAGTTAGTGAGTGCCCGTCCCTTCACCCATACAGGTCCCCTGACGCTGACTCCCGTTTGTCTCCCGATCCCATTGTGATTATTGAATCGCTCTACCATCCAACAACGGCCTCGGATGTATTAGTTGTCCAGCCGGGATCATATATGAGAAGATGGCACCGATGCAGCCGGATTAATGTGCCCCAAGGCTTCGTTGGGCCAGACCCCAGACCCGCCATGTGTCTGGCTACCCCATCTCGGGTCGGAGTGTAACCGACCACAACAGCAGTTGTTAGAGGCGCCAGTGCTATACCCTGTGACAGGCCTTGGAATTATGGTCCACAGTGTGGTTGTAGGTGTTGTTAATACTTACCCATGTTGTGGAGGACCCATGTCGGGGTTTGTATCAGTATTAGTGTCTTGGGAGGAAAGACAAGGAGCTGGTCTTACGATATAATGTAAGGTGACATCAGGTATTGGGTACACGGTAAGAGTGTAATGTCCGAATAATTGCTGTTGAGTAAATAGGAAAACAAGGAAACCAGTACACAAGACATAGAGAGTTTGCAATAGGCCCAGGAGCTGAGCCTGGCAGTTATATGTTAATAACATTATTTTCCCCTTGGATTTTATATTAATAAATTTGTTTTTAGAGTACTTTAGGTGTATTCATTTCTCCCACAGTATTTTACCTTTATTTCCATCCAAGTGACCTGATACCAAAATTACTATACTCACGTGCCTAGACCCTCGCCCATGCTACCCAAGAATAGGTGACGGAACTGAGTAGAGTAAGAACTAAGAGAAGTAAATAAGATGAGGGTGGCGTAGAACAGAGAGGGAGTCAGGCCCCCTCACATTGGTGACAGACCAAGAATGCGCCCCCACACCTTGGTGGCAGCTAGAGAACCCGCCCCCTCACATTTGCAATTCAGAATACTACTTAACTTCAATAATACAAGAGTGACAAAAATTTATATGTTTTCATAGGATTCTCTAATGTTCATAGATCAAAAAGACATGACTTCAGTCTCAAAGTGCTATGCGAAACAATACACGAAGCCCTCTGCAAGGTGGATACACCACCTGTTGTTAACCTCCTCCTATTTTTCCCACTTCTGAGCGTTACCTTGTACTTTACTCTTCTTGCACCCTCAGAGCTAATGCTCTCCTCTCTCCATATTACCAACCACCACGATTTATAGCTGGCGGAAAGAGTACTCAACACATAGTCTCTTAACACGAAATACTCTACACATAAAGATGCAAGATGACTTCAATATATACTCAATACATCAAAAATATTTTCTCTCACTGTACTGTATGTATAACTCATTGACGATGCATTCAATTCATTCACTAACAATTTCAAATTCGGGAACACCATAGGGGGATACGCAAAAGTACTCGAGTCCCTGATAGAGTAAAATACAGAAAACGGAAGAACTGTAACGTCCTGAAATGGTTAGAGAACGAACGCTTCCACTGAGGAACTCAAAAAGGTTCACATGTTTTGTGTCCGATGCAGCACAATATGAATAATTAAGTGTCGAACGGACTCACCTCACTAACGTGACCATGGCACTATCGCCCTGCTAAAACTTAAGCATATATCTTTTTCACTACTCCCTCCATTCTATCAGCTACTTCCTCAGTTTTAGCGAGGATCTCTTCCCGACTTGCTCTAGTTTGGCAACCAACTTCATCTATTTTCTTATCTAAGTTTCTCATTCCCTTATTATGATTTGCAATAGCCTCTTTTACTTTGGTTATGCAGTCAGGGCAGTACCAGCAACAACCTTTTTCCTATACCGCAATGCCCTAAACGCTGATGCAGTCATACCCACACAATCCTTCCTAAACATCGTCCCCTTGCAGTAATTGCATGTCAGCGAGCTACTTGATAACCTTGATGTTTTAACCCCTGGTTCCCCATGTCTATACAGGTCCTGTCACAAACTGACTTTTTCCTTTTATGTACTTACACCTGTGGGACAAGCAGTTCTTGACAGCTGTCGCCGTTATCAATCCTGCGGGAAGCTAGTGAGGGATGTCCAGACGCTGTAAGAATCTTCTTAGTCTTAAGCCCAGTTTACGGTGTAATATAATTCTACTGACGGCTTATAATAATAATAATAATAATAATAGTTATTATTGTTACTATGATAATTGCTTTTATGCCTTTGTCAAGACTTAAGTGACAGGGGCCCTTTAAAGACCCACAACTCAGCAGCATTGTTACTACCCTAGGGTAGATCGTTACATAAACACAAATCACTAAAGTCTTTTAAATATATCAGATTTATTATTATATTCTTAATCCCAAGTTCTCCCAACAAAGGTCAATAAACAAGTCAATAAAAATCTGAACATTATTAACTCATTCCCACTGTACTGCGCACCTCATCGTCATTCCTAAAAACCCGTTTTAATTCATATTACGCTACATAATATTCAAATCCACCGCGCTTGTAGAATCTCAGGAGCGTTTTAGCCTCAGGATCACTCTCAGTAAGCCCCGCCTTCGAACACAGTTGTCACTACGTTTATTGCACTCTCTACTGGCCAACGCAACCTTGAATTAGTCTGTTTAAATCAATCCAAGTAATTTGCCAGACCTTTGTCAACTGAGGGTCATCTTTGAATGAGTAACAGTTAGTTTGTTTATGATTATTGTCATTGCGTGAGTAGCGATCACTGGCAACTCGGGGGTATATAAGCTCGAGATGGCGAGGCATCAGCGTTCCCTGACGCTGATTCCCGTTTGTCTCCAGGTATGTTGTTTCCTTGCCATTCAGTTTATTCAGTCAATTGTAGTGATTATCAGTGTTCACCAGTGTTCATGATTTAACAGTTGAATTGTCATTCACCCAGTGTAGAAGTGATATAACGTAAATACGTCTGTCGTCTAGACAAAAGAGTTGGTTGGTGTTGTCATGTTTCTTAGTTCCCTGACGCTGATTCCCGTTTGTCTCCAGATCGAGGGTGGGCTTAATTGAAACCCACCGGTCGCTCGGAGCCGGTGGGTACCCAGCAGTGGTCAATATAGGAGTGATGGCGCTGATTCGTCATGATTAATCGGCTTTACTCTACCTCGTGGGCCGAGGACCCCAGACCCATCTCGGGTCGGAGTGTAACCGACCACAACAACAGTTGTTAGAGGCGCCAGTGCTATACCCTGGGACAGGCCTTGGAATTATGGTCCACAGTGTGATTGTATGTGTTTTTTTTTCCAGTGTGTTTTATAAGAAATAAATCAATGAAGACATGTTATGGTTTCACCCTTCTTTACCCTTATCGATCTGATCAATGGAAAACCTAACCCAATGCCTAGTCCGCTCTGCCCGCTACCTAACGAGCTACATGCTGTCCAGAGGGGGTCTGGTGGCAGCGACCCTTAGAAATTAAGATTAGAGTTGGGTTATCCCCTTGAATTTGGTGACCCCGGGTCTGGCAGTATAAATTGGTGGCTATAGCGGTGGGATGGTTTTTATTCATTGATCAAATCCGAGGGAATTGAAGCTGTGATTTAAGTTGCAGAGAAAGAACACTAATAGAGAAGTAAGGTAAGGGTGGTGTAGGTGTTGGAAAAAAAAAACAAGCCCGCCCCTTACACAGGTGGCACGGAAGTGATGTAATTTACATGGTATCAAGATCAGGAGGAATAAATGTGATACTGTGGGTAATTTTTGTGTTTAAATGTGAGCTGTAATAACCATTTCTCCGTGCATCTACCTAACCATGGCACTGTGGCTAATGAATATTTCAGAGTGCTAATAATCTTGTAATGGAAATTTTTTCCAGTGTACAGTATAGTGTAATTCTGTGCAAAATTTTTTTTTGAGGTTACGGAGATGTTGAAAACAGTTCGTGGCAAATACGCGGCAAATACCTTACACGAAGTTAGGTTAGAACAATTGCCTCGAGAAAAATTAGAAATCTGTTTTAAAGTAAAGTGTACAGTAAAATGTATTGAAAAGTGTCTGAAAATGTCTGAAAACAGAAGTTAGCTACCTAATTTTTTTTTGCAGTCTTTTGTGAAATCTCAGAAAAGTGTTGGTTGTATGTCAAGGTAAATTTTTTTTGGGTGCCTTTCTGCACTGGTACCATAGCAATTGTGATCACCTGAGTTAATACTTTGTTATTTACAGACAAGGAGGGACATTGATCATGTGCCGTGTTACGAGTGTTGTGGACAGTGTCGATTTCTGAGTGTACCGGAAGGCCATAATTATATTAAGGTTATGTAACAGTGTTATTTGTAATTGACATAATATGGGTGTAGTTGTTTTAACTTTAATTGGAAGTGTTTTAGTTATAAGTTGAGGTCAGAATTGGGCAAGTGAATTTATTTGTATAACCTGTGTGGTGTTAGGTACCTGAGTATTTTGTATTTGTTGTATTGTTTCTATTAGTATGATTTTTAGTGCAAAGGGAATTAGTTCTAGCAGTGTAGACTGACTGGCATGGTCAGTAAGTGTGTTTTATGTTTAGATGAGAACTAATACATGTATAATTTCAGCAATTGCTTTGAGGGGTTGAGGACTCTGTGGTGATATGGACATCTGTGAAAGAATGCAATCTTTGAAAATTTATTGTAGAAAATACATGTAAGGACTCCCAAGTGTGAGTACAACAGAGTACATTGTGAAGGGATAAGTGTTAAAACCATGGCAATTGAAAAGTCATTCAATACTTGAGTACCGAAGGGACAGTCTCGTAAAGTATTACCATATTACCACTGATTTTTTTTTTTGTGAGCGTGACTCAGTAATGGAACTGTCTATGTCCTTTTTGGGTTGTTGACTTCGTCAGTCGTACTGAAGTCACCCCAACATTATAAATCCCAGTTCTTATGAACTGAAGTCCGGAAATCCAGTTGCTGCCTATGTTGTCGAAAAGAAAAATCTCGGTTATGTGTGTCAGAATTTTTTTTTGGGTTGTTGACTTCGTCAGTCGTACTGAAGTCACCCTAACATTATAAATCCCAGTTCTTATGAACTGAAGTCCGGAGATCCAGTTGCTGCCTATGTTGTCGAAAGGAAAAAAAAATCAGTTTATGTGTGTAGGAGGTTTTTTTTTGCGGGGGGTTGTTGACTCACTCCGGGTGAGGGAGTCACCCCGACTTTCAAATACCAGTTCTTCTGAACTGTGAGATAGGAAATACGTATCTTGTGTTATGAACCCCAAGGTGTATGTCTAGAACCATGGTTTTGTGTTGAAAAGGTGAATTATTATTGAAATGAAGTAGTAATCTGAGGAAGCATCTGATGAAACTAATTTCCCAGTCATAGACAAGAATTTAAATTCCTGAGTATATGTAATTTCATGCAGAGTACTTTGTTGTATCTGTAATGTCAGAGCCACTGTTTATGTGTTAGTGCCAAAATATGTTGAGGTATTATGCTGATGAACTGTTAGGGGAATGTTCCCCATACTATATTGTACGGAAATAAGAATTGATAAGTTGTTGCAGGTATAGGTTGCGGAGACTCGAGTATGAAACGTAAGTCTCCTTAAGTTTTGTTTTATGTATTAAGGTACTGTAATCACGAACTGTTAAGATATGTCGAATGTATGTGCACTACCGCGTTAGTGCTTTTGCCTATTATTCCGCATAATATGAATCTTTGGAAGGGGAAGGCTATGTACTGCGCACCTCATCGTCATTCCTAAAAACCCATTTTAATTCATATTACGCTACATAATATTCAAATCCACCGCGCTTGTAGAATCTCAGGAGCGTTTTACCCTCAGGATCACTCTCAGTAAGCCCCGCCTTCGAACACAGTTGTCACTACGTTTATTGCACTCTCTACTGGCCAACGCAACCTTGAATTAGTCTGTTTAAATCAACCCAAGTAATTTGCCAGACCTTTGTCAACTGAGGGTCATCTTTGAATGAGTAACAGTTAGTTTGTTTGTGATTATTGTCATTGCGTGAGTAGCGATCACTGGCAACTCAGGGGTATATAAGCTCGAGATGGCGAGGCATCAGCGTTCCCTGACGCTGATTCCCGTTTGTCTCCAGGTATGTTGTTTCCTAGCCATTCAGTTAATTCAGTCAATTGTAGTGATTACACTGGTCAACAAAGTTTTCGTTGCATTGCTATAAACACTTGATTCTACCTAATTTGGGTGTGCTGATCTCATATATGAAGTTAGTTTCTTTCTGTAAGCTCTAGTTTTTTTGCAATCAAGGTATTTTGAAATTTCAAAATTTCGTCTTCGTCTTATTGACCTCGTCGTCTATCTTGAAAAATATGTCATTAAACTGTCATTAAATTACCTGGGTAATAAACAATAAAATATTACATATTCTAAATTTATTCAACAACACAATTTGAAACATGTTCCATCTAAAACAAAGGTTGAAATTTGTATAAAACTCATTGTTAGGTAAGAAATTTGTTACTATGAGGAGACAAAGCCCAATCACATTTTAGCCAGGTAGGAATTTGCGCTTGAAGCTCTTGCGTTTGTGAAATGTCTCAGGGCACTCTCGTTTAATGCTCCAGCAGTAGTCTGCCATCATATGTTTGTCCCATCTCCCTTGGTAGCGGTCTTCCATGGTCTTGAGATCCTGATGAAACCGCTCGCCTTGCTCGTCACTTACTGCCCCTAGGTTCTCAGGGAATCTATCAAGATGACTATATAGGAAATGGAGTTTGACACTCATATTGCATCCAAGGTCATGAAAGGCTGACAACATGGTTGCTACAAGGGTTTCATAGTTGTCAGCCTTTTTATTACCAAGAAAGTTTTCCATTACCGCCACAAATGAAAGCCATGCACCCCTTTCCTTGTCGTCCATCTTTCTGACAAAGTCTTGATCACGTACAAGTGCACGAATTTGTGGTCCATCAAACACACCTGCCTTTATCTTCTCAAATGACAAAGCAGGGTGAGCAGAGACTATGTGTTGGAAGCATTCACCATCAGTATTTAATGCTCTGACAAACTGTTTCATCAGGCCCAGCTTGATATGGAGAGGAGGAAATATGATCTTTTCTCGACTGACGATTGGATCATTGACAATGTTTGGCATACCAGCTTCCAGAGTCTCACGTAAGGGCCACTCCTTCAGGTTCCAATGCCTGTCTCTAGCTCGGCTGTCCCACATGCAAAGAAAGCAGGGATACTTTGTAAATCCTCTTTGTTGGCCAAGAAGGAAGTTCACCATTTTGAGGTCAACACAAATTGTCCAGTTGTGCTCATGGTATTTTAGCAGGTGAATCACAGTTTTAATGTCATTATACTCCTCTCGTAAGCACACAGAATGACCCACTGGAACAGCTGCATAGACATTACCATTATGTAGTAGCACACACTTCAGGCTACGCTTACAACTATCTAGAAATAATCGCCAGTCATTTGGACTATACAATGGAATCCCTAATTCCTGGAGAAGACCCGGGATATTATGACAGTAAACAAACTTATTCTCCTCTGTAAAGAATGGCACAAAATCCTGTTCCCGCTTTCTGAAGTCTGAAACTTTTGTGGTCTGGTTCAGTAGAGCCTTTTCTTGCAACCTAGAAGCTAGAACTTCTGCTGCATTTTTGGAGAGACCCAAATCACGCACAAGGTCATTCAGCTCTGGCTGACTAAACTTCTGAGGGGTTGATGACTCTGGTGTACCATCAGAAGAATCGTCGGAATCTGCAAGTATTTCTTGAGTTTCATGTTCACTCTCTTGGTCTTTGTCGCTTCCCTCCTCTTCAGCTGGAGACAACCCATTAAAAACTGGAACTGGTAGCTCATCAGAGTGCAAAGTAGGTCGAATTGCTGAAGGGATACTAGGATACGATATTTTATGTCTTTTTTTCTTGCCAACACCCTTCGTATTGATCAGACAAAAATAGCAGTCAGTTGTGTGGTCCTTCGGTTCTCGCCAGGTCATGGGAATTCCGAACGGTAAGCCCTTACGTTTTCCTTTTGTCCAGTCACGCAGCATTTCTTCGCAGTTATGACACACAGCATGTGGAGCCCATTTTTTGTCTTGGTCGCCAAGAGTAAGTCCGAAGTACGCTTTATAGCCGCGCCTCACAAACGATGTTATATTGCGCCTCTGACGAATAAGCGTGAAGTATCCACAAATATAACAGAAGGCATCAGGTTTGTTCACACATTGATTTCTCTTTGTAGCCATGACCAAATCTGAAAGAAAAAACAGACAAAATTATATCTCCCTATTGATACCATAATCGTGTAATTAATTAATTTGACCGCAAACGGCTAGAATGTAAAACCTCAAATTACATGAAAACTGGAGCATGCAGAACAAAACTGGTTTCAAATATGAAATCAGCAGATCAAAAATGGTAAGAAACAGTAAAGAAATCTCATGCAACTGGGAATTAAAAAAAAATTTGTTGTCCTGTGTTATCAGTGTTCACCAGTGTTCATGATTTAACAGTTGAATTGTCATTCACCCAGTGTAGAAGTGATATAACGTAAATACGTCTGTCGTCTAGACAAGAGAGTTGGTTGGTGTTGTCATGTTTCTTAGTTCCCTGACGCTGATTCCCGTTTGTCTCCAGATCGAGGGTGGGCTTAATTGAAACCCACCGGTCGCTCGGAGCCGGTGGATACCCAGCAGTGGTCAATAAAGGAGTGATGGCGCTGATTCGTCATGATTAATCGGCTTTACTCTACCTCGTGGGCCGAGGACCCCAGACCCATCTCGGGTCGGAGTGTAACCGACCATAACAACAGTTGTTAGAGGCGCCAGTGCTATACCCTGGGACAGGCCTTGGAATTATGGTCCACAGTGTGATTGTATGTGTTTTTTTTTCCAGTGTGTTTTATAAGAAATAAATCAATGAAGACATGTTATGGTTTCACCCTTCTTTACCCTTATCGATCTGATCAACGGAAAACCTAACCCAATGCCTAGTCCGCTCTGCCCGCTACCTAACGAGCTACATGCTGTCCAGAGGGGGTCTGGTGGCAGCGACCCTTAGAAATTAAGATTAGAGTTGGGTTATCCCCTTGAATTTGGTGACCCCGGGTCTGGCAGTATACCACCACCACATATGTACACAAAATAAAATAAATAACAATACGACAAGATGTTTGGAAGTAGCTGAGTAAGGACTGAAGGTCCAACAAGGTCACACAAAATCAATATCAAGCAAAACAAATCTCGACAGTCAAATGCCAACTCCCGAAACACCAGAGAGAGGGTATACTACTTAACTTAAGACACTGTGCCTGGACCTACTAGAGTATACCAGTAGGTCACCGACGTCACCTCTCTACCGCCGAATACTGACGTACTATATCCTGATTGGCCAAAACGTAAACTTTATCTAAATTACCTATTGACGTTAGTTCTACTTATCTAACCTATATTCAAACCTAATATAATAAAACAATACAATAAAGCATAATACAATGTAATAAACAAAGTTAATACTTAAATAAGGGCTCAGTTGGTGTGGGTGAGTAGTGAGCGAAGCTGCCCTAGCCACCCACACACCATCCGAAACAACGAATTTTAAGGCAGAAACTCGTAACAAGCGTTCCCACCGGTGGCCTAATGTTTGGTGTGTTGGTGGGGGGGGGGGTGATGCCACCTTCATGATCTCTCTTTTCCGAAGAAGAAATTTATCCCTCAGTGGGATGACTTCCTTTATAATCACACCTACTAATCTAAGTGAATGAAGATGTGTGAGTGATCATGCCTGTGTGGCAGACTAATGTTATTTGAAAAAAAATCACTTAGCTGTCCTCGCTGGCACCCTCGTTCGTCCAGTGTTGCGGTCCAAGACAGTTTTATTTTTTATTTTATTTTTTCATTATTTTAATTTTGTTTTTGTGTGTGTACAGTTCTCTTCAACGCGTTGTTGGTATCTCTATGTGCTATCACTATATACCCTGTATTTCCTTATGAATGGTGGATCATGTGCACAATCACAGTCCTTAAAAAAACACGGAAAAAAATAAATCTTTCTTTGTGGCGGCAATAATGACTTTGGAAACAGTTCGGCAACTTATTTTTACTACTATTTACTTCTACAGTTCTCATCCACGAATTTATCTCTATGTACTATCTCTATGAACACTGTATCTCCCTATGAATGGTGTATCATAAGCATAATTACAGTCCTCGAGAAAACACACACACAAAAGAAAAACTTTCTTTGTGGCCCCAATAATATATCTTGGTTACTTCCAGGTATTGCTGCCTGATTTATTGTCCCAATTTTGTTTTTTACTTCAATTTATTTTCAGCCTCCACCACGGTCACTGTTGTCACTATAGACTGTCTTAGGTAAAGGCCCAATACTGCACTCACTGATCGGCCTTTGGATGGTCAATCACAGCCATGAAACTCATTTAAAATTTTCTATATGAATCTTGTCATGTAGCAGTGATTTTGTGGTTGTATACCTCCAGGCCAATTTCTCCAGTCAATAGAGAGTGTTTTCAATTTACAATCGTTAACAGCGTTAATAATCCTACATCGATTTACACATTCATATCACTTAGACGATCTTGATGCTTTTATGTAATCACTGTCCAATTGCCACCGCTCAATAACGAAGGCCCAAGTGCCAATACTCTTTGTTAAAGAGACGCAACACGACACCCCTTACCCGTCTTTAGTATAAACTAGGCAGTTGCAGGCGTTCTAATCTCTGGGTAAATGAGGTACTGCAGTGTAGGCATCCACCTTTGGACATTTTCTCTGATGTGGGAATCAGCAACCCACCTAACCAAGAGACAGACGCGCCTCCCACCCAAACTGGGAATCGCCCTCAACAGCACCAGTCATCTTAATTCTGTTGGTTGTAGCACTTGCGAGTACGTTACCCCCCACTATTATAACTTTCTTTGACTTTCCTTTTTCACCCTTCAGCGACTGTGAGTGTTTGCTGTTCCTTAATCAGTACCAATATTCCTACACTGACGATGCTAGTGTCGTTCCCTTAGATCAGTGGTTCTCAACCTGGGGGCCATGGCCCCCAAGGGAGCCACAGCAAGAATTTAGGAGAGCCACGGCGAGCTGTTGTAAATTGTACGTTTCCAAATAACGTTGGGAATCTGAATTAAACAAGACTTGTATAACTTATTTTGACTTGGCAGAAGAGAATTTTCATTCTTTTTTTTTTTGTCATTTTATTCAATCATAACGACAATACAATTTTAATATTTACATACTCTGCTGCTATTTTGTTTTTATTTTTTACGGATTATTTAAGATTTTACAGGTCCAGTCCCTGTCTGTGTGACAGGCGCTGGACCGAGCTGCTGAACTGACTTGTTCAGTACGTGTCCGTGTGTCATCCCTTTGCAAGTGGTGATAGGTCTGAATGATCTCAGTCTGGCCTGGGATACCATCACGAAAACAGTGGAGTGTAATGTCTCTGAACCATATATTGTGTTTGAGCTTGACTCAAGCATAATGTACTCCGTAATTGGTGTTACTTATTTTGTTTCATAATTCATGTGGTCGCTGCCTCTACGTGGGTGAAATATTTGTACACTTTATTTATTAATTATTTCCTTATTTATTGGTGCCATTGTTGTTCATACTCATTCTTTACATATATAATCCTACCATTTTTAGCGCTAAATTGGTATGACTCACTATTCTTCTCATTCTTCCAAGTTGGGCAGTGCTTGTCAAAGGAGGCGTGTTATTGCTTACAGGAAGTACACTTCAGCTTGCTAGCTTGAGTGTGAATTTACCTGTGTGCATGTTTGTGTATGACTGTATGTGTGCTTTATGTGTGAGTGCATGGGCGTGTTATGTATGTGAATATGTGTTTCCCATTCTAACTCTTGTCCTATTTATCTGTCCTTCTTTATCATTATTTAGTCTTTATCACTTGTCTGTTTGCCTGTTCTGGTAGAAAAATGAAGGAGGCCACGAGGATGTTGAAAATTCCTCAAGGGGGAAATGGAGTGAAAAAGGTTGAGAACCACAGCCTTAGATGTACTGGACTGGTTGTGGTACACCCCTTTCACCTATGTTATTGTTCACCTATGTTATTATTCACTTATGGTGTCGACGCAATGCTTCCTCATATTGACCCTGATGCCTTTTACAAAACTTACTGGGTTACACCAACCGCATTTGTAACTATTACTTTCCTGACTCTCCTGAGTTTAGTATTAGTCTTCGACTATCTCAGTATCTCAGTCCTTCTCCTTAATTAGCCATAACATCAGCAATATTCCACTTCACTTAGATACCATTATAGATCAGTATATATCTTATATAGCCCACAAATTTCATGTACGTGGGTACTGTGAGACCAAACTCACTAATGATATTGAACATTTGTATAACATCCCTAATTATAATAGGCGCCACGTCAATACGTCACGACACAGTGGTGGTGTCGCACTAGATGTTGATATTAAGTAAGAGATGATTTAAAGGTTCAGGAGGAGTTCATGGAGAGTGTTTTCACTAAATTATATAACGACACACGAAATATCCTAGTAGGAGTAATCTTCAGAAAACCCCGTGTCATGGTCATGTTTGGTGCAGTTAGTCCGTTCAACGCTTAATTATTCATATAAAGCTCCGTCCACACGATCGAGCAGTGCCCGGTGGGCTTTGCCCGTTTACCTGGCAAAGCCTGTGTGTTGTTGTACACACGAGGGTGGTTGGCGACAGTCATAGTCGGGCGCCGGTAGCTAGTAGGTGGTCGGCAGTAGCGGGTGCAGTACGATCACCATGGTGTGTCGCAGGAATAATCGCCGGACAGTTAAAGCGAAGAGCATAGCGTTGTGTTCTATAATAATTGCTGCTATGTGCAAAAAGAAGTACCAAATGCAGAAAAGGGAATAGTGCAAAAAGTGGTTAGGTCGAAGAAAAGTATTGGGAAGTCATGTCACGATTTTACGTGAACTGCAAGATGGACTTGAGCAAGACTTCACCAATTACATGAGAATGGACCCCATCACCTTTTACAAACTTCTAGCGAAAGTGGAACCATATATATAAAAACAGGATACCAATATGAGGGAGAGTATATCTACAGAGGCTCGTCTAGAGGCAACTCTCATATATCTTTCAACTGGGTGCACCTACACGTCACTTCAGTATAGCACGAGGATATCGAAACAAACTTTGTCTCGCATAATACCTGCAACTTGTCAAGCCATGTATGAAGTACTCAAGGAAGATTACTTGCAGGTGAGATTTGTAGTACATAAAAATTCATTGAATAATGTTAGAATTATGATATGCATAGACAGGAAGCTATGGGACTAGAGTCGTCGCTCAATATAGGGCAGCAAACCACCAGGCAGGCGGACCATGATTTCGCTCAACGACGGGCACGGGAACTCCACTGGTTTGCCCGCCAATTTTGCCCGATAACGGGCATTTAGCACGTGCTCGCCGGGCACTGCTCGATTGTGTGGACGGAGAGGAGAGTTATTAAGACGAAATGCCTTTGATTCCACCCTATCTAGCAGTTGGACGGAAGAAGAGCCACCCCAGATATGAGAGCAAGTACTCCAAGTTAGGAAGAATGAATCATTTATATACTTGGAGCAACTGCTCAGGAGTGAAGTAGCTACAGCATCTTTACAGCACTCACAACTTTAGGGAGGCAGCTTTAGCTATAATAAGGATATGTGATTTCCAGGACATATTAGAGGATTTGGTGAGGCCCAACATATTTATTTCAGAATTTGGCAGGATGATAGCATCCTGAAATGTAATTGGTGGGAGATCTTCTCAATTTGAAAGTGTAATTGGTAAATATTGAGTTTTACTACTATTAAATTTATCCAAGTTTGTACCTCCCCATTTAGAGATGCTGCACAGGTCCGTGTTGATAGAAGTAATAATATCAGCTCTAGAAACAGATCTAGTTTGAGAGTTAGGAGGAAGGGAAAAATGTGAAGAAAAGTGAAGAGTAGAATCATCAGCGGAAGAATGGATAGAATTAGTTGTAGTGTGAAGAAAATCATTGATAAAAAGAAGGAAGAGAGTAGGTGAAAGGACAGAACCCTGTGGGACACCACTAATGGTGGAAAAAGAGCGAGAGATCGATCCCTCGATAGCAACTGCCATGGATCGGTTCTCAAGGAAGCTAGAGGTTAGAAAACAGAGTGGGGGAGAGAAACCAAAAGAGGTAAGTTTAGATAACAAAGACGTGTGCCATACCCTGTCCCCATAATCTCTAAGAGAGGATGACCAAAGATGGGTGCAATAGGAGAGCAGATCACCGGTAGATCTCGCCTGGCGAAAGCCATACTGGTGATCCGTCAAAAGAGAAAAGCGTTCAAGGTGGCTGAGAAAATGGGAGTTCAAGATAGTTTCGAAAATCTTGGTGTAGCCGCCCAATGAGCGACTGTGGGATAATGAGACCCTTGCACGTAGAACTCGATTGTTCTTTATTCGGTCAAAACATGCAGAGTACAAATTACATATATTACATATGAGATAATTAATTCATTCGTACGTTCCTTCACTATTAACAACTACATATGATATATTTGAGTAGAGTAGGGTGTTAAACCATATGAAAAATTACGTGTTTCGGGTCTAATGTAGGACTTATTAGCTCCCTGACTTGTTAGCTCACTGGCCGGCTAGAGACTATCTTCTGAACCCCACAGGGAGCGAGTCAGCCCGAGGCGAGGACCATCTGTTTCACATTTAACACCTCAGCAAAGTTTATTGTCAACACTGTCTCTCTCCTGTCTCCCTTTCTCTCTCTCTATCCCTCTTTTTCTCTCTCTCTTCCAGTTTATCTTACTGTGGCGGTAACATATCCTACTGTGGCGGTAACACTCCCCCTGTTGAGCTTGCTCGAAACCCATTGTCTGCCGAGAGTCTCACTCTCCGACTCCCTCCAATAGGCAGAGCTTTGTCACTGGATGTATTAACACGGAGTCCTTCGTTTTCACTTTGGCACACCGCTCCAGGCCGTCATCACCCGGTACCACCTCCAATACCCTTCCTAGCATCCATTTGCTCCTTGGGAGAGGGTGTCCAGATATGATGACGATGTCCCCAGTGCTTCTGTCGCTGCCGGAGTGTCGGGAGATATTCCTTCACCCACCTTTTCTCAGAATTGGTCTGCAATGGATTGGGCATGCTTCCATTTTCGTCGGTACGCTTCTGCTATGGACTGATCGCCTCCTGTGGGCAGGGTACCTGCGTGCATTCGCAGTAGGTAAAGCGGCGTGAGTGCTTCTAGGTCTCTCGGTTCGTCAGATACTGGGGTGATGGGCCTCACGTTGACAATCTCTTCCACGGCACAGAACAGGGTGTTGAGTCGCTCGTCGTCTAGTACCTGTGTGCCCAACACCCCCTGGAGAACCTTCTTCATCGTGCGGATCTGACGCTCCCATACTCCACCCACGTGAGAGGCAGTCGGAGGGTTGAACTCCCATTCTATTTGCCACTACGAGAGTGTTCTTAACATTGTCACTGCTGTTCCACTTACTCACCGCCTCCTGAAGTTCTGTGTTCGCTCCAATCATGTTGGTTCCATTGTCGGATCTGATGTGCTTGGGAGGTCCTCTGCGGGATGTGAACCTCGTCATGGCGTTGATGAATGAGTTCAGTGAGGTAAGGACTGTATAACTGGGGTGGCCAGACATGTAAACAAGCATCCCCATCTTTTCGCCCGGGCCCGGCCTTGTTTAACCATGAAGGGATCAAAACATTCGACTCCTGTGCAGGTGAATGGCCGATCTTCTGGATGTACCCGGTCCTCTGGCAGGTCAGCTTGGCGTTGGTGGATAGGCTTCCAATTGCTTCTTCGACAAATTACACACGTACGTACTACTTGGTCGATCAACTTACAGCACTTAGGTATCCAATATGTCTCGCGTAACTGCTAGAGAGTGATCGTGTACTGAGTGGCCAGCCCTGGTCGAATGCTCCTCTAGTACGATAAGTTCTGTGGGTTTTGTCCATGGGTAACAGTATAGGGTTCCTTTGGTCTGGATGGAGAGCAGCACGCTTCAGTCGGCCGCCTACTCTGATCAGGCAGTCTGCACCTAGGTAAAGTTCCAGTCTGCTTACGTCACCAATCTTGACGGAGTGTCCTCGTTCCAGATCACCCATCTCGTGGGGAAATCCCTTCCTTTGTATCAGTCATAAGACAGCTAATCTTGCCTCATCCAACTCGCTGATCTTCAGTCGATCTTCTTACTGACGTTCTTCCTTTGATCGCTGAAGCGCCACTGTATGAACCTCCTGAGCCACGCCACACCTTTCAGTTGCCTATGTCATAAGGAGTACCTTGCCCATAGCCCTTTTAGGGTTAGTGCTCGTTGCCAGTACTGCTGCTTCTCCTTTTACCTCTGGGTCTCCATCTGCAAGGTTAAGAATCGGCTTTGGGTTAGTAGCATCGTGTCCGATGGCCTCCCTTTCATCCGTCCTGGGCGTTCTCACTGTATATCTTGTACTTGGTTTTCCATCTCCTGGGTTTCTGTTGGTGTCAGTGCTTCCGAAAAGTGGGTATGGTGGGGTGGAAACATGCTCCCTCTCCCCCTGATGAGATGTTCCTGACTCTGAGGCGCTGAGTGTTGGGAACCTTCCTTGGGTGGGTGTTGAAGTGTAGCAGCAAGACACTGCTGGTTCCGGCGGTTGACAATGTGTCTCGTGGATACCTCGTCGCGGCTGTCAACCCCTCACTCGTTTCCAGAAAAGGCCTTCCTCCTGGTACTGACAGCATCTCACCAAAGTCCTCTGTATCGCCTAAAGTCTGCAGTTGATCCATATGATCTTTCATATCCTGCATTATTGCCGTCAATTGGGTGAACGTCCGCAGATAACCCCTATTACCCTATTCATCCGGCCTGTTGGTTTCATCCTTCTCTTGGGTGAAAGGGTTTCTCCACTTCCCCCTGGCTGTGTGAATGACCGGTTAGCATCTCCGTCGTTCAGGGCTTCCAGGTCTTCTACGATCCCTAGGCATATTGTAGGTTATGTATCTAAGCTACTATGCCGAGTAGCAACCTTGTATATACTGTAAGCTACTGTGCCGAGTAGCATCTATGTATGTAATTACGTGGCAACAATGCACGTGTTATGTGGCAACACTGCTCCGAGGCTGCCATATGGCAAGGCAGCCTCAGTCTGACTCTGTGGGTCGTGCATGGCACACGCTAGTCACTACTTGTATTTCTCCTATCCGTTAATAAATGGACTTCAGTGTTACCCGGTGTTTCCCTACCCATCACTGCCTTCTTCAGGGAACACTTGGGACCTTCACTTATCCCCTCTGCCTTGTTCCCTTCCATGACTGGTGGCACAGTTATAGAGACGTTCGGTTAAGCGGGAATGCTCTTCAACTGACATGTCTGCTCGTTTATATCGATGTCATATAACTGAGGTCATACAAGATGTCATACAAGCGATGAACTGAAGTTATAAAAGCGATGTCATACAACTGAAGTCATACAAGCAATGTCATACAACTGAAGTCATAAAAGCGATGTCATACAACTGAAGTCATACAAACGCGTGCAACAGGCACGAGCGATGTCACACTAACACAACAACAGAGGCACCACCATCAGTGTAGGGATTCTTTACACAACTGCTATCATCATGAAACTGATGCCACAAGCACTACTGCACCCAAACTCACAACGTTACTTAACTGTCACAACTACTATTTTCTAATAGAAAGGGGAACTCACTCGTTCTAAAGTTTTATTTACAATTGGCGATCCAGTCTGGCTGTACGCTTTGAACACTATCTCTCTAGCGTGTACGCACGAATGTTATTGACACAGAGTTCACTATTTCCTGACATGCAGTCCTCACGGCAGGCGGATGCCTATCCGGAATGAACGATAACACTCCCGCGCGCCCGTATGAACTATTTTGGCAACGAGACCAGTCCTTTCTGACACTGAACCCACATACAGCGGTGTCACGCTTCTCTAGGTACACATACGAGTACAATACATGCACTCAACCCACAACCCCGTTTTTCGCTGGGGTTAATTATAATTATATTATAGGCATCACACTTTAGTCGATGATTCACAAATTCACACAAAGGCGTCCCCGCTCTCCTGCTGCGTAGCTGCGGGGTGTGTCGGGTGCCGGAGGGAAGGGCCCCGCTTAAGGTCCGTCGATGGTCGAGTCACTCGCCAGTTCTCAGTAGACTGTATCAGCAGACTGTAGGACCCACGTTTTGACTGTAACCGCCCAATGAGCGACTGTGGGATAAGGAGACCCTTGCACGTAGGACTCGATTGTTCTTTATTCGGTGAAAACCTGCAGAGTACAAATTACATATGTTACATATGAGATAATTAGTTCATTCATACGTTCCTTCACTATTAATAACTAGATATGATATATTTGAGTAGAGTAGGGTGTTAAACCATATAAAAACTTACATGTTTCGAGTCTAATGTAGAAATTATTAGCTCCTTGACTTGTTAGCTCACTGGACGGGTAGAGACTATCTTCTGAACCCCACAGGGAGGGAGTCAGCCCTAAGCATGGGCCATCTGTTTCACATTTAACACCTCAGCAAAGTTCGGTATCAACGCTCCGTCTCTCTCCTGTCATCCTTTCTCTCTCTGTATCCCTCTCTTTCTCTCTCTTCTAGTTTATCCTACTGTGGCGGTAACATATCTTACTTTTGTAAGGGGGGAGGGGGGCGGTATAACAAACAAACACCCACCAATGAAACAGCGGCTTTTTCTCTCTACTCATACTCTGCCTTATCTTTACTCTTACTTCTCTTGTCTTAGTTCTTTAAATTAATGGTTCTTTCTACTTACTTCATTGGATACTGCATAACCTTCATTCTTTTTGGTGACATGGACGAGGTCTAAGGCACATGGTATTGTAATTCTGGTATCAAGTCACTTGGCCGGAATTAAAGGTCGCTACTGTGGGAGAAATGAATACTCCTAAAATACTCAAAGAACACGTTTATTAACATGAAATCAAAGGGAAAAAGATATATTATTAACATATAGTTAACCAGCTACCCTCTCATGTTTTGCAGTCGTGGAGTTTAATTAGAATCATTAGTTATAACAGACTAGCAGTCAATGTGACCATGACAAAGCTCCCCCTTTCCCCGAGATTCTTATTTTGCGGTAACATTCGCTAAACATGCACAGTAGTTACACAGATTCTTTAAATAACTGTTACCTTTCTTCACGATTTCACACTACATACACTAGTAACAACACATCAGAACTATTACAGACATCTGGCACAAAAGATATACAAAACAAAAACACAATGGTTACATACATGGGATAAACGGTAGTTAAAAAACACAATATATTATCACTGACAACATTGCATAGGGAAACAAAATACAGGTAATTAAACATAAATAGGAATAATGTAATGATAAAGAAAAACATAAAAATGGGGTTACATACGTAGCATAAAAAAAATTGTTACACAATACACACTCTGGCAATACAGCTTCTCATATCACAAGTTTCACTTAGAGATTAATCAAATACTTACTCGACACACCCGAGATTTAACTTAGACTTCTCAAGCTAGGACGTTGATGAACAGGCCCCTCAAGTCGAAGGAATGACTAGAATGACTTTAAACGAAAGAGTCATTGTCCTACTCGCAAGAGGCAACAACCTTCAAGGGATCCCAAACGCGCGGCGATAATTACACTGGGCTGCATTTGAAAAAAAATTCATGAGGTGCGGGGTTTCTTAGCCGATTCTTTATGTATTTTGCGTGCCGATTCCAAAAATGCCATTCATTTTGCCCAATCAGGTCAGATTTTTATGCTATGGGAATTAGGAAAAAATCGAAATTCTTAAATATATGATATGATATATTTTGCCTAAAAGTTTTGACAAGAAATATAACCACAACACATAGGACCAAAATATGTCAACTACATAGATGCCTTTACAGTTAGACATGCATAAATGGCTGTCGCAGAGAATTTCTTTGGTGGTTGGTGTCTGGGGCGTCCCGTTTCAGACACCAACAGTAGTCGGCGAGCATGTTGATATCCCAGCGACCCTGGTACCGCTCCTCCATTACACGGATATCTTGATGGAAGCGTTCTCCTTGTTCCTCACTCACATCACCACAGTTCTCTGGAAAGTAGTCCAAGTGGGAGCTGAGGAAGTGCATCTTGATGGACATGCGTGCACCAAGAACTTTGTAGCTCAGAAGTAGGTCCTCAACAACTCGTTCATACTCTGGACTTCTGTAGTTGCCGAGAAAATTGGAGACAATAGACTTAAAGGCATGCCAGGCTTTCTTCTCATTTACATCCATGCTGCAATCAAACTTGGGATCTTTGAAAAGCTCTCTGATCAGAGGGCCATCAAAAATTCCTGCATTCAGCTTTGCCTCACTGACTTTTGGAAATTTTTCTTTCAGAAAATTGAAAGCCTGGCTTTTTTTGTCCAGTGCCTTAACAAAGTTTTTGAACAGACCGAGCTTGATGTGCAGTGGCGGAAGAAGAATGTTCTGCGGATTCACCAGAGCATGGGCAACAACATTGTGAGAACCTGGAGTAAGTCCACTTCTTGCAGGCCAGTCACATTGCATGTAGTGCTGCTTGTCTGACTGAGGGTCTAGACTTTAGAGGCACATCGGGGTGGTTGCTAGTACATGCCATGTACCACCAGATGAAAAAGAAATTTAATTGTGAAAAAATATATGTAAAAAAACACGGACATATACTCTTTTCCTTTGCGTCATGGCGGACATTTAAATGGCCGGCGAGCACGTGGGTGTATTTAAATGCATCGTAAGGGCATTAAAACTGACCGAAATCTTTTCTGTGAGGCTTGCCAATGTCTCGGATGATTTTTTTAATGAACGAATATGAGGACCCCATTTTGAGCGAAAAATGCCAATATTTTACCTGAATCTCCGCTTAAAATGCTATAGCACAAAATTCTGACCTGATTGAGCAAAATGGATAACATTTTTGAGATCAGCATGCAAAATACACCCAGAAAAGCTTAATAATACACAAACCTCAAAAACTATGCAGGGCAGTGTAATCCAAGAATACGATACAAAACGAAATGTTCCTTATGGTAACACAACCAAACTAAAAACTATCTGTACTTATGGCATTTGCCATTTAGCGAAATCAGCACTATCGTCGAGGCCTGATTCCACCTAAGTCACAAACACTACTCCTATACACAACAACAAGTCTGATCAGGACTTAACTCACAAAACTTGAGAACTCACAACTGGTATCTTCACTCTTCTGGTAGCAGATACCCATCAGATGCTTGCATAACAGCCAATCCATCTTCCAATCTCTGTGTCTACTGCAACTTGACATTCCCTCTCTGGAAAAAAAAATTCAACAAAAAAATTCACTAACCTACATACTCACAAATATTCCCAATTCACCACATTCCAAACTCACATGGGCAAACAACACACTCACTTTCCAAAACTTACTGATGCAAGGCAACAACACACACTCTCACTTACCAGTTGTAATTCTCAATTGCAACACAAGTATGCAAAACATCACTCTTCACCATGCACATCAACAACCTATGCATTCCAGTCAAAGGTCTACAACCCTTTAAAGAAATCTCAGCAACACTGATGCTCGTCTCTCACATAACTAGCTAGAGAGGCATTCCTCACTCTCCTCTCCTTCTACACTTCCCTGTCCATCAGGCCACACACCTGATGAAGCAACTGGTGGCAAGACTTGGGTGTCATTCCTGTGAATGAACATGTCTCCACCCACATACTTCTCAACTCTACACAACAACTTACTGGACACAGGTTTTGAGCTGACTGCCCTGAGCTGCTCCCTTGTGACAGCCATCATGCTTGGAGGTCACAACAACTCACTGTACTACACAACACGGGCACAGTGCACACCTTCAAAAACAACGGATTACTTCCTAACTGACTTTCCAATACACAAAAAACTTGTGAAATACTGTTCAAAATACTGCTCAAATATTACTCACTCCCCTAGTGATAATACTGGAATGTGAACTTTTACTTTACTGCTTCACTGAGGAATACAGGAAAAGAAACATCACTGTACCCTTTTGTCACTTTTCAAGACTCACTGTGCACACTCAAAGCAATTGTACTTGTTACTGTCAATCTCTGTATGGTGCAACATTGAAGGAACTCTTCCCAAATTACACTATACTCTAGCAAATCAAACACTTAAAAAGAAACCAAAGGCATTTCCATTACTGAGAGTCTTGCTCACAAAAAAATAAAATGGTAATACTGTAATACTTTACGAGACTGTCCATTCGGTGCTCACCAAGTATTCACTGTCTTTTCAATTGCAACGATTTTAACACTTATCACTTCACAATGTACTCTGTTGTCCTCACAAATGGGGGTCATTACATGTACTTTCAACAATCAATTTTCAAAGATTGCGTTCTTTCACAGATGTCCGTATCACCACAGAGTCCTCAACTCATCAAAGCAATTGCTGAAATTATACATGTATTAGATCTCAAATAAACATGCCTGTAGGTCTACTCTGCTAGAACTAATGCCCTTGGCATTAAAATCATACTCTAAAAGAAACAACACAAAAATACAGTATACTCGGAAATATAACAACTCGTGTTATACAAATAAATTCACTTGTCAAAACTGACATCAACTGAGAACTAAAACACTTCCAATTGAAATCAAAACAAATACATCCAAAGTATGTCAAAATTTCAAATAACACTCGGTTACATAACCTTGGTACAATTAACCTTCCGATGACACTCAGAAATGAACACTGCCAACAACACTCTTAACACGGCAGATGTTCACTGTTCGCTCATTGTCTGTAAATAACAAAGTGTTAACTCGAGTGATCACAGCAATTGCTAGGTTACCAGTGTAGAAAGGCACCCCAAAAAAAAATATTACCTTGGCATACAACCAACACTTTCCTGAGATTTCACAAAAAGACGGCAAAAAAAAGTTAGGTACCTAACTTCTGTTTTTCAGACACTTTTCAATACTCTGAACATTACAAGTTTCCACATTTTACTGAACACTTTACTTTAAAACAAATTTCTTATTTTCTTGAGGCAATGTTCTAACCTAACTCCAAATAAAGTATTTACCGTGAACTGTTTTCAACTTCTCCGTCAAACCACCGAAAATTTTTTCACAGAATCACAACGCTACTGTACACTGGAACAATTATGACACCAAATTTATTAGCAATCTGAAATATTCATTAGTTACAGGAGGAATAAATGTGATACTGTGGGTAATTTTTGTTTAAGTGTACAGAGAAATGGTTATTACAAATCACACTTAAACAAAAATTACCCACAGTATCACATTTATTCCTCCTGACCTGATACCATGTGAATTATATCCCACAGCTATGAACCAATGTAAGGGGCGGGGCGGGAACAAAACAACAAGCTGGATGCCAATGTAACAGCGGCTTTTTCTCTCTACTTATACTCTGCCTTGTCTTTACTTTTACTTCTCTTGTCTTAGTTCTTTAATTCAATGGTTCTTTCTACTTAATTCAATGGTTACTGCATACCCTTAGTTCTTTTTGGTAGCATGGACGAGGGTCTAAGGCACATGGTATTGTAATTCTGGTATCAAGTCACTTGGATGGAAATAAAGGTAACTACTGTGGGAGAATTGAATACTCCTAAAATACTCAAAGAACAAGTTTATTAATATGAAATCAAAGGGAAAAAGAGATATTATTAACATATAACTACCAGGCTGAACTCTTGGGCATATTGCAGACTCGGTATTTCTTTACTTATTTTCTTATTGTAAGATTGTACCATCGTACGATATGTTTTCCCATGTTGAGATGGGGGCTTGTCTTTGGCAGCGCCCGGTTGCCAGTCACCAGCTGACGCTGTTAGAATAAAGTCTACAAAGAACGTGGTATATGACTCCAACCTCTCACACTCATTCACTTATTTTCACTCAACAGCAATTACTCAGATATTACACACTTCCTGCACACACCCTTACTGGGGTCACATTACATTACATAGCAGGACCAGTTCCTTGTCCCTACTCACAATACATAGTTACATGACAACTCCTTGCAGATTACTTTACTTCTCACACCGACTGGTGGTACGTGGCATTACAGTACAGTTCCAAAACTTTACTCATAGTCCCAAGAGGACAACTTTACTTCTCACACATTACTAGGTGCTTCTCATGACATCCAGTTATAAGACAACCTTACTTAAGATACTTCACAGAGTGTTGGTAGTGCATAGGAGATGCACTCACACACAACATGTCAATACTGATACCAACAAATACATGGGTCCACTATCAACATGGGGTAATTATTAACAAACACATACAACAACACTGTGGGCCATATAACTACAAGGCATGTCCCAGAGTATAGCACTGGCGCCTCTAACAACTGACAACTGCTGTTGTGGTCGGCTACACTCCAGCACGAGGCGGGTCTGAGGCCCTCGGCCCACAAGGTGGACCTGCTGTCTCAATCATGTTGAATCATCGACATCGTCGATATATTGCTCCCTGCTGGGAATCTACTGGCTCCGGGGTAGTCGTGGGGTGATCCGAGGATCACAAATTGGATCTGGGGACAGAAGGAAGCTGACGTGACGGGGGACGGAGGCAAGGGTACTAGGAAGCATGATGACAACACAATCACAACAAATCTCTCGCCTGGAAACGACAGCCGACATTTACTTGATATTACTTCTTACACTGGGTGAATGACAATTCAACTGTTAAAGCATGAACACTGATGAACATGAATCAAACTGAATGGCTAGAGAACACTGTCACATACCTGGGGACAGACGGGAGATGACATGATGGAGGACGTCTCTCTTTCCGCTCCCCATGGTATTTATGCCCCTGAGTTGCCAGCGAACTCTACTCACGCAATGACAGTAATTACAAACAACTCGACTGTTACTCATTCAAAGATAACCCTCAGTTGACAAAGGTCTGGCGATTTACTAAAGTTGATTTACACAGACTAATTCATGATTGAGCTTGTCAGGAGAGAATGGTATAACAAAGTGACAACTGTGTTCGAAGGCCGGACTTACTGGGAGGGATCATGACTGTAAACATCGAATGGGGAATGGGAAAAACACGTCTCTTCTAGAGGATAGCTAACCAGCTACCCTCTCATGTTTTGCGGTGGTGGAGTTTAATAAGAATCATTTGTTAAAACAGGCTAGCAGTCAACGTGACCTTGACACTGTGGCGGTTAAACTTAGAGAGGGATGAAATTAGGGCAATGAGGCGATAGTTAGAGGGATTACAATGGTCACACTTCATCAAATGGATGGGCTGAACCAAGGCATGCTTCCAAGAAGAAGGAAAAGTTTGGGTTTTGAAGCAGAGGCGAAAGAGGCAAGCAAGCACAGGGGCCAGAGCTTCAGCACACCCCCTCAGAACACGAGAGGGTATTCCGTCCGGTCCATGCGCCTCACTCACATCCAACCTGGATAACACACCGGCAACCCTGTGAGTGGAGATTATAAGAAATTGCATAGGTTCAGTAGGAGGAGCAGGGGTAGGAGGGATACAGTGGGAATCGTCTAAGGTGGAGTTAGAGGAGAATAAGGTGCCAAAGAGATTGGCTTTCTCAGGGGGAGAGTCGGCTATAGAGTTATCAGGTCGGAAGAGAGGAGGAAAAGAAGTTGTGCAGAAGTTGTTAAAGATGTTTTTGGTTAAGGACCAGAAGGATTTACTAGAGGAAGAATTAGTCAGGAAAGGGGTCTTTCTTTTTATAAAATTCCGCTTGGCCCTACGGAGAATAGCCTTACAACGATTCCTAGAAGAAATGAAAGAGGAGTGGGGGAGATAGTTTCATAGCTCGATATGCCCTATCTCTCACCTTGCAAGCAAGAGAGCAGCAGCGATCAAACCATGATTGTAATGTGAAAGTTCTGGTAGAAGATGGGATAAATTCACTCATACCACCCTGTATAACTCCAGCAATGCTCTCGGCACATACCTAGACGTCTCAAGTAGAAAAGCAACATTCATCCCAAGGAAAGTCGGTGAAGAATTCTCGCAAGGACTGCCAGCTTGCCCTCCGATAGTGCCATAGTTGACGTTTAGAGGGGGTGGGGGAGGTGGTCGTGCCCAGCTTGATTTAATAGAAATTAGGTTGTGATCAGAAGACCCTAAGGAGGCAGAAATTGAGTATGATTAGTGTGAGGGGTTAGAGGTTAAACAAAGATCAAGAATGTTAGCAAGTTGATCGTGTCGATCAGAAACGAATGTAGAATGTTTGATTATTTGTTCCAAATCATTAAGTAGGGAAAAAGAGTGCCTCAGCTCCACCTGGGTCATCCCTTGCAGAGCCAAGCCACTCTCTGTGATGTACTTTGAAGTCCTCTAGGTAAAGTATCTCGGTGTTAGGGTGTGTGGATAGCAACGACTCATGGCAAGAAGTGAGATTATACTGCCAGATTTTGGGGTCACTAAGTCTAAGGGGAATAACTTAGCTCTATTCTTATTTCTAAGGGTTGCTGCCACCAGACCCCTCTGGGCAGTATGTAGCTCGCGAGGAAGCGTGCAGAGTGGACTAGGCATTGGGTTAGGTTTTTCATTGACCAAATCGATAAGGGGAAAGAAGGGTGAAACTATAACATGTCTTAACTAATTTATTCCTTATAAAATATACGGTAACAAAAAATACAATTGAGCTGTCCTTCCTCAGAAGAACAACGATGATTTTGGTTACCCTGCTTACAATAAGCACCTTAGGTCATCATACATAGTAACACCATCTCACCTCCCTGTAGCACCAGCTCAACACCTGCAAGTATGGGACTCCGTCTAATTTCTAGGTACACATATCAGGCACCTCGTTCGCACACCGTCCTCGGTGGGTAGAGGCGAGGGCTACACCCAGAGACATACCAGTACTGTTTCTGCGCCTGGCATTATAGGTCGCTCCAAGTGACGACCGCGGAGTTTCTCAAGCATTTCCTTATTTATTCCTACTCATTTGGGGTGGTCTGACGGGAATCCACAGGTTCACAGTAGAATAGCATAGCTGGTAGTCACCTCACATGGTGGGATGCTCCCAGGGAGGATGGTCGCCGTCCAGCAAGGCACTCCGACCGCGTGGGACCTTAGGTGATGAGAGAACGCAGGAAACTGAGAAATAATGCCTAATAGGCCGTAATCACACACCCTAACACATTACTATTTCACTTATATATCAGGCAAAGCTTTAACTGTAATAACTGCTATATAAGCCTTAATTATAAGGGCTGAATACAGCCCGATTAAGTTCACTGACCTTAGGTGACGAGAGAACGCAGGAGACTGAGGGCAGGGCAGTGCCCTGTCGCTCATCACCGCGTAGGCCTACAGTTTCCAATCTTTAATTTTATTTCTTACGGTTCTCACCTGAACATTTTCCTGTATATTGTAACTCATGCCTTATAAATACATATTTCAATCCTAAATTACACACTAAGGTAAGGTTCTGGTTTGCTAGTTCGTGGGTAAATTCATTGGGTTATAATATCAATGCAGCACACTCGACGCGGGTACAAAGGATGCTCCCTTAAAACAAAAGCCGAATGTTTATGGCGTGGATATATCCACTTCACTTAAAACTGTAATTAGGGATCCTCTTCTCACACATTTGCACTATTTGAACACAGACATAAGATTCTCTGATCACTGTACATGTCGTGGGTATACGTCACGCGAGGATACGAGGTGTATTAAGTTTACACAGATGCATACAAGATATTTCCTTTCAAGTACAGTTTCTGGGTCACTTCCAACACCTCACATAGTTCTGATACATTTATCCTTTTTCCAGATCATTGTTCTCATGTATTTTCATATGATATTTGTGGAAGTTATGTTCGCTACACGTTCACAGACGTAAATAGTATGACCTTCAAACCATGATCCACACTTAGTCCTACAGTACACTAGTCCGGCTCAACTGGACTTTCCCAATCATCTTATGGATACCCTGAGTTCTCCTCGATGCTATGAATACATACAATTAATATTCTATAACCGTACCTGGGTACAATACAACACATGATTCAGAAACATTGAATAGGTGAGTTATCCTTTATCAATGTTTCCCGTTCTCTGATATTCAACAAGCGGGGTGGATTTGAATGTTATGTAGCGTAATATGAATTAAAGGGGTTTTTCAGGAATGACAATGATGTGCGCAGTACAAGATAATCAAAGAGTTCGAAATAGTTGGTAGAGTTGGGAGAACAGTATAGGAAACAATGAAAAATAGTCACAGTTGGTAGAGATATTTTGAGCCAGATGACATCATAAATGGAAGATTCAAGATCCGTGAGTCGAGCTATAGGTGTACGTATGTTGCAGTAGGCGCATACACCTCCCTTAGAACGGACGGAGGTACAAAGGTTGCAGTTGGAGACTTGAAAAGGTTTGGGTGAAGCTGCTTTGGACAGTTGAAGTTCGGAAAGTAGTAAAAGGTCGGGGGAAGAGATTAATAGATGGTGCTCCACAGAAGGAAAATTGGATCTCAGGATGCGAATGTTGGAAAAATGAAGTGTGAAAAAAGCCGATCCTCCAGCAACCGTGGTGGCGTCAATTGAGGCCCCAGTAACTTTATGATGATCAGGTCGGCCCTGGAGTCCCCAA
The DNA here is from genome assembly GCA_958450375.1 of Homarus gammarus. Lineage (NCBI taxonomy): Eukaryota > Metazoa > Arthropoda > Malacostraca > Decapoda > Nephropidae > Homarus > Homarus gammarus. The sequence continues at coordinate 2,075,833 of CAUDMG010000454.1, forward strand.
CCTTCCCGACCACAAAAATGGTTACAGAAAAGACGCTGTATGCACCCAAAATAGGAATTCCTGGTACCATGCCCTCAGGCTCAATTTACTTGCATCACTCCCGGGTGTACCCACACCAAAACACACGAACTCTCACAGCGCCGTAGCACCACTAAATCCTGTGGCACCTGCCAGTACAACACTCAATACCCCAGGGGCAATACTCCAGCGGCCGCCAGGGGAGTCTCATCACCAAGTGACACCTTCCAACAAACTCCGATAATTCCGGTGGACTAACACCACCACACCAACAGCCCCACCGAGTTATGTACTGTACTCATCCACCAATGATTGGGCTGGCAGTTGTTTGTGGGGCTTGACGATCCGGGTTCACCATGGGGGCATAGCATTAGGGGAACACTGGCCAGCTATGGGGCCCATAGGTAGTAGTGGAGCTTCTGACGGTTGGGGTTCATGGGGACACCCGACTCCACTGGACCTCAGACATCTCCCTAGACTAGTGGTTGCGTCATCCACGCTACAGACACGGCCTAGGCTGCGATGGGTGGGAAGCGTGGTGGCTTACTCATGGTTTATAACGAACCTCAACGTTTCAAAGGGACATACATTAAGGACGTAAAATAAGTCACTCAAAGCACATTAACTACGTTACTGTAACACTTGCACAATCAAACTATTAATTAGGTCAAATCACTTAAAAATGGCGAATTACAACACGGAGAAGGTGGAATGACCTACCTGTGGGTGGGAAGCGTGGCGGCTTACTGACAGTTGAGCTGCCCACCGCCTTCCACCCACGCCAAAGTCACGGATTCCACCTACTCAACCATTTCACTGAATTACGTTACTGTAACACTCTGACGTTTGAAATTGAGACTACTAACTCAGTTTCATTCCCTACTATTATCTTCACAAACAATGCTCTGACTGAGCTATCAAAAGCAAGAATTAAATTGATTACTAAAGGTTGGATGGCACCATGTCCCAACATGCAGCGCCTTGCTACAAACTCGAGGAACAGATTCAAAAGGTTCCCTTCAGAATATTAACTAATTCCTCAGTTAACCTCCCTACCACAATTTCACTATGATTATCAGAGTCTCTGCTAATCATAGATGAAAAAAAAGGTTTACAGGGTCTCGGTTGCAGAAAGAGTTTACAACTTCGGTCAACAAACACACGACAACTGGATGACGTCATCAAAGAAACAGAGAGAACAGAGGACATTTCCACTGGGAGACTCAGAAGGTTTTGTGGACGTGTAAGCGTAATATGGATCATTAGTTTAACAGGTTAGTCGTCATTACGATCATGACAAAGTAAGTGAGTGTTGATTTTGCCAGCTAGAGTGGCATATCTTATGTCGTCCATAGGGTTCCTAGATTTACGATCTCTACTGAAGTTATATTGTTTTGTTGCCCAAACATCAGAGAATCTGATGGTTGTAGATTAGAGTTTATCAGTTGTCTATTTAAGAAAGTCAATAATCTACTGAACAGTTCCTGTCAGACTCAAAATTCTCCAAGAATTAACGGCTGTTTTGACTTGGAATGTGGTCTGTGGTCAGGCGAGTAGAGTTGCTAGTGCGTATATAACTTTGCTGACAAACTCAATCTCTGATTACATCATACAGATAGACGAAGAAAATTAACCTGACCTGTGACACTGACGGTCACAGCTAGGTGTCCAGCGACCACTTTGAGTAGAAGGTCTATTGTTAGTAAGATTAGTCTTTCTAGGGCCGATATGCCCTCAGGCCCACATATAGACGAGTGCACGAGAAAAATCACCCTCTCGTGATTTCTTCTCCAGGCATCTCCAGGTATGTAGATGATTGTTTCTCGCCGTCATGTTAATTCAGTTTAACTTAGCCGATTTTTTTGAATATCAGTGTTCATCTTATAACATAGTAATATTCTGTGACAAATAAGTCGAGTAATGTAGATATCGTCTGTACCGTTACCAGACGTATGTTTTGTATAGTTGAAGTTTTCATTCACACTCCCGTGATTTCTTCTCCAAGCATCTCCAGACACTGTTTGTGTGTTGGCATCACAACTGAGGTTCGGGAGCCGCCTATGGGCAAAACGGCTCTCGAAGGATGTCATTAAAGTGGCGAGATTAGAATCCCAGGGCGAGATGCCTCCATGGCCGGCCCACCACCATGAGTCAACCCTTCCCGGGCCAGGCGCTTATAGCTAGCGAGCGAGCCTGTAAACAACTTTGGCCAGCTGACTCCGTCTTGTGATCGTGGTCCAACTATTGTTCTTGGCTATATGTATGGAGCCGTATTAATATCAATGCTTGGGGATGACTAGCAGAAATATAGTCGTCCCAGGTTAAGTATTGAATCCATGAATGTTGGTGGTACCAGGGTTATTGTTATTCTCGGAGTTGAGTCCACCAAACCACTGAATACTAGTTAAAGTGTCACGTTAGTCATTTCGAAATAACATGTTGTTATAAAGACTATTTTATTTCGAGATAGTGTCAAGCGTGTCATATTATCCACTTGCAGTAAGTAACAATGGAATAATATAATGATTGTTAAATGTTGTAACCAAGAATTGAAGATGTAACTTGTTACTTGTAAGAATAAGACCTGAGGGTCCAGTGTTATCTGACCGCCTGTAGTCACTCCTGAATCTTACTTGTCAGAGAAATAATACAACCGTTGTCTCATGAAGTAATGAGTATTGAAGTAGTTAAATGATATACTAAGTACTTGGAGTTGTTTAATAATGTAATAAGTACTTGAAGTGTTTAATTAATTAATAAGTAATTGCAGATCTGTTTTGTCAATGGTTCAGTAAGACCTGACGGTCCAGTCTTGTCTGAGTGAATTTAAGTACCATCTTATTCACTCACTGTGTTAATAAATATTGAATTAGTAATCTACGGGTATCACCACTCTATTCCTTCTAAACATTGGTTCCCAGAAAATAATACTTACCCACGTGCCTATACACACTCTACCATACTACCCAAAAACTTTCCATGAGTTTTGTTATATTCTAATAAAAGTCTGAGTGGTGGCAGCCTACCCTTGTAAGTATAATAAGTGTTGTACTAAGAATACCATGGTTCCGGAGACTAACCCATGTATGAGAATATAAGTAAAAACAGAGTATACTTCAGAAAGGTAAGGACATTGATATTTAGAAAATATAATATTATATATGAAAAGAAATGAAAGACTTGGAAGCTATAAGCAGAGAAATATCAGAATTACTTATATAAGAATATAAACAAGAATATAAGGTATATATATATATATATATATATATATATATATATATATATATATATATATATATATATATATATATATATATATATATATATATATATATATAAAGAATTGAAGAATAATGACAGAAAAGAATATCTGGATAGTAAAATATGAAGTAAAGAAACTCGGCCCAGCAAATAGTGGCAGCTTAGATGGAATATAAAGTGAAAGAGCTCGGTCTATTACAGCAGGGTCTACCATTAGACAATATATCATGCTTCCAATATCTTCCCAGGCGGTAGTACCTCCCTGTTTTGTGGCTGCCTACTACCTGTGTGTACAGGAAGGCGGCATAAGTCTAACATTGTGTAATAAACCCTCTTTATTGTATGTTAGGGGTATTATTCTCCGACAGTGTCCACCTTTGTTTCTTCCCATAGCTTGTTACCAGAATTACAGTTTCCTATGTGTCCTACCCTCGAGCCAATGCTACTGTATCACGGTCATACACGTCAGTTAACGTAAAATCAGACGATTCATAGTACGCTATGCCTTCTTTATTGCGTTTCCCATCTGAGGAGTCCGTTTTCTCATCGCTCCCAATCGTGGGTGCCGTCCATTTTCTCTGACTTCCTGAAACCAACCTCTCTATAAAGTGAATTTGAATATGAGAGAGGACAGCATTGTTTTGAGTCAACTTAGTGATGTCTGATTACAGTTAAAGCATACATGATCCTCTGTGAGTGATGTTGAAAGCTTTAAATGTCTTTATTGTTAGTGACACTTGTTAAGTAGGTGAGTGTCGAGTCTGCCAGTACGACTGGCATCCCATGATATTGTCCCTGGGGATAGCCATGAATTTTCAATTGCTACTGAAGTTAGAGTATTTTGATGCCAAAACATCAGAGAATCTGATATTTGTTGTTTAGTTAGTGTCAGTTATCTATTTAAGGAAGACATTAATCTCCGAAACTATTCTGTCAACCAGTATAATCTCCAAAATCTAACGTATCCCTGTAAATAGTTTCTTGTTCGCAGCCGTGCTGAGTTTGTAAAACTACTTTTTTTTTACTTTTTTATCCTCTTCGCCACTGATCGGCTCGCTAGCCGCCCGGGCGATCGGTCACGTCTCTGTCACGCACTGTTGGCAAATGCTGGGCATGCACCGGCTCCTGAATGCACCTGAACCCGCTCCAGTGTTGGTCAAGTCTTCTCTTGAAAGAGCTCACACTCGGTGCCGTCACAACACTCTCTGGTAGATTGTTCCAAGAGTTTACAACCCTCACTCCGAAAAAGTTTGCCCTCACGGTTTTCTGGACTTGCGGCTTCTTCAATCTTGAGCTGTGACCCCTTGTGGGGCGAGCATCCGCCAGCTCCAAGTAAGGACACTCAACTGAGTACTGCCCCCTGAGATGCTTATACACCTCAACTAGGTCCCCCCTTGCCTCTCTGACTAGTGTTAACAGCGTGTGTATTTCACTTCTTCCTGGCAAGCTCAGTCTCTGATTAGATTATAAAAATAGACGTCAGAAATTCACCAGACCCGTGGCATTGATTTTCATATTTAAATGTACAGCAACTGAGTTGAATGTAATTTCTGTCATTGCGTGATTAGCCTTTCTGGTATGTGTAGCGCACAGGCCTGAGTTGCCAGTTAGCCGCATATAAACTTGTGGACGGGGAGTAGTGTAGTGGGTTCCTCCCCTACAAGCACCGAACCTTCTCGAATTCCCCAGCCTATGTCTCCAGGGCCGCCCACGGAGCGGGGGTAAACTATTTACCCCCGCCTACCCCCGCCTTATAAGGCCTGACACCGCTGTGACCAGCCTCTTTCTTTTTTACTTTTATCCTCTTCGCCACTGATCGGCTTGTTAGCCGCTTGGGCGATCGGTCACGTCTCTTTTCCTTTATATTCTTCACCAAAAGGTCGGCTCGCTAGCCGCCCGGGCGATCGGTCACGTCTCTGTCACGCACTGTTGGCAAATATTGGGCATGCACCGGCTCCTGAATGTACCTGAACCCGCTCCAGTGTTGGTCAAGTCTTCTCTTGAAAGAGCTCACACTCGGTGCCGTCACAACACTCTCTGGTAGATTGTTCCAAGAGTTTACAACCCTCACTCCGAAAAAGTTTGCCCTCACGGTTTTCTGGACTTGCGGCTTCTTCAATCTTGAGCTGTGACCCCTTGTGGGGCGAGCGTCCGCCAGCTCCAAGTAAGGACACTCAACTGAGTAGTGCCCCCTGAGATGCTTATAAACCTCAACTAGGTCCCCCCTTGCCCGTCTGTAGTATAAGCTAGGCAAGTTCAGGCGCTCCAATCTCTCAGGGTAGCTGAGGTGCCGAAGTGCAGGCACCAGTTTGGTGGCCCTCCTTTGAACATTTTCAACCAACTGACAGTCCCTAGCATATCTCGGGGACCAGATGGGGTGACAGTACTCCAGATGGGGAAGCACTTCACTCCTGAAGATCGTCACGAGGGACGGACCGTCTAGATATCTGAACGACCTTCTTATAAGACCCAATAATTTATTTGCCTGATTTACCTTCTTCTCACAATGGCCCGAGAACTTCAGCTTATTGTCAACATACACACCTAGGTCCTTCTCACACACAGTCTCAACTAGTACATTTTCTTCATCCCGTTGGGACATATGGTACGCCTCCTTACCGTTGGTACGCCCCAGGTGCATCCTCTTACACTTCGTGACATTGAATCTCAGCAGCCATTCCTTCGACCATTCCTGGAGCCCACAGAGGTCCTTCTGCAGCTCTTCACAGTCCGCTTGGTTCTTAATTTCCCGAAATAACTTGCCATCATCGGCAAACATTTGTATGGAGGAGTGTACAACGTCAGGCATATCATTTATGAAACAAACAAACAACAGCGGGCCCAATACACTGCCCTGTGGTACCCCACTTGTTACAGGTACAGATGACGATTTCGTGCCATTAATCACCACACATTGCTTGCGGTCATGTAGAAAGTCTTCTATCCACGCTAGGACATTTCCCCGAATTCCGTACCCTTCCAGTTTGATTTTCAGCCTTTCGTGGGGTACACTGTCGAAAGCCTTGGCAAAATCTAGGTAAATATTGTCGATATTACCACCCCGTTCTAGAATATGGGTCCAAATATCCAATACCTTGAGCAATTGTGTCAAGCAAGAGCGCCCCGGCATAAAACCGTGTTGGCAATCTTTTACAAGGTTGTTTCGTAGTAGATGTTCCATCGCTGCATCTCTGATAATACTCTCAAGTACTTTACATATTATGCTGGTCAGGCTCACCGGTCTATAGTTGTTCGTGGAGTGCCTATCGCCCTTCTTGAAGATAGGACTCACATAAGCCACTTTCCATTCACTGGGGACCATTTGTTCATCCAGGCATTTACAAAACAGAATCTTCAGGGGCTCTGCAAGCTCGTTGCACAGCTCCCTTAGCACTCTAGGATGCACCATGTCAGGTCCGGGACTCTTATGGACCTTTAGCCTGGACAGTTTATTTCTAATACCCTCTTCTGTGAACACAATGTGGGTCAGTGCTGTGTCGAACCGTCTGTCCTCAAACGCAGGAAGGTTAGTTGCATCCTCTCTTGTGAACACTGAGGAAAAGAAGCTGTTCAATGCCTCAGCTTTATCCTGGTCAGAATCTGTGTAACTACCATCTTCAAGCCTCAGGTCTGATACTCCTACTCGCGTTTTCAATTTCGACTTTGCATAGCGGTAAAACGCCTTTGGGTTTGACTTGACCTCGCGTGCAACCAGCCTTTGGAACTCCTTTTCAGCCCTCCTACACTCTATCTTTGCTTGGTTTCTGGCTCTTGCATACATCCTCCTGTCTTGCTCATCGTTTGACCCAACCCACGTCTTGAATTTCTGGGTTTTCTTCTTAATTTTGTCGACCGCCACCAGCAAGCCACACCTCCTCCTCCGCGCCAGCCGTGCGGCTGCCGCTTCCTCCAGCGACCTTGGCGTCCCTCATGCCTCGTGCCCTCACTCTGGGCACCCTCACCACCCAGCTTTCTCTACTCAACGCTTATTACCATGCTACCTACCCAGCAACAAGCTGCATTGTACATCCAATACAATATGTATACAGGGAGCACATTGTGAGTTTCCTTTCTCCATCTCATCCTGAGTGTGAACCAATATCTCATAACCCTACAAATGGTGACCCCGGAGTGACCACTCACACAGGATGGAGAAGAAACTTATCACTCTCCCAGTCTTCAAGCAACATGGAAGACTGGCTTACCCACGCAGAGGCAGCTCTCATCGGCTCTACAACTACTGTCTCTACACCGCAGGTTAGGCACCCTAGAGCAGCTCTGCTACTCTAAGCAGACAGCCGCTCCTCTTCCTGCCCCAAGCATCACGTCCTACTGATCCCAACACACCCGTCCTGCCTCAGACGCCACCCCCGGCCCAGCAGTACCCCGTGCCGCTCCTACTGACGCGGCCCCTGCTCCTGACGCAGACCCACACACCCCTCTTTTCTCCCTCAGGTACCCCCTGCTACTGTCCTGCACCCTGCTGCTGTCGTGGACCCTGCTGCTGTCATGCACCCTGCTGCTGTCATGGACACACTTCCTGACGCAGCCCCTGCTCCTGACCCAGGCCCACACACCCCAGCAGGCGCATCTAACGACTCTGTACCTGTCACGAGGAAGCACAACATTCATCGCCTCCACAACCCTCCTTCTCCCTCTTTTCTCCCACAGATCTCGTGTATCAGAGTTGCCCCCCCCCCTAGCGGCCGGCTCATCCACGCCCTCGCCGTTATGTCCCACATGTGGCATGCACCGCCCGTTCTGCCTCACATGTGGCACGCAACTCTGCCAACCTCCAGCCTCCCGCCGCGCCCGGAGGGAAAGGGGAGTATTGTAGTGGATTCCTCCCCTACAAGCACCGAACCTTCTCGAATTCCCCAGCCTACGCCTCAAGCGCCGCCCACGGAGCGGGGGTCAACTATCTACCCACGCCTACCCCCGCCTTATAAGACCTGACACCGCTGTGACCAGCCTTTTTCTACGCAGTGCCACCAGCAAGCCACACCTCCTCCTCCGCGCCAGCCGGGCTGCTGCCGCTTCCGCCAGCGACCTTGGCGTCCCTCAAGCCTCGTGCCCTCACTCTGGGCACCCTCACCACCCAGCTCTCTCTACTCAACGCTTATTACCATGCTACCTACCCAGCAACAAGCTGCATTGTACATCCAATACAATATGTATACAGGGAGCACATTGTGAGTTTCCTTTCTCCATCCCATCCTGCGTGTGAACCAATATCTCATAACCCTACAGTAGCGTCACATCTCTAACGCTGCTCCACGATTATCTCATGTGTGTGTTCGAATCTCCGCCCGTCATATTAAGTCAGTTTAACTCAGTGAATTTGGTGAATATCAGTGTTCATGTTGTAACAGTGAAATTGTCATTTACCCAGTGAAAGTATTTTGTAAACGCTGCAGCTGTCACTATCAAGATCAGAGACGTTGCAGAGAACAAATTCCGGCATGAAAGTCATGTACACTAACAATGGCACGTTCCTTGATATGAGAGAGGAGTTTGAAACACTACTAAAGGTACATCAAACCGATATACTGTAGTAGGTGTTGTAAACCTGTTGAACAAAACAGGAGAATCGAGCCGAAGGAATGTGAATTCAGTATAGACGGATATGACTCATTTATGAATGTTTCTCAGCAACTTGCAAGAGGGGCGTGTTATCTATGCTAGGCAAGACCTTAGAGTCAGCTGTAATGAGACAAAATCTCACATGAAGAGGTAAGCTAGGAGGTTATAGTAGTAGAGTATTATAGCGGGAGGAAATGGTAGCGTGTCTCGAGGGTGTACATTAACACAGGCACAGTACAAGTGTAGTATATAAAACACCAATGCGTGTTACAGCTTTATTTTACTAGTTCAATAGGGGGGATTAATGGGGGGGTTCGTACACAATTTATGATAGACTATGGTGTTCTCGTATAACCTAACCTCACAATTAGAATGGGCACTTCACTAAGTCAATCGTTGGGGAGGTTCGGGATCACTGCACTTCCACAGTCTACACAGCCAGCACTTACTGTTACATGTTGAGTTGACAGCACTCTGTCGATGGACCCGGCTGAGACTTCGTTACACTTAGTGGCGGGCTTCTCTCGAGCGGGACTGGGGACGTGGTAGCTGGCCCTTCTTGGTTACAAGACACACTCTCGTGAGGGAGGGCTAGGAGGTCCTATATATTGGAAGACCAGCCGTCAGGTTGAGCTGATCGGGGGGGGGGGGGGGGCGGCGAAGGGTCTCCTTACATTTGCCCTAGCTAATGTAGGGTCAGGTCTGGACCTTTTCAGAGACTATAAGTTGTATATTCTGGAGAACTCTTCTGATGGGGCCGTGTGACATGAGAGGCCCTGGTTGATTTGTGGCCTCTTGACTTGGGCTCGAGAGTTACATTTGACCTGGCTAATGTGAGGTCAGGTCTGGACTTCTTCTGCGATGTAGGTTATTGTGTATATTGGGAGAGAGTCGGCTGGTGCCTTCTTACATGTTTGTTGGGGCCGTGTGACATGGGAGGGGAGCCTGGCTGATTTATAACCCTTGGTCAGCCGTGAGAGTTACCCTACACTTTTAACCCCCCTAATGTCGGGTCAAGTCTGGACTGTTTCTGAGATGTAAGCTGTGGTCTGACAACCCATCATTACACAGCCTGGTGAGGGTACAGGGAGAGGATGTTTTTGAAGAATCAAAGTGGTGTCAAATTAAATAAAAGGGGAAAGACTTACATATTGCCGGTTGTATTTGCAGATCCCCAAACTGTAACTTATTAAACCAAAAGAACTTAGAAGCTTAATAGACAATGGAACGGTGCTCAACCCTAGCCACCTACCTCATTGTCATGGTGGACTTTAACTATGGCGACATCCACTGGAGAGATGAAACCACGCCAAATGACTTAAATAATCCCGCTACTCTTTTTGCAGAAAATCTGAGAGACAATTTTCTGTTCCAACATGCTAAAAACCCGACCCATTTCAGAGAGGAGCAAAGCAAACACCCAAGCCTCTCGACATCTTCATAACTAACGAGGAGGGTTATATTTATTTACCCTTTTCTACTTACAGTAAATGTTGGAAATGGTCAAAATAAATAATGTAAGAGGATATCATTTTCAATATTTATAGTAAGTAGAACACGGTAATATGGAGAAACTCTAATGTTAATTACTGCAGATACACAGGAACTTTTTTAACACCCTATATCAAAGGAATGGAAGTTAATGTTTGAGGTGCCCATCAAGATAAGAAAAATATTGTATTGTCTATGCTCACGCTTACTAGTGCAGCAACACTAGATCTGAAGTAGCTGTATTACTCGAGTTAGCACGAAATTTAGGTTCAATATAACCCACATTCCTTTCCTGGTGTACTGCAGTACATTAACTCTGTGTATATGAATACAGTCGTGCCAGCGATCCTTAACACCGTCACAATCACAAATTGTATACATGGTGTCTCATTACTTAAGAATAATTTATGGTTTACTGATATAATTATAATAATAAATTGGGTAATACAAACTGATTCTTTAATTTCTGATCCCTTAAAATGTTACATAGAAAGTTAATTTTTTGTACTTGTACTCAGGTCATTGTACTCGCAATCATACAGAAAATTTTTAAATGGGTTACTCGTACTCACGACCTCATACACTCGTACTCGGATCTTTCTACTCGAAACTCTGGGCTTTGTACTCATACTACAAATCTGGCACAGTGTATAAGGTTATGAAGAGGAAAGAAATTCACTGGCCAGATGAAGGTTTGAATGTGAGTTACTTGTTTCATGTCAACAAAGATAAATTGTTTTCCGTCGGTGATAGAAAAACTTGCGAATGGCTTTGTTTAAATTGTGTGTCTATATACAAAGCCTTTGGTCATACCAATCTATACTGCAGATGCATATCGTAAGTATAATGAACCAATAGATAACGCCTTGAAGTCTTATTTTAGTATTCGTATGAAGTTTATTGGAAAGACTTTTATTGGTCAAAATCTGATATTTAAAGTCCTTAAGTTACGACAATTCTCATCGTTTTTTCTTTTTTCCTGAATGCAACTTATGACAAATTCCAACTTGGTTTCAAGAATTTCGGCTCAAAATAACATTTTGAAAAGTGTGAAGTAACAGAAAAGTTAAAGTAAAACCTGTAGCTCTTGTCTGTTGTTTTAGATTAAAAATATTAGTAGTTATTAGGAAGTAACATTAATATAACATGAATTTCTAAAGTTACAAGTTGAGTTAAACTTATTTATAAGATTAAAAGACGCGTCAATGAATCTGGGCTGTGATAAAGAAAACTAGTTCATGTAGCTTATCACATAAAGGAGAATAACCAAAGTCTGATAAAGAATTCTAATAATTTAAATATATATAAATATATAAACAAATGTATTTAATATAAATAAATCGATAAATACACGAAATTTGACAAACATAAATAAAAAATAGCCAAATTTCAAGCTTAGTATACCCCCCCCCCCCCTCCCCCTGTACAGTACATCGAAGGTGTGGGCGGAGGAATATTCGGGCCAACGACAGCTAGCGTGGTGTCATGGAGACAGGAGCTGTGAGGAATATGACGTGTGTGCGACTCTCTAAATTTATGTGGGTCACTGTACTCATACCCTTTTGGACTACATATATTGGTTGTGTTGTGGTGGCCTCAGCAGAGAGCTACATTAAGTCACAAAATGATGAAGCAACAAATGTCGGATGTGTATCAGCATGCCGCTACTTGTGTGAAAAAAATGTCCAAGACTACGACATCGATGCTGTAAGTTATTCGTGTCTTGTGTTTATGTTCACTGGCAAGAGAGGTCAGGACAAACTTTCGGGCATTTCATATTGTAGCTTACTGTATGTGTCCAGTTGTCAAATTTCTCTTTGTGTTTGTCTATTTTCTCTTTGTTAGGCTCACATACAGTACATACAGTACATGTAGGAGATCTCGCACTAAGGATGGAGGTGAGGGGAAACTCACAATGGCGTTATATATATATATATATATATATATATATATATATATATATATATATATATATATATATATATATATATATATATATATATACACAATGCAGTGCTAGGGAGTTTCTGTGTGGTGAGGAGCTTGTTGAGAGGAGGTCTTGTCTGTTTGAGAGCGTTGAGTAGAATGACCTTGACTTTGGAGTCATAAGTTATGAGGTGAAAGAATATTTTTAGTGATTGAAGAAAACTGGTGAAACTGAAATACAGTCGGAGTAGAAAGAATCTGGGCTCAACCAGATCTCTTCATATTTTTTATTGTTTTTTTGGTTTTATCTTTGTTTTGCTCCCTTGGGTCGTCAGACATTTGTATTAGTATTGGTTTGTGTATATAGTGCTGCTTATTATTCTTTTTATTTAGCTTTTTTTTTTCTTTTTTTTTTTTACTGTGACTGAGTTAGTGAGCCCTCCCAGGTCCTTGTGTGGCTGGGAGGGTAGTCACTTTTTGTTTTTAATGTGTTAGCTAAATGTTAGTTGTGTTAGTCTAAAAGTACACTGTATGGAGATGCCTGCCAGGTTCTTAGTGGAGCTGGTAGGTCACTCTCATGTTTTATTCTCTCTATTAATGTTTTATGTGTATATTGGGGCAGGAGATGGTTCAATTACTTTCTTTCTGGCTGATTTAAACCAACTGCGTTGTTGGAATTCTTCGTTATCTATATTTTTTGTCCAGTTTTGGTAAGTTTCTGTGTTGAGTTCAGTCACTTTGTTCCAAATATTTGCGGCTTTATTGTGTATTTCTACATTTATTGCTGAGAGGTTTGCTCTCTTGTGTAGCTGTTCATTATTGATGTGGTCTGTATATTTCATGTTATAAATAAATCGTTTGACAAGGGCAATATAAATCTTTATTTTGTTATTTATGCTAAGGTTCTTAAAACGTTTTATTTTTTCATAATCTTATTCTTGCCTGTCGTTCTTTATCTTTTATGTTTGTTATATATCCTCTTTTTGTTAGTTTAGTCCAAGCATTTTGCCATCAGTGTCGTATGGGTATAGTTCCTGGTCGACTATTGCTGGACTTAGTTTTGATCTTGGCTATTGGTATTATCTTGAATTTGTTCTTATTTGTACTGATTTTGCATTTTTTCTCAAAGTCATTTATGTTTTTTATCGCTGTTGCCATGTAGCGTGCCATAAATTGGGTTGATTTTCCTGGGTATGATACTATTCGCTAAAGGGGGTTGGTTTATAAAAATATAAACTGTAGTGTTGGAGAAAGGCATCCTCCTTGAGGTACTCCACTCTCGAGATTAAACATAGTTCCCATAAAGTTTCCAATTTGAATTTGTGCTCTCGTATCATCTAAATAGTTACACAATATTCTTAGCAAATGTTCGTCAAGTCCCAATTTTAATATTTTATATTTTAAGCCCAAATGCCAAACTTTAGCAAAAGCCTTAAAAACGTCCCTTAAAATTATATTGATCTGGTTCCCCTTGTTTTTTTTTATTGCCATTATTTCCGTTATTGTAGCTATTGCTGTTAGGGTATTTCTATTGGGCATAAATCCATGTTGTCTATTGTTTGTTTTACCCTGTTGTGTTAAAAAGGTTGAATTTATATTTTTTCCAGTAGTTCCCGGTAATTTCTAATAAAGAAATAGTTTAAATTTCCTAATTGTCCTTACCCTCCTTGGGAATAAATAAAATTTTAGCATATTTTGGTTTGTCTGGAAAGTAACCAGTTATTAAGCATGAGTTAAAGATGATCAATAATGTTTTTAAGATGTTTTCCGGTAGATTTATGATCATATTTCGTGTAATACCTGCGAGACCGGGGGCCTTTTCTTTAAACTTCCTCAGAGAGTGCATCATTTCTCCCATAGTTATTACAAGTAATCGTGGGCCCTTCGTGCCCGATGGCGAGTCCGGTGGTACAGTTTACCAAGTCATGAAAGTTCGAACACTCGTGCTTGGCTATCGTGCAACCACCGTCCAGCTGACAGAGTACAGTGACATAATTTTCCAGATGGTCGTGGTTGTTATAATCATGGTCGTGGCTGTTATAATCATGGTCGTGGTTGTTATAATCATGGTCTTGGTTGTTATAATCATAGTCGTGGTTATGATCATAGTCGTGGTTATAATAATGGTCGTGGTTGTTATAATCATGGTCGTGGTTGATATAATCATGGTCCTGGTTATAATCATAGTCGTGGTTGTTATAATCATGGTCGTGGTTGTTATAATCATGGTCGTGGTTGCTATAATCATAGTCGTGGTTGTTATAATAATGGTCGTGGTTATAATCATGGTCGTGGTTGTTAGAATCATGGTCGTGGTTGTTGTAATCATGGTTGTGGTTATAATCATGGTCGTGGTTGATATAAACATGGTCGTGGTTATAATCATAGTCGTGGTTGTTTTAATCATGGTCGTGGTTGTTATATTCATGGTCCTGGTTGTTATAATCATTGTCCTGGTTGTTAGAATCATGGTCCTGGTTATAATCATGGTCGTGGTTGTTATAATCATGGTCGTAGTTGTTAGAATCATGGTCCTGGTTGTTAAAATCATGGTCGTGGTTGTTATATTCATGGTCGTGGTTGTTATAATTATGGTCGTGGTTGTTATAATCATAGTCGTGGTTGTTATAATCATGGTTGTGGTTGTTATAATCATGGTCGTGGTTGTTAGAGTCATGGTCGTGGTTGTTATAATCAGGGTCGTGGTTATAATCATGGTCGTGGTTATAATTATAGTCGTGGTTGTTATAATCATGGTCGTGGTTGTTATATTCATGGTTGTGGTTGTTATATTCATGGTCGTGGTTGTTATATTCATGGTCGTGGTTGTTATAATCATGGTCGTGGTTATAATCATGGTCGTGGTTGTTAGAATCATGGTCGTGGTTGTTGTAATCATGGTTGTGGTTATAATCATGGTCGTGGTTGTTAAAATTATGGTCGTGGTTGTTATAATCATAGTCGTAGTTGTTTTAATCATGGTCGTGGTTGTTATAATCATGGTCGTGGTTGTTAAAATTATGGTCGTGGTTGTTATAATCATAGTCGTAGTTGTTTTAATCATGGTCGTGGTTGTTATGCTCATGGTCGTGGTTGTTTTATTCATGGTCGTGGTTGTTATAATTTTGGTCGTGGTTGTTGTAATCATAGTCGTGGTTGTTATAATCATGGTCGTGGTTGTTATACTCATGGTCGTGGTTATTATAATCATGGTCGTGGTTGTTATAATCATGGTCGTGGTTGTTATAATCATGGTCGTGGTTGATATAATCATGGTCGTGGTTATAATCGTAGTCGTGGTTGTTATAATCATGGTCGTAGTTGTTATATTCATGGTCCTGGTTGTTATAATCATTGTCCTGATTGTTAGAATCATGGTCCTGGTTATAATCATGGTCGTGGTTGTTATAATCATGGTCGTAGTTGTTAGAATCATGGTCCTGGTTGTTAAAATCATGGTCCTGGTTGTTAAAATCATGGTCGTGGTTGTTATATTCATGGTCGTGGTTGTTATAATTATGGTCGTGGTTGTTATAATCATAGTCGTGGTTGTTATAATCATGGTTGTGGTTGTTATAATCATGGTCGTGGTTGTTAGAGTCATGGTCGTGGTTGTTATAATCAGGGTCGTGGTTATAATCATGGTCGTGGTTATAATTATAGTCGTGGTTGTTATAATCATGGTCGTGGTTGTTATATTCATGGTTGTGGTTGTTATATTCATGGTCGTGGTTGTTATATTCATGGTCGTGGTTGTTATAATCATGGTCGTGGTTATAATCATGGTCGTGGTTGTTAGAATCATGGTCGTGGTTGTTGTAATCATGGTTGTGGTTTTAATCATGGTCGTGGTTGTTAAAATTATGGTCGTGGTTGTTATAATCATAGTCGTAGTTGTTTTAATCATGGTCGTGGTTGTTATAATCATGGTCGTGGTTGAAAAAATTATGGTCGTGGTTGTTATAATCATAGTCGTAGTTGTTTTAATCATGGTCGTGGTTGTTATGCTCATGGTCGTGGTTGTTTTATTCATGGTCGTGGTTGTTATAATTTTGGTCGTGGTTGTTGTAATCATAGTCGTGGTTGTTATAATCATGGTCGTGGTTGTTATACTCATGGTCGTGGTTATTATAATCATGGTCGTGGTTGTTATAATCATGGTCGTGGTTGTTATAATCATGGTCGTGGTTGATATAATCATGGTCGTGGTTATAATCGTAGTCGTGGTTGTTATAATCATGGTCGTAGTTGTTATATTCATGGTCCTGGTTGTTATAATCATGGTCCTGGTTGTTAGAATCATGGTCCTGGTTATAATCATGGTCGTGGTTGTTATAATCATGGTCCTGGTTGTTAGAATCATGGTCCTGGTTGTTAGAATCATGGTCCTGGTTGTTATAATCATGGTCGTGGTTGTTATATTCATGGTCGTGGTTGTTATAAGTATGGTCGTGGTTGTTATAATCATAGTCGTGGTTGTTATAATCATAGTCGTGGTTGTTATAATCATGGTCGTGGTTGTTATAATCATGGTCGTGGTTGTTAGAATCATGGTCGTGGTTGTTATAATCAGGGTCGTGGTTGTAATCATGGTCGTGGTTATAATTATAGTCGTGGTTGTAATAATCATGGTCGTGGTTGTTATATTCATGGTTGTGGTTGTTATATTCATGGTCGTGGTTGTTATAATCATAGTCGTGGTTGTTATAATCGTGGTCGTGTTTGTTATAATCATAGTCGTGGTTGTTATAATCATAGTCGTGATTGTTATAATCATGGTCGTGGTTGTTATAATCATGGTCGTGGTTGTTATATTCATGGTCGTGGTTGTTATAATTATAGTCCTGGTTGTTGGAATCATGGTCCTGGTTGTTAGAATCATGGTCCTGGTTGTTATAATCATGGTCCTGGTTGTTAGAATCATGGTCCTGGTTGTTAGAATCATAGTCCTGGTTATAATCATGGTCGTGGTTGTTATAATCATGGTCCTAGTTGTTAGAATCATGGTCCTGGTTGTTAGAATCATGGTCCTGGTTGTTAGAATCATGGTCGTGGTTATAATCATGGTCGTGGTTAT
The DNA here is from genome assembly GCA_958450375.1 of Homarus gammarus. Classification (NCBI taxonomy): domain Eukaryota; kingdom Metazoa; phylum Arthropoda; class Malacostraca; order Decapoda; family Nephropidae; genus Homarus; species Homarus gammarus. Next base: position 2,093,189 of record CAUDMG010000454.1, read on the forward strand.
AATTATTGTCGTGGTTGTTATATTCATGGTCGTGGTTGTTAAAATTATGGTCGTGGTTGTTACAATCATAGTCGTGGTTGTTATAATCATGGTCGTGGTTGTTATAATCATGGTCGTGTTTGTTATAATCATGGTCGTGGTTGTTATAATCAGGGTCGTGGTTATAATCATGGTCGTGGTTATAATTATAGTCGTGGTTGTTATAATCATGGTCGTGGTTGTTATATTCATGGTTGTGGTTGTTATATTCATGGTCGTGGTTGTTATATTCATGGTCGTGGTTGTTATAATCATAGTCGTGGTTGTTATAATCATGGTCGTGGCTGTTATAATCATGGTCGTGGTTGTTATAATCATAGTCGTGGTTGTTATAATCATGGTCGTGGTTGTTATATTCATGGTCGTGGTTGTTATATTCATGGTCGTGGTTGTTATATTCATGGTCGTGGTTGTTATAATTATGGTCCTGGTTGTTAGAATCATGGTCCTGGTTGTTAGAATCATGGTCGTGGTTGTTAGAATCATGGTCGTGGTTGTTAGAATCATGGTCGTGATTGTTAGAATCATGGTCGTGGTCGTGATACTAACAGTATCTAATATACTTTAAGAAGGACTAGAATAAAGGTTAGAATAATTAGTTCAAGAAATATTCGCCATAAGGAGAGGTTAAAATCATAAAAAAATTATTATGAATCACCGATGATCATTCCGAGATAAAATATATTATGAAGAGAAGTGACCTTGATTCTGGTTAGATTAGTCACCATCTGCTTAAGTCATCACCTGTGTTAAGTCACCATAGTCATCATCTACGTTAGTCAGTGTTAGGCCCATCTCACATGACTGACCGACCATCTATGTTCTTTCCGCGCGACGGTGTTGAGTCTTATTATTTACGCTGGTGGATGTAAGACCTCGTACCTTCACTGACGCAGCTATGGTCAATTTGGTGTTATTCTTGTTTATAAATGCCTTCTAATCTGTCTCAAGTCTATCCGTCCTGTCTATTGCCACCCCAACTGTCTGTTCGTCTGCGTGGTGTTTGAATGTAAGCTCGTCTGTACTCTTTGTGTCGTCAAATCTGTCTGTCTTATCCGTTGTTGGTGTGTGCCTGCCTGTTTGTCTAATGTGAACCAGTCAGTCAGCTGTCTGTCTGTCATGTTGGTTGCCATATTGTCTATTTGTGCATGTATGAATCTGTCTGTTTTTGTCAACCTCGTGTCTGTTTCACTGTCTTCTCCACGCATTCCTGTTATTATCTTTTTATCTCTTCTCCTTTTCCATGAGCCACAGAAATAAGTATACACTGTAGCTGTAAGGTCGTCTGGTAAGGTTGAAACTGCGCATCCAGATGCATGATGAAACTCAGCTCCCCCCACCTGTTATCTCTAGCTATTTTCTGTTTTGCCTTCTTGATTCTTCTACTTATTCATCTGCCTTCCTTTACTAATTCAAACAACATTAAAAAAAATGTAGGCTAAGAAAAAAAGTGGGGGGAGGAGGAGGGAGCCGTACGATAACTGCAATCGTGGGCTGACAGCATACAGCAAATGAGGGTGGGCCAAGTCCGTAGACTTGCATCGTTTTCCAGCGTAAGTAAAATGGTTATGTAATGGCTTCCTAAAGAAACCATCGATATGGGACCAGGTTTGTTCCACTCAACGAATTTTTTGCGATTTTTCCACCAAATTTGATGAAAAACGATTGTGCCGTTTCGGCTGCCCAGAACACACACACACACACACACACACCTAGTCCTATAGTATATTAGATTTGATTATTACGTAGTAAGTTATAGTCTATATATTGCTTTGGGATGATTCTATGCATGTGTCTTCCCATTTCATCTTCTATCCTTTCTTCGTGTTCACTATCAAAATATTCATTTCCTCATCTGATATTTTAAAAACTTTTACCCATTCCCTTTAGATTGCTGACTCTTGTTCATTTTCTTCTTACAGTTTTGTTCCATTGTGGTCTTTAATGTATGGTGTTTTTTGCTTGTTATGCCCCATCATCTTGTTTATGGAAGTCCAAAATGTTTTTGTTGTGTCTTCAGTCTTGTCGGCCGCCATTTTAATATCATTCCATTTTTTGTTTTGTTTGCTTCCTTACATGCGTCTCTTAATTTTATCTGTAGTGCTGTCTGCGTCGTATATAGCCATCTGTTACTCCGTGTCTTTCCTGTTTATTTCATTGTAATGGGTTTGGATTAATTTAACTTCTCCTGGTAGTCTGTTGTTGGGTAATGTTCTAAAGTGTGAAGTAGGAGTGTGTTTGGTTATAGATGTTTTTATTGCTGAGTGCAGTCTGTCCATTTCTGAGTCTATATCTTCTGTTGTTTTCCCTTGTAGGTTAATCGAATGGTGATTACCTAAGTCTTATTTGTAGCTGTCCCAGTCTGTTTTGGTAATTTTCAGTCTCTTTTTTTATTGGTATCTGTATGGGGCTTGTTGACGGTGTTAGTATAATTGGTAGATGGTCACTGCCTGTGAGAGGTCCTTGTTTTATATGGTAATTGAAAAAGGCTTTGTTGTTGGTAAAAATTTTGTCTGGTGTCGATTGTGTATCGTGATTTCTCCAGGTTGGAAAGTTAGGACCAAGATGATTGATTTTCCCTAAGTTTATTATTTGATTAAGGGCGTTTCCCACGGCGTTATTATTTGTATTGTCGAAAATCCTGTGTCTGGCGTTAAAGTCTCCTAAGATGTACATCGGGTGACTATTGTTAGCCAATTTTAATAGGTAATAGGTAAGTAGGTCGTCTCGGTGGCAGATAAGTAGTAGCAATTATTACGTCTCCTTGAGTTGTATTTATTTTTATTGCTAGAAATTCATCTTGGAAGTCATCGTTTAGTTTATATTTTAAGTTTCTTTTAACCGCTATAGCTACTCCGTCATTTTTCTCGCCCGATTTATTTATTTGGTTTACATAATAGTTAAAGAGTTTTATGTTGTTGTCTTTCTCACCGTGACTGTTTATTAGTATAATGTCAGGGTCAATTTCTTGATATATATTGCTTAGGTTAATTCTATCTGTCCTCCAGTTTCTTGCGTTGTGTTGTATTATCCTTAAAGTTCTTACTGTTTGTCTGTTGTCCATTATTTCTTAAACTTAGATTGTGGCAGTTGGAGTGGAGACCTATCATCCTGTTTCCCGCTTCTGACTTTTCTAAACTCTGACGGGTCTAGAAGTTTAACTTCATTAGTCGTAATCTTTAGTTTGTCCATAATGATTAGTGTCCAAACGTATTCTTCGCTTAGGGATTTTTCTTGATAGTGTCCACTTGTACAGTATATCCCTCCTTCACAGTTTTTTTGCTATTGTCCCTCCTGTTGGTCTCGATGTTGGGATTCCATGTTTTATTGTGGTGATAACTTTTAATCCAATATCTTCAGCAGATTCAGGTTGTATATTGTGATCAGTCTCCATCTTCTCTTCTCTCCTCCTTATCCTTTGTCTTGTAGACTGTCCTTTTGTTGTTTCTGTCTTCGCTTTGTCACTTCTAGTCATTTGTCTGGGGTCTCTATCAGTCGCTTGTGTTTTTTGAGTATCAGCTGTTGCTCCTTGCTCAAACCTTTGTTTTCCTAGCTGTAGTCCTTCTTTCATTTCACTTGAGTATGTTGCCTGAAATAATTTTTCGGATTCTGAATTCTCTGGGAATATCATCTTTGGTAGGTTATTCAATTTAAACATTATCCTTAACTCGTCATTGTATGATCCGGGTGCAATGATATTGTGCAGGTGTGCGTGGATCATACTAATCATTACCTTGTCATGTATTGGTTCGCTTAAGTTTAAGATGGTGGATTCTGGTCTGTGAGCCTCTTGGACAGCTCTCTTGGCAATTTCAACGTATGTCGTGTCCTTCCTTTCTTGTTCCTTTTTCCTTGTTTCTTGTTCCTTGTACTTTATCATGTGCTTTTTTTATTGGGCATGCCATTGCTAACGTCCTGTGTCCTATATGTGCATTCCCGTTTCTTTTACAGTAGAGACAGCCAGCATGTGTGTTCTTACATTCAGTGTAGGTATGGTCTTCGCCTGCACAGTCTGAACAGTACTTTTTCTCTTTTTCTGGACAGTCTCTCGTTGTGTGTTCTTCGTACTTGTAACAAGAAAAACAAGTTTGCAGATTGATAAATGTTTCCTTCTTTATTTGATGAGGTGTTAATGACATGTTTAATATTAGAAAGCCTTGTTGTATTACATTTTCAGCCATTGAAACTTCTTCGAAGGTAATCTTGAAAACATGAATGTAGTCTTTTATCTTGATAAATTCCTCGATCTTCATCCAACTGTTTTGGCGTTCCAGTTCATCTTTCAGATCTTCAGACTGTCTTCCTCCCGATCTCCTGGTCGACTTGGCGAACAAAAACTTATCTTTTTGTTTTTTGTTCTGGTGGCATGACAACAACAAGTCCTTCATTGTAAAAAACATTTCTGACTTCTTTTGAGAGGATTTTGTCTGAATCAAAGTCATCTTTGCAGATTACTTTGAAACCTTCGTTGGTACTGAATATTCTTGTTATTGGGACTTGAAATTTGTTATAGATAATTTCTGCCACTTTTCCTCTTCCAATAGGGTGTCCCTTATCTCTATGTTTAATCCTAATGCTTGTGGTCATCTTCTCTGTTTACATCACAATCCTGCCTATAACACAGGGCTCCTGCCTGGGAGCAGTGACCGCCCCCCCCTCCCCTCCCCTCCCCTCCTGTATGGGCGTCGGGCTCGTAGGGTTCTGCGCCCAGGTTACCTGTGACTATAAGTTATGTCTATTTATGTTGCCACCTACCGGTGACCCCCGGACAAGGGCTGCCCTGCACTATCACAGGTTCCCTTGCCGGATCGACCGTATCGCTAAGTCCCGCCTCCTGTTCAAGGAACTGAGTGCATCAGGGGGATGAAAGAAGGAAAAGAAGAGGACTTAGAGAGTAGGGCCACTGGGCCAGCCTCCCTACCACGCCACGTTCGGTCAGCCAGTCAGAGCACCGCAGTGAACGTGCCTGTATCACACCACCGTGGGGCACCGCTGATTGGCCAATCCAGGACGTAGACGCACGGGGTGTAGTCTAAATTTTGGGGAGCCCAAATATGTGATTTCCAGAGGCTTGATTGTTTTTCGTACAATCTGAGATGGTAATTGCACAGTCCCTATGATGGGTAAGGTCTATCACTAGGATTGAATGTCCAATCACAACGAAGTTGCAGATTGCTCAACCGCACAGCAGAAAAAAGGCAAGTCTTCACAGCTCCGGGTCCAGCAGTCGAATGACCTTCACAGTCAGTCAGAACACCGAGATAAGAGAGCCGGGGCTCTGAGGTGAACAAGGAGATTTATGGCAAGGTATAGTTAAGAAGTGGGAAGTACAGATAGAGTATAATAGCAAGTGGGCTTTCCACCTTGCGGAGGCTGGTTTGTGGTTTAACCAGTGACAGAAGTCCCTCAGTCCTCCAGGGGCAAGGGAGGTTAGATAAGCTAAGCTGGTTTAAGGTGCCATCCTCGGGAGGGTGCTGTTTTAGGGTTTGTTGGAGGGTCCCTTCAGGTCCCTGTGTTGCTTAAATGATGTTCCTCATCTTTTGTGATTGTGACTCGGGGGTCCCGCCAGGTCCTTGTGTAACTGGCAGGATAATCCCCATCTTTAAGGTTATGTATGTGGTGTTGGTCTTTCTTGTTGGTTGTTTCTTGGAGGGTCCCTTCAGGTCCTTGTGTAACTGAAGGGATGGTCCTCATCTTTAGTGATTGGGGGGTGGGGGTCCCACCAGATCCTTGTGTGAACTGGCAGGATAGTCCCCATCTTTTCGGTTATATGAGTGGTGTTACTCTCTTGTGTATAATGGTTCTGGGCTGATTGTGTTAATGTTGATGCCTCTTGGCCACCAGCTGTGTGATATATTGTTGTTTACCTGTAATAGTTCCTGTAAAATAGGGTCTTGTGTTCGGGGTAGTTTGTCCCATACCTCTTTTGCTTGTTTGTGTGTTCTTATGTTAATTGTGTCTATGTTATGTTCGATGTGTATGTCTTGTATTTTTTGACTGTATGGCGGCCTATGTTTTGCTGCTCTTCTTAGTGCTGTATTTTGGACTGTTTGCAACTTGAGTTTGTTTCTTTTAGTTATTGTGTTAAGTGGAATTGGTTGGTATTCAAGGTGAGGTCTGACGAGTGATTTGTATAGATGTAGCTGTGTTTTGGTGTTTAGTTTTCTAAAGCGACGGAGTTTGGTTAGTTGTAATTTGGCTTTCGTCAATCTTTCTGTAATGTGTTGGTGAATACCGGTTCTGGTGATTTTGAGTCCCAGTGCTCTCCCACTTTCTGCATATGGTAGCTGTTGATTATTGATTATGATTAGGTATGGATTTATTTTAGCAACGTATATAATCTTTAGTTTTTGGATGTTGGTTTGGATTTTCCATTTTCTCTCATATTTGTTAATTGCTTCAATTTCTCTTCCTGTTCTTATAGCCATCATTTGCTTAGATTTCCCTGGATATTGTATTATTTGTGTAATATCGTCTGCGTATGCTATGTAGTCCGACTGTCTTGGGTCTGGTATGTCTGCTGTGTATATTGTGTACAATGTGGGTGAAATATTGCTGCCCTGTAGGACTCCACTGTGTATGTTGAAGGTTTGTCCGGTGTAGTTGTCTATAATAAGTTTGGCTTGTCTGTTGTCTAAGAAGTTGCAGAGATTGTTGTCATGTTTTCTGGCATGTCAAGCTGATTTATTTTATATTTGAGGCCTTCGTGCCACACTTTATCGAAAGCTTTTGATACATCTCTGAGAACGAAATTGCACTGTTTTTTATTGCTGAGGGCGTTAGCTATTGTTTCGTTAATTAGTGCAATAGCCGTGTTTGTGCCTCGGTTCTTTCGGAATCCATGTTGTCTGGGGTTATATTTGTTTTCCTGTTCTAGATAGTTTCTGAGTCTGCTGTTGACTATTATTTCTAGTATTTTCCCTGGTGTTTCTAATAGGGATATAGGTCTGTAATTTTCCGGCCTTTTGGGGTTTTTCCTGGGTTTGGGTATGAGTCTTATTTTGGCTGTTTTGAATCTCGTGGGGAAGTGTCCTGTTGCTAGTGAGGCGTTAAAGATCTGAGTAAGTTGTTCTATCAGTATTGTGGGTATGTTTTGAACGACGTTTTTGTTTATCTGACTTAGTCCAGGTGCTTTATTTTTAAAACTGGTTATTATATTTGTTATGTCTTTTGTGGTGATTGGCGTGGTTAATGTGTCTGCACTGTTTAGTATGTTGAGGTCTATTGTTCTTGGTGGTTGCCATTTCTCTGTGTTTAGTGTAAGGTGTGTTGTTCCCATCTGTTCTGTTACTCTACGGTAGTTTATGTTTTCATCTTCTGTGATTTTATATGCATATGTTATTCCAGAAATTTCTGAAAGGCAGGTTTTTGTCTACAGATTCTGTAGCTTTTACCCCGTTGTCATCTCTAAGATGGCTGTTATCTATGGAGTTACTGCCCATTAGGTTTTTCATTTTACTCCAGAAGAGTTTTGGATTGTGATAATCGGCCTCTGTGTTTATGATTAGCTGGTTCCATTTGTCGTTGTGTGATTATTTACATATTTCTTTCAGCTCTTCCTTTAGGTTTCTGAAAAGAGTTATTGTTATTTGGTTCCAGCCGTGTGTATTTGTATGTTTTAGGAAGTTATTCAGTCTGTCTGGATTTTCTTGTGTTCGTGTGTTAATTGTGCGTGGGGTAGTGTACAGTAAGATGTTTTGGGGGTGTTGTTTTCCATGGCTGTGGTGACATTAGTGTACCATGTTTCCAGGCTATGTCAATGTCTGCTGTGTTTTTGTTGTGAAGATGTATTTGTTCGTTTGAGTTGAGTTCTGCCTTAAAACCCTCCCAGTTTGCTCTGTTGAAAGAGAATCTAGGGATGGAGGGGATTTGTATTGGTGTTGATAGAGTGATAATTATGGGCAGGTGATTGCTAGTGGTGGTTGGTCCAGGTTTCATGAGTATATTATCTTCCCCCTTGGGTTTCTGGTTCGGTGTCCGAGTATGGTGTGTCTCGCGTTTAAGTCTCCTATAAAATATGCTGGTGTGTTACGTCTCATTAGTTTTAGTAATTCACCGGTCGGGAATGTTTGTTGTCGGCAAGGTAAATATGTTGTACCAATTGTTATTAGGCCTTTAGTTGTATTGATTTCGACTGCTAAGAAGTTGGTTTGGAAGTTGTCTATAAGTTTGTATTTGATGTTTTTTTTGATGGCTATTGCTGCTCCGTCGCTAAATTCTTCGTGTATGTTCAGTTGATGTGTGTAATAGTTGAAGAGTTTTATATTGTCACTGTTTTTTCGTCCGTGTGAGTTTGTGAGAATTATGTCTGGGTTTATGTTGTTGTATATGTTTTTTATGTCGGTTTTTCTTGTATGTGTCCAGGCCAGGACGTTGTGTTGTATTATTTTCAGTGTTCAGGTTTTGCGTAATCGTGGGTCACGGAAGTTGGAAGTTGTTTGGGAATTACTGGCCAGTGGCCACTTTGCCGTTAGGCTATTTCGGCCGAAGCTGTTTGTTTGCTGAGTCAATTTCTTTGTACTTCTTCCATTTGTTCTTTTTACTTTTCAATTGCCATTCTTCTTCTTGGTCTTGTTCTGGTATATTCTCGTAAACGTCTAAAAACGGTGTTGATGTTTATGTTACTAAATCGTTTTCTTCTGTCTTGTTTAAATCTGGCTTCTTTTCTTTGGTCTTGTTGGGGGTCTTGATTCTTCTTTTCTTCGGTCTTCACTACAAGGAGAGCTTCCTTGTAGCTCATTTTTTTCTTGCTTCGCAGCTTAGCCACCCTACACTCCTACCTCCACTTTGAACACTCCCTGTCGGAGGAGGAGTGAGCACAAGCTGCGCATTTCTTGGCTGCCGCCGAGCAGTTGGTGTGCTGGTGCCCAGGTGTCCCGCAACTGCAACAGACCTCCCGAGCACGACACTTCCCCGCCAGATGGCCATACCTCTGGCATTTGTAACATCTTGGTAGCTTCTTGGGGTAGCCAACCAGTGCAGTTGCACTGGTCAGCGTCTGTACTATTGAGAGCTGGTCTCCGATCAGCTCGGCCAGTTCTCCTTTTTCAAGGTGTTCTACCTCGGTGTGGGAGATTACTCCCAACACCAAGTTGTCCTCTGTGCGCGAGCTTCCATTAGTATCTGGATCCCGTTAATTTCTGTTATGTTGGCTATTTGCTGGGCCTGTCCCCATTCCGCGACGGTGACGATAAGGCCACCACTCACTGGTCTGCGGACGACCCTTATCACCCCCTCATTCCTAAGGAGTCAAAAAACTTCCTTAGGACAAGGAGGTTTATTTGCTTGCGCGAAGGGCAGGTGACTGGGTACACTCTTACGACCTTCGCCTGGTCACTGGTCAGCATCGTCAGGTTCACGCAGTACCTCGGGAGCAGAGAAGACCTTGACTCGCCGAGGTGCAGTTCTTGGTTCTGGGGTCGCGGGAACTTGATGCGTGTTGTTTGGTTGCTCGGGTTTCTCCGTGGGAGTCTCTCTTCCTTCAGTACTGTTCTTATTTTCTTGAATTTCGTTAGGTCTACCCTCTCGATTTTATTATGTTTGCTGCTTATTCTTCCTCCACGTATTAGTGTTTCTATGAGTCCCTCTTCTACCCTGTTATCTTCGTATGTGCATTTGGTTGTTCCTTCTTGAATATCTTTTAACAGTCTCTCATTTGTTACTGTTGGCTGGGAGTTGACTGAGTAAAATCTGATTCCTATGCTTTCTCCGGCGTCGGTTGGCCGTTGACCAGTGGGGATCTTTCCACGTGGTTTTACCCATGGTGACTTCGCTGATTGGTCGGTTGTGTTCTCTCAGGTTTCTTAGTGTGTTGAGGTTAGTTGCTGTGTTATTTTATCTTTCTTATCCTTGCTGGTGATTCCTAGACTGTTTTCGGTTATTATTTTGAAAATGTCTGCTGATGGGGCATCGTCAGGGAAGTTTACCTGTGGTAGGTTGTTCGCTGCAAACATTTCTCTAGCAGTTCTTCCGAATGTTCCCGGTTTAGCCACGTTGTTTATGTGGGCATGTATCAGTGTGGTTAGTACGGTGAAGGGTAGACCTTCACTTAGCTTCAGGTTAGTGTTTTCTGCGTTGACTTCATCTTTTGTTTTATCTAACACTCTAGAGGTGGTGTGGTGTCTTGAAACTGTGTTATTGCAGCATAGGTTTTGGTTGGGTCAGTTTCTATATGTTTGTTCGATTTTTAATTTTCTTTCATGCCTTTAATGATGTCTTTCCTTTCTGAGCAGCATGCTGCCAAAGTGCGGTGAGGTCCTTTGCAGTTCAGACATTTTGGGTTTTCTTTGCTGTTACACTCACTCCCTGATGTGTGCCCTTCAGCTCCACATTCCGAGCAGAAATTTTTGTCTTTATTAGGGCAATTGGCTGATACATTAGGGTGTGTCATAGGAGGGAAGATCAGCTAAAACTAATGGCCCATCACTTTTTTGGTAGATTTTAGTGTATATAAACAGAAAATAATTTCAGTTTCAATATTTTGCAACCTTTTGCTAGGTAAATTTTAGCGTGAAATTTATCGAAAATCTAACGTACAGCTGCATTAGTGCATTACAATTAAATAGTGAACATTGCTTTCTGACTTCATTCTTTAACAACCCAACTAACAATATTTTTTTCTGTTTCAGATTCTGATGCATTTATAAGTTGATAATATTTGCGATGGCTGCTTGTGTCAGGACGAGGAACCAAAAATCCAGCCATCTCAGTCACTATCTTGGGTCTGGGAGAGAGCTCCTGAAGTTGGAGTTGCCTACATTGAGAGATGCTTTGAGATACGGTGTTTTAATCAGGCAAATCAGTGAAAAGAACCAAAGAACTTACACAAACAAAGACATTGCCAGTGATATGACCAAAGCTGTCTTGGCACAGTACACTCTGGCTAACGCTCAGTTCAAGCCTCCAGTCATGACAAGTCAGAAGAAGATTAGTGAGAGACTGTTAGCCAGTTGGGAAAAGGCAAGAGATTTCTCTCTTGGGAGAGGAAAACTTGCAGTTAAGGACAGCTTTGCCAAGCAACTGGACCAGTTATTTGACATAATTACTTGCAAGTGCCCAATTGTTCTCTGTCCTGAGTTTGGATGCGATCGTGACTGTAAATCCGAGGCCCACTTCTCCTGTATTTGCAAGCGTGAACTGAAGATTCCTGTGATCGAACTGGCATTTGTCAAAGCACAGAGAGAGAAGACTGGCAGTATAGGGGCACTCATGATTTCTAGCCAAGATATTCCGGAGTCCAAGAGACAGGAGGCTGCCACAGAGAGACAGAAGAGGAGAAGAGTTGCCGAGGAAAAGAGACTTGAGAAGGCCCAGGGTGAGGTAAAAAAGGCCGATGATTGGAGTCAAGCTGATTCAGAGTTTAATGACTTCCCCATGGCTGATCCGAGTGCTGACCAGGAGAATGGTGACTTTGTCCCTAACCCAGAAAATAATGATCCCAAACCTTCCAGGCATAAGATTCGAAATAGGAAAGATATCCCGAGCATAGCTCTGGCCAGCATGCGACACCACACTGGTCTCAGAGAAACTGCGGAGATAGCAACAGCTGCCTGGATTGACGGTGGTTTGATAACATCTGATGATGTTCACCTGGTGATAGTTCATAACAAAGTAAGGAGAGCTCAGGAGAAACTTGTCAGTAACCTAGAAGAGGAGTTTGATAAGGGGATAAGAGAAAATGGAATCAATTGTTTGTTCTTTGATGGGAGAAGGGATGACACTAAAGTGTTCATGAAAGTTGGAGATTCTGACAAGTTGTTCCCTGCCATGGTGAAGGAGGAACACTACTCCTGCTGCAGTGAACCAGGAGGAAGTATTTGTGGCATTTCACTCCAGTGAAAGATGACATCAGGAAACCAGCTGAGATAGTGGCAGATAACATTGTGAACTGGCTCAGAGAGAGGAACGTAGACCAGACCCTGCAGGCCATTGGAGGGGACAGCACCAACACGAACACAGGGTGGCAAGGGGGGGTCATACAGTGGATAGAGCGGAAGATTGGGAGGAAGCTGGTCTGGATTGTTTGTGACCTCCACACCAACGAGTTGCCACTCAGACATCTGATCCAGGAGCTGGATGGCAAGACTCTTTCAAACAACAGAGGGTCTGGTCCTCTTGGCAAGATGCTGGACTCTGCCACTGAGTTAGAAATAAATCCGAGCTTTGAAAAAAATCACAGTTGGCCCTCCACTCGTTGAGCTTGCACATACTGTCATTGACGACCTGAGTACTGACCAGTACGTTGGTTACATGATTTGCAGTGCCATCAAAACTGGGGTCATGCCTGATAGACTTGCTTACCTGCAGATAGGTCCAGTCTCACATTCTAGGTGACTCACAACGGCTCTCAGGTTCTGCAGAATTTGGGTCGCTCATCATAAACTGAAAGGGAACCAGCTTGAGCTCCTGAGGAGTCAGCCAAGGAAGGTTGTTCAGATTGTGGAGCAGACTGTGAGGAGATCTTCCTGGTATGCTCATCCCGAGGCAGTTCTGCAGACAATAGTCTGCAGTAAGGATGAGGAGGAGAGAAGAGTGGCAGTCAAAAAGATCTTGGATATGAGACTTATGAGAGGATCTGGGCATGACGAATCAGTTGGTGACGATTCCTTCAGGGTCAGGAAGACTCCTGAAGTCAATCTAGGTGCCAAGACCCTCACTGATCTCATAGATCTGGATAACATCCAGGCTGGCAGTGAGCCCCCTCTTACCTGCAGCCTCACCAATGTTCAAGTCAGAGCTTTCCTGGACAACCCCATGCATGTCCCTGTCTGGCCCTCGCACACCCAGAGTGTAGAGCGTTGTGTACAGCAAGTGAGCGAGGCCAGCAGTCACGTGTACAGCCAGGAGAGGAGGGAAGGCTACATCCGAGCTCAGGTGGTCAGCAGGGAGGTGATGAGTAGAAACAGAAGCAAGAAAGACATGTTCTCTATGGTGTGCAGCAACACCGGGTCGTAGTAGTAAAACCGGTTTTTGTATTTGATGATTTTGTTTTCTAAAGGAATATTAAATTTAATAAAAGTGTCAAGATCATTCGTTTCACTAATCTGGATCATTTTCATCCTAATAAATTAACCTGATACATTTACTTTACTTTAAATAAGCTATTTAGTGGTGTTGGTAAAAGGGTGGGAATACTGAATTTTCATAAGATTTCAAGTTAAAATTTACCTAGCAAAAAATGAAAACTTTTCAAATCTGAAGATATCACATGATTCTGCACATAGAACTACATCATTAATACCATGGGCCGATTTTTCAAACCCCCCAAAAAAAATTCGCCTCCGTATGACACACCCTACTGATACATGGTTATATTTATAACATATCCAGCAAGGTGTTATGGGATAGAAATTTTATTTTTCAATTTGGTCTTTTGAAAGGTGGTAGTGGGAGATGAAAATGCCATTTTCTAGTGCCTTCTGGGCCATGGCGATTTCTATGAATCTCACTTTCATCATCGTTGGAGACCTGGGGAGCAGTACCACCTCTTTCTCTTTAGCCCATGTGTTTTTCTGTTCTATTTCTTGTGATATTTCAGTTGGTGATTTGTTGGTAATGGTCTTATCCAATCTTTTGATAACTATTGATTTCTTAGCTCTAAGCTGTGGTGGCATGGCTATTTCAAAGTTATCTCTTTTTAGTGTATCTGTCGATTCAGTCGATAACATGAGATCGACATCCTTTTCTTCTATGCAAAGAACTATGAAAGAGTCCTTTGCTTCTGTTAGTGCGGCGAATTTTATTCCTAGGCGTGCACATAGAATTGTGCCGAACCCCTCTTTTCTTTTTTCGGATACTCCTCTCCGAAGGGAACGCACTCGAATCCTGTTACCCATAGTCCTGGTCATTGCTGCTTCGTTCTCATTGCCTTCGTCCGAAGAGGTGTGTGTGTGTATGTATGTATGTGATTGTATGTGTGTGTGTGTATGTGTGTATGTATGTGTGTGTGTCTCCCGGTGGCCCCGTAAGGCTAACCTACTGTAGTGATAAAGCTGCACGCTTATGTGAGGCGCGAGCCTAGTGTACCTAATTGGAGGGAGGGGAGGATGAGGGATAGCGACCCCCTCCCAGGGTGGACCCACACGATCACGGTTACCCAGGAAGGCTCGGCGGTGGTATAAGCTCCGGCCCCCTTTCTTTTTCACAAACTCCCGGGAGGGAGGTGAAAACTTACAGGGGGGACCTGAGGACGAATACACCTCTGAGGGTGCAGGTCCCCAGGCCAGCGCGAAAAGAGGAAAGACTGAGTGGGAGGGAAAGACCCCAAACCACGTCAGGACCGACAGCCTCCAGCAGGAGTGTGGGTCACTCACACTACCCGTGGGGAATTCTGCTGCCTCTGGCAGTCCAGAGCGCTCGCGGGGGATGTCTGGTTTCGCTGTGCCCTAGTAGGGGCGATCAGGTTTGGAGTGGTGGTCTAATGCGTAGTCCGTAACAGGCGGGTCGTCATCAACAGGCTTCTAGTGGTGGTCGGTTACCAATGATGTTACAGCTACTGGGTCGGAGACAAAGGCTGGCTAGCTTTGGCAGTGAAGGGTCTTGAGAGAGATCCGTTCACGATGATGATAATGAAGTAAAGTGGCAAATGACTTTGCCCTGGGAGAGGAGAGGGGAGAGAGAAGGAGAGCATAGAAACGGGAAGTAAAGTAGTAGGGGGTGATAGCAGGTGGGCTGTCCACCTAGCTGAGACGAGTTGATAGGTTGGGGCGGTGGCAGCATGCAGCACACGCCCGCCCGCTCAAGGGAGGCAGGTGGAGGGGGGGGGGGGGGCAAGCTAAGCTAGCTAGGTATTCATTAGTGTAATGGGTGTTAATTTATGTTTGCTAGATGGTGGTGTTATTTGTTCACATATATGTGTAAAGTGGGTCTTGTTCTTCTATGTTAGCATGGAGGCTTTTGTGCCACCAGCTGTGTGTTTTAGTAGTTCCTTCTTCTTTTAACTGGGAGAATAATGGGTCCTCCAACTCCTCAAATTTGCTCCATATTCTCTGGGCTTGGCTGTGTGTACGTGTGTTCAGTGGTTCGATGTTGTATAATTTGTGAAGTTCTTGTATTTTGGTGGTGTATGGCGGGAGTTGCTTTGATGCTCTACGGATAGCTTTATTTTGTACTGATTGAAGTTTAAGTTGGCTGGATTTGCTGATCGTGCTGAGTGGTATTGGTGGATACTCCAGGTGGGGGCGGACAAGTGCTTTGAATAGATGTAGTTGAATTTTGGTGTCCATTTTGCTAAATCTTCGTGGTTTCGTGAGTTGTGATTGGGCAAGCTTTTTGCGTTGTTATGTATTTTGCTGCCTGTTCTTGTTATTGTGAGTCCCAGAATTTTGCCTTCGTTGGAGTATTGTATAGGTACGTAATTGACTGTGATTGGTGCTGGGTTTATTTTGGCAATGTGTATGATCTTTAATTGCTGTGTATTGGTTTGAATTTTCCACTTTTTTTCATATTCATTAATTTGCTCGATGGCGTGGGCTGTTTTTCGTGCCATCATCTGTTTGCCCTGGCCTGGATGTCGGATGATTTGGGTGACGTCATCAGCATAAGCTACGTATTCTCCGTGTGTAGGAGGTGGCATGTCCGCTTTGTATATTGTGTAGAGTGTGGGCGAGAGGTTACTTCCCTGTGGTACTCCGCTGTATAACTTGAAGCTTGGGCCTATTAGGACAGCGGCATAGCCAAACAATTGTGCATTTTATGATGAAAGCATTAACTTTGGCACAGATATAAAGTAATACATGGTGAATATTTTCAGATATGGAACCACTAGAAACTCAACCTCTGTGGGCCCCATATTGAATTTCAAGATGGCCGCCGTTCAGGATTCGCTAAACTATGTATTTCTGTTTTTACGGTTGCATATTTCATTCCAATGCATCAATATACTTAATCCAGGTTACGAAAATCATTTGTGATAGTCTTCGAAGTTTATTACAATGAAAAAGACAAGTAAAAGTATTACACTGGAAAATTAACATACAAATTTTCCAAACTCCCAAAACTTAAAAAAAAAAATTCTGAACATTCGGCTATTGAGACCGAATCTCTGTAGATATTTGGCCTTAACAACCACCTTCACATGCACAAAGTCCAGTGCATTTAAGTGCAGCTTTTTTGCACTTACACTTGCCACCGCAGTGTTTTCTGCAACCGCTCATCACCCGACTTCACCCAGCCCCAGTCACATGGTGATAGCAGACTGACAAACGCTATTGCGGCCTCTCCCCAGATATGTCCAGCCTGATAAGCAGCTCTCTTTATGTGCTGCTCCAGAGCTGCTCGTGTTCGTGGAAGATCCTCTAGTGATATTGATTTTCTTGAAAACAGTTTCTTTCTCAGCACGTTCACGTCACAGCAAGTGCTCGTACGGTCATAGAGCAGCACGATGAATCTTTCCAGTGTCGACAGGATACCATCAGGCAGCTCACTTGGGGTGGAAGCCAGACTGAGGAAGGCGGTTGTCACTTCCGGAAATGCATTCTATGTGGCCCAGGCTGCCTTCTTGCTATGACCTGCAAAGGCAGATACCGTGTCGCAGCCCGTTATTGCATGAAACACTGGAAGAGCTCTCGACTTCTCAGGTCCCAGGGTCTTTGCAATCTGATGTGCTGCTATGTAACGTCGATTCTTTCCTGTGCCAAAAGTAAGCCATAGTTTATCTAGTACCTCACTCCGTTCATTCGCTAGAGCAACTGCAAGGCTGACAACATCTGTATCGACGGTACGAATGAGTATTCGCCGATGACCACATTCCAAGGCATCAGCTGCACGAACCATCATCCTAGTGTCGGCCTCTTCGTGGTTGCATGGTGCCAAGTTGGCAGTGCCCTTCCGGGGTGGAACAGTGAGTACCTGTTTCTTGTCTGTGACAACCAGCTGTTTACTTTCTTTGACAACCAACTGCATAACCTGTTCTGTCAGGAAACTGAAGAGTTCCTCTTTGTTGTCACTGTTGCGAAGAAAGTTTTGCCAGTTGCTAGGTAGAGGACCAGAGGCAGTGACGCGTCTTCGAATGCCCTTGCCATGGTTACAT
The DNA here is from genome assembly GCA_958450375.1 of Homarus gammarus. Lineage (NCBI taxonomy): Eukaryota > Metazoa > Arthropoda > Malacostraca > Decapoda > Nephropidae > Homarus > Homarus gammarus. The sequence continues at coordinate 2,110,257 of CAUDMG010000454.1, forward strand.
CTTACTGTTGCTTTTAGGCTCCTAGATTTCAGGTAGCAATCCCATACCAGGTCAAGTCGAGATCGATTTTCGAACTGTGATCCAATATAGGGAATGAATACGGCTGTGCTGTATTTTTGAAATGTCCTACTGCCTCCTGGCTTCAACATTTCCATGACGGCAGGTCCATCGAGTATAATTGAGGTGACATGTGGACTCTGTGGAGCGTCAGTGATCTTGTCAGCAAGCTGTTCAAGGGATGTGAGTAAGTCGGCCTTCTTTCTGAAGCGGAGTTTCCCATTACTGGAGAGTGCTGGTGGATAGGCCCGGTTTTCATGCTTGAAGAATTCGTCCAAATCACCCTCTCTTGTTTGACAGGCTATGTAGAGCCTGGAGAAGAGTCCACAGTCGTCTTTTGCGAAGACTAGTTGCTGCTTACTCCTAGTTGGAGACTTGAATTTCATAGAACTGGATAGCGTTAGCTTGTTGAGCTTAATAGTGTCACCAATAGGCTTAGACTTGTCTTCAAGGCGTTCTCTTATATATGAATGGAATTGTTCTAGTCCAAGCTTGACAACATTTTGCACACTTCACGGCTTCTAGACACAAGATTTCCTTTGTATGAAGAACCATTAGGTCAGCACTTTCTTCTTCAAATGGGTTTCCCATTTCTTCCATGACAAGTGTAAGTGTTTTCACATCCTGAAGAAACTTGTCCTGCGTCGTGTTGGTTTGCTCATGATGGTGGAAGTTAGCCTTGGTTTGCTCAGCTATCTGCAATGATTCAAATTCAGCAATGACCCGTGCTACTTCTGGACCTGCAACCATCCACCGTCGAAGTGCACAAGGGTTTCCAGTCAAACTGACTGCACCACTATCACCTTTGATGCAGGCATTGTTTTGCTCATGGGCCTGGTCTAATGCCATTGCAGAAAAACGGCGGGCTGTCATTTTTGCAGTGAAATGTCCAGCTTGAAACTTTGCAGCCACATCAGGATGCTTGTCCGAGAGCTCTGTCATGTCCTTCAGGTGGACTGGAACCCACCGAGAATAATGAGTATGATGCAAGGCGAATAACAACTGACACAGTTCAGCCAGAGCATTCATGTATAGCGAGAAGTTTGATTCTCGGAGTGATCTAACAAACATAAAGATACTTAGCTCTAGGTTGAAGGTGGTTGCCCAGTACTGAAACTGGGGACAACATTCAGCCCTTTGCTGACACCAGATATCAAACTCTACGGGCTCATGACCATCACTTTGGGCATCTTCAGTGTACCGTATTTGCCATAAGCCTTGTGCTGTAGGATGTTCAGGGTTGCTGCTGTTATCTGATGGCCTCGCCTGGTGCGTGTGACGTGAGCAGCCTTTAGGAAAGAGTTCGCAGTTCCTGAGCTGGCAATATCGGCTTGCACCAGGGTTTCTCCCCACCTGCTACCCTGCAACCAACTGCCTGCCATCCTCAGAGCCACCATTTCAATGTGGAGACCGCCCAGAATCATAATAAATTTCTCTTCGCCGTAATTTTCGGGCCAATTCCACTGAATCTGATTTACAGCGGCCACTCAAATCCAGTATCTGTTTTTCTCTAGTCAGTCACGCCCCCCTTCATGGAACCGTATCCGTACCCGGTGTGCCCTCATTCCAGAGAGTATGTGGTGGACAGGCCACCCTTGCGTGGTTTGGAGACCTACGTATTCCAGGACAGGAGTTTGTTACAGGAATTACAACACTCCCCACCGCCACTTGTTGGTCTAGTGGTCGTAGAGTGGTTCCCGCAACTCTGTCCCGGAAGCACCGTCAGGGGATCCTACGTCCCTAGTGTTAATGAATGCTCACTTATAGACGTGGGCTAGTGTACCTAATTAGGGGGGGGGGGGGTAGGAACTCAGGATTGCGACCCCCTTCCCAGGTGGACCCGCATGATCAAGGTTACCTAGGAAGGCTCGGCGGAGGGATGCTCCTGCCCCCTTTCTTGTTCACAAACTCCTGGGAGGGAGGTGAACAGTTACAGGGGGGACCCAAGGACGAATACACCTTTAGGGTGCAGGTCCCCAGGCCAGAGCGAAAAAGAAGGAAGAAAAGAGGAAGAATAGCCACTGGTGTAAGTAGCACCGTTGGGATCGCGGCCCAAGTCCGCTGCAAGAAGCCGTTACAGAGCACCCAATCAGGGCCGCCTCTGATCAGGAGTCACCCCTGATCAGTGGGGAGGCACAGAAAGGGCGTTGTCTGGAACAAGCTTCCCACGTGTCAAAGTGATGGTTAGTGAGGTGGTCGTTTGCGTTCAGTTCGTCAACGGTAAGAGAGAGGCTGGCTGGCTTCGCAGTGAGGTGTCTGGAGAGATGTCCAATCACAGCTAAGGCTGGCTGGCGAGTGAGTGAGTATGTGACGAGTACGTGACTTGTTTGGGGATTACTGGCCAACCCGCCTTTACGCTATTTCGGCCGGAGCTGGTGTCTTCTTTCTTCTTCTTGAGGTTTTTTCTTCTATTCTTGGTCTTCTTTCTTGCCGCATTAATCCATTACTCTAGTGCTACAACTAATCTGATGTTCTTGTTTCTTCTTTTCTTGTTATTCTTGTGTTCTTGTTCTTGGTATTTTGGTTTCTTCTTTCTTCTTGGTGTTGTTTTATTTGGGATGAATTATGGTATGAGTGAGTGACATGATAGTGAGTTACTGAAAGTCCAGATGAAATGGCCAGTCAGGTGACAAGTTTCTCTGTGATTTTATTTTATTTTATTTTATTTTTTATTTTTTTATTTTTTTATTTTATTTTTTTGTAGCCCGTGTCTTTTTGTTTGTATATGTGTTGGTAGGTGTCAGTCTTACTTGGTATATGTGCGTGTTGTATGTAATGGAAAGGTTTGTGATATGTCCCTGATGTTGTACGTTTTTATCTTTGTTTTATTCATTTTTATTTTCTTTAGGGCATGGTTACATACATATTATAAAAAGCGTTGATGCGTGTGTCTTTCACAGCTTGCCGATAAGATGGATCTCCTTGAGGAAGATTATTACAGCGTCACTTATGGTGACATCATCTTGCAATAAGTTGGGTACAGTCAGCACGAAGCCTCGCTTGGTCACAAGCATCACCAGCCGCCGGCGTTCTAGTTCGTACTGGCTGCACTCTGTCAGAATGTGTCGAATGGACATAATTTTGTTGCACTTGGCACAGATAGGACGAAAGAAGTTATCTATGTAAGGTTTTAGGTGGCTCAGATAGGTACAATTTAACCTTAGTCTAGCGAGGACCACTTCTTCCTTCCTATTCTTTCTGTATGCTGAGAGCCAGTTTCCTATGTTAGTCTTCCAGTTGTTGAGAAGATCTAACCTCGTCCATTCCAGTTGCCACTTCCCTGTTGTATATGTCTTCCCCAAGGAGAGACACTACTGCCACTCCCAGGGTACATTGGTTGTCTCCCTGAGACCCACAGTTGCTTTTGCTGGCTTGTCTGCCTGTTCATTGCCCAGAATGTTGTAATGCCCATGCACCCATATCAGTGCAATATTCTTGGCACACTCATGTAGTTTATTAATAATGTTGCCCTGTACACTCGAAAACCATAATCTCTAGCCCACCTGGGTCGGTGCTGGAGGTTAGAACAGTGTCCTTTCTGGACGGGGGCCCACTCTAACTATCATCGAGGCAACACACTCACGAACACACACAGTTAGAGTACGGCTGTACAGATGACATTATGTATAAATATTGTATATGGCATTTTATACTCTGCATTATCTTCAGTATATATGAACACGAAGAAAAAATACCATAGGTTGTAGTTACGAAAGTATGAATGGAAATAAGCACTTCCAAACCACCCAGTGACTCCACACAACGTTTACAGCGCTTGTGTGTGTGTGTGTGTGTGCCAGACCACAATGCTTCCCATCTTTCGCATAACTATATGAAAAATCGTGTTTAATTTAACTACATATTTCAAAAACCTTAAATTACATGTGGATCAGTCAATCCTCATTTGACACACTTATAGTGTAATACTTTGACCATCCCACCTGGGCACATGGAGGCCCACGGTAACTCTCACCGGGCAACATACGCACGAACACACAAGTTATGATATGAACCCTTCCAGGCTTCACTATCATTATCATGTTATATAACTTTTACCCTACAGTTATTGTTGTAAATCATGGACAGGAAGGATACATAAATTGTAATATCAGTGTATGGTTCGCTCAAAGCCACCCCAAGTCAGACAACAGGTCACACAAAGTTACACTGCGTGTGTGTGTGTGTGTGTGTTCTGTAACATTAAACTTCATCATTAGTAGGTAAGATGTTTCATAAAGAGGTTTCTTCCATTCGTCATTGTGAGCATCGTCCCAGAGCGCATTGTTTCCATCAAAACCATGGTTCATCCTTATTTCCCTTCTTCCGTGTAACTATATCCATATGGCTAAGTGCTTGCTTTTCGTCTCTTTATTTATCAAAATAATGTGGATCAGTTACTCGTTATTTAACACATACATGCACTTAGAGCAGTGGTCCTCAACCTTGTTTGCCCCATAAACCCCTTTCACCATATGTCAGAATGTCATTCCCCCTCCTTTCCAAGATTGTCTGCCTCAAAAATTGCATTCCAAATAATATGCATATAATACTGAAAATCCTTTATTTTTTCCATATTAGTATCAGTTCCCCCCCCCCCCCCCCCCCCTGAAAACCTGAGGGGGGGAAATTCCCCCCCGCCCCCCCGGTTGAGAACCCCTGACTTAGAGCATCAAGATTGTTTTGTAGGCATGACTATTGGTTAATTGAAACCCTAAAAATATTTTTCACATTTATTATGCATAAACATTGTAAACATATCTATGTGATTATTGTAGTATATAACATATATTTAATGTCTGGACAGATTCCCGAGAGTTATGCATATTAATGCATAGATTTTGTAAGCATATTTATGCGAAGTGACGTAAAACCACATAGTAAAATACCTGGACAAATTCCCGAGAGTTAGGAAACGAAGTCTATGTGGCCCCAACGAAGTTACACCAGAGAGCTAACTCCCCCGCCACCCCCTACAAGGCACCGTCGTGGGCGGAGATTTAATTCTTGACCACAGAATCCCGAGGCAAGGTTACTACCACTGAGACATCTCGTGCCCATAAGGTTAATACCGTGTCCAACCTCCATCTCCTGCTATAACTTCATGCAATCTGGTGGGCATGGAATCTACCAGATTGCTGCAGATGTTCGGCCTCCTCCTTATTCCCTCCCACACATTATGTGCGTGTCTCCTCACTGCCTCACTCGTTTTCTCCTCAACATCCCATTCAACAACCATATGCGCCCATAGATTTTCTATTGGATTACAATCGACTCCTTTAGGGGGCCAGTCCAATAGAATAATCTGCGGGTGCGCCTCAAACCAATGCTTGACTGCCTGACTTGTATGTATTGGACTGCGGTCTTGCACCATACATATAGGCTGTGGGTCTGGGATGGCATATGAGTTGCTGGGAGGTAGACAAAATAGAAAACTCACAGCCAAACTGTAAGAAAACCCATGGACAATGAGACATTAGTAAAATATACTTGGTCATTTTAGCGCGTGCACACACATTATATACACACCTATTGGCCCTTGCGAGGCTGTTTGGTTATGCTATGCTAACTAGTTTGCTAGGGTGAGGGAAAGTATATATATATATATATATATTTATATATATAAATATATATATATATATATATATATATATATATATATATATATAAATATATATATATATATAAATATAAAACTCTTCTCAACAAATGCAAGGATGTTGCCCCGTGAGAGTTACCGTGGGCCTCCATGTGCCCAGGTGGGATGGTCAAAGTATTAGACTATAAGTGTGTCAAATGAGGAGTGACTGATCCACATGTAATTTAAGGTTTTTGAAATATGTAGTTAAATTAAACACAATTTTTCACATAGTTACACGAATGATGGGAAATAAAAGAAATAGATGGGGTGTGGTGGAATCATAGTGGTCTGGCCACAAGCGCTGTAAACGTTGTGTGGATTCACTGGGTGGTTTGGAAGTGTTTATTTCCATTCATACTTTCGTAACTACAACCTATGGTATTTTTTCTTCGTGTTCATATATAATGCAGAGTATAAACTGCCATATGCAATATTTATACATAATATCATCTATACAGCCGTACTATGACTGTGTGTGTTCGTGCGTGTGTTGCCTCGTGATAGTTAGAGTGGGCCCCCGTCCAGAAATGACACTGTACTAACCTCCAGCACCCACCCAGGTGGGCTAGAGAATTGGGTTTTCGAGTGTACCTCATTGCTGGTAGTGTCACCACCTTGAATTGCTTTAAGAGCTGACATAGAATCTGAAATGATAGCAACATCATTGACATCGCTTGTTATTGCAATGTCAATGGCTCTACTTATTGCAAACATCTCTGCAGTGAATATGGTTGTATGCCGCTGCAGGCGGGAGCTCCACTCCCCGTCTCTGCTCCAGATACCGGCTCCAACGTTGTCGTCAGTTCTGGACCTGTCTGTGTACAATTGAGTATAGGCGATATATCCTTCTAGAAGTAGATAAAAAAGTTGTTTAAGGAGCTCGGGATGTAGGTTCTTCTTCCCTCCTGGAAGCCACGATGTTTCCACATGCAAGTTGGGGTTCTCCCATGGCGGACACAACGGTGGAACATATCCATCAACGTCTTCGAAGTGGATACCAGCACCCTGGCACAAGGTCTGGAGGCGGACTACCGAGGAAGGGGACACGCAGCTGCAGGAAACGGGATTTAGCAACAGCACACCAACCTGGGTGGCCTGTGTCGCGCCTCCTAGCCGCACTCATCCCGTACCTTAGCGTCAACATGTCCCGCCTGATGTGGAGTGGAGGGACTTGGGCCTCCACCTCTAGTCTTTCTATACGTGTACACCTGTAGGCACCCAGACATAGACGAAGGCATCGGTTCTGTATTCTGGGCAGCTTTGCGAGTGTGGTGTCGCATGCAGAAGCATACAACTAGCATCCATAGTCAAGTTTCGATCTGATCAGGGTCTTATACACCATTAATAAAGATTTCCTATCGGCTCTCCATGTAGTACCTGATAAAACTTTCAGGATGTTTGTGACTTTAAGACATATACTTTCAAGCTCGTTACTGTGGTTTTTCCACGTTAATTTCCGGTCAAAATGAACACCGAGAAATTTTACTGAAGTCTGAAATTTAATAGGAGTACCATTTAATTTTAATACTGGATTATTTATATTACGTTTCTTAGTGAAAACTACTCCTACTGTCTTCTCAACTGAAAACCTAAATCCCCATTGTATTGCCCACTCTTCAGCGGCTTTTAGGCCGGCTTGCACCCTTTGCGCAGACCGTCTCTCGACCCGAGAGGAGCGCCAAATTGCTCAATCGTCAGCAAACAAGGAGAATGTGAGGTCACTTAGGCTGGGTGCTGGTGATAGGAAATCATTAATCATTATGAGAAATAGTACAGAACCCAAAACGCTGCCTTGTGAAACTCTGTTTTCTTGGACAAATGTGTCTGACCTTACGTTATCTTTTAATTTTACAGAAAAAGTTCTGTCTTGCAAAAAATTTCTAATGAAAACTGGCAAATTACCTCTCAGACCCAAGGCCTGGAGCTTCATCATGAGGTCAGTCCGCCATGTCATGTCAAAAGCTTTTTCTATGTCTAGGAATACTGCAATTAGTGTTTCTTTACTGCAAAGAGCCTTTGAGATGTCAGTTTCAAGACTTATTAAATGATCTAGTGTGCTTCTACCTTGGCGGAAACCACACTGTCGATCACTCAACAAGTTGTTACTTTCCAAAAAATACATTAGCCTACGTTTTATCATACGTTCCATGACCTTACACAGACAGACAGACGGAATGAGTTGGTGTTAGTAGGGCATTTATCCCTCTTCGGGATCGGTACGACATGGGCAAAGTTCCATGAGTTTGGAAACGTTCTGGACGTCCAGATCTCATTGAACACTTCTAGCAATTTGTCCAGATTTTCCAGGTCAAGGGGTTTAATCATCTCGTATCGTATACCGTCAGGTCCAGGAGTAGAGCCCTTGCCTTTTTTAAAGCAAAAGAAAGTTCCTCTGGGGAAAATGCTCGGTTGTAGTCATGTTCGTCCCCGTTCTCGAAGTCGAGATGCAAGAGCTCGGCACGATCACGGAACACGCCGAAGCGTGGGTCATGATTGGTGGAGCTGCTGGCATCTGCGAACTTCTGGCCTAGGGCGTTGGCAATGGCCTGGGGTTCGTCGAGAAACCGCCCTCCACTACTCACCTGTGGGATAAAAGTCCTTCGTCTGTTTGATCTGACCCGGTTTATGGCTGACCATACCTCAGAAGAGGGAGTATCCCTGTTAATAGTGGAGACGAATGCCCGCCAAGACTCTCACTTGCACTGCCTGATAACCTTCCTAGCCTTAGCTCTAGCTTTTTTATATTCTATGAGGTTTTCAATAGATGGAGCTCTGTTGAAAACACGGCACCGCCTATTGTGCTCACAAACCACTCATCGGCAATCTGGTGTCCACCATGGCACTCCAGGCCCGTGGGTACTTGCAGAAGTCTTAGGAATTGTTAAATCTGCTGCGTGTATTATGGCTTGTTCTATGTGTGACATTTTGGTGTTGATATCTTCTCCAATGGTGTCTATACGAACGGCTCTTGAGTAGACCCCCCAGTCTGCTTTCCTAAGGTTGTAGCGCACCTCGGGAATAGTCGCTGGGGCGTCACACTCATAAGTAATGCAGATCGGAAAATGGTCACTTCCCAGGGAGTCGTCGTATGTAGATAATTTACAGTCTAATAACGAGGAAGCAACAGCTATAGAGAGATCTGTAGCTGACGCTGAGTCAATTCGTTCGTTCACTCGAGTCGCACTACCGTCATTCAGAAGAGACAAGTTGGAGTTGAATATAGTTGCAGCCACCTGCTCTCCCCTCCCGTCATTCCGGACACCGCCCCACCGCAAATGGTGAGCATTGAGGTCTCCGAGGATCATTTTTTTTCCTGGTAGTTGGCTAAATAGCTCCTCAAGCTCACCCGCGGCAATGAGCCAGCCCGGCGGACAGTATAGTGAGCAGACGGCCACATAGTCAGACCGAAACTTGACTCTGCACGCCACGGCCTGCAAGTTCACGCTCAGGTTGACTCTCTGTTGAGCGAATTCACTCCTAATATATAGGGCTACCCCCCTTAGGTTGTCTCCTCTGTACGACGTGTAGTTGTCAAATACAGGTGGGTCGTCCTGACCCGCAAGTAGCGTCTCTTGTAGGTAAAAAACGTCTGGCCGAAATAATGACTTTAGTAAGTGAAATTGAGCATTTTTATTCCTAGCACCTCTGCAATTCCACTGAATGATATTGAATTTTAAGTCTGAGAGTTGATATGGTCAGCGTTTTGGGTTTTCTTTTTCTTTGTTCTTGTCTCGGAGGGGGGGGGGGGGGTAGGGCGGGGATTGTGTGCAGGCGAATGTTCCCTACTATTTCTTGAGCAGTCCCATGGCTCTGTAAAGCCAGCTCTCTGCTCGGCAGGGGCTCCCAGCCCCCGGTGTGATTCCACAATGAGAAACGATGGTTGTGGTGAGGAGTCTCTTTTCATGTTGTCGACAGATTGCGACCTTCTCCTTACCTGGGGGTAGACAAGGTCGACAGCCTGTTTAACTTTTGTCGTCTCGTTTGACTTGTTTTTAAGTTTAGTCTCGTTACTAGTCATAGTTGTCTTAGAGTTTTCGTTGTTGGCGTCTATGATCGGATAGCCGGTTAATGTAGAGTCGGTTTGTGTCTCAATTGACCTGGTCTCTGTCTGTGTTCCAGTGGTGCACATTTTGGGGGATGGGGTGTTTTTGGATACAGCGGATACGAAGGACATTCCAGGTGTTGGTGTCTGCAGGAACATCTCCACCTGCTTCCTAGCCTCCCTGTAGTCTCTGCTCTCGCCTTGCTGATTTCATACTCCCTCAGGTAGGAAGGGCACTTCCTGTCTGAGGCAGCATGATAATCTGAACGGTGGTAGCATTTTACCTCAGTTTCTGTGCATTCATCTTCCCTGTGTCTGCTCTGAGCACATTTACAGCATACCCAGGTATTATGGCAGGCCTTACCAGTGTGTCCAAACCTTTGGCAGTTAAGGCATGGCATGGGAAATGGTATATATGTTTTGGTTTGTATTCTCTGGTATCCTACCAAGACATGGGTAGGCCTAACAAGTCCAGCAAAATCAGTACAGCTGTGGTTGAACGTTTCCTTTCTCCCTCTACGGTCCTCCTATTAAAGACGAAGGCATCGACGACTCCTTGATCTTTCATGTGGTACACGATATCGTCATTACTCATTTCCTGGAATTCGTAGCTGTTAACTACAGCCTTACAGGTATTGAGAAATGCTGAGATATACAGTTCCACTTTGGTTGTATGGAAGGTTTTCAGATTCAAGGCGTCCCTCATTTGCTTTTCATCTTTAACAGTAACTTGGAGTTGACCATTTCTTGTCTTTCGGACTTTCTCCACGTCCCTATTTGATCTTTAATGGCCTTCTGGATAATGAAGCCATTAATTTTGTCAAACGAGGTGGACGTGTGAACAGTCCGAAAGTGGATTACTCTGGCATTATCTGGTGTAATTTCAATAATTCTTCTTTGTGGATTGCTTCTGTCCGTGGTCGATTCCTGGTCTTTGTCTGTCAGTGGTCTTGGCAGTCTTAGGTCATTTTGTTTCATCTCCCGCCTCTGCTTGTCCCTGCCTGAACGAGTAGAGGGGGGCTTGTTGTGGCCCCTCCCAGAGGGCATGGTTGGGGTGGCTGGGAACCACCCCTTAGGTACAGATTTGATTTCCTTTTTACATGTACTGTATATATGGTGTACTAAGGTTATTGATGGCCCTTAGTACAAAAAAAAAAACTCTTTCCTAAGGGCGACCCCCGCACAGTGGTGTGTCTGCACTATCACGGACGTCACTGCTGGATTGGCCCAGGTTTTCCCCCGACCCCCACTGGATACACACAATCCCACACTGTGAGGTGTGCACCACTGGGGGGGCTCTAGCACGAATACTGAAGTATTAAAAATCAGCAGGTGCCTCGGCCAGGGTAAGTAATGGAAAAATAATGTGAAAAGAGAAAGCCCTCCGACCACGTTAGGAAGGACAACAGTTGGCGTTTCCTCCGCAGTTGTGTGGGTCACTCACACTGTCTGTGGGGAGAGAAGGCTAACGTCGTCAGTCCTGTGCGTTCGTGAGGTGTCAAAAATTCCAAATATATGGAAAATGAGCTGTGTCACATTTATATAATTGCTGTTTAACAGCGTTTCGGAGAGTGGTTAGGTATCTCCGGGAATCAGTGCATGTGCACAGGAATCCGGGAAGATAGTGGCGTTTTGGCCGCTCGCTGTTTAAACAGTCGAATGTGTAACGGTCCACCCTTGCGGGTCAGTTGCTGTGCCCGTCAGCTGGTCCGTCCCCTCCGGTGTCCAGTCGGCGTCTGTGGAGTACGTGTTTTTTCCAAGTTTAGAAGCTCCAACAGTTGTTGGTCGCGAAAGGCAGAGCGGGGAAGATGACAGAGGAAGGAGCAGGAAGTTAGGAAGGGAATTGTAGTGGGAGAGATAGTGCCGTGGCTTTACACGACTGCGTTTATTTGGTTAGCGGATAGCGCACGTATTTGGTTTTTGTCTGTGTTGGGTGTGTGATCCTCGGGTCACCACTCCTCCGGATTGTGTTAGGTCCAAGTTTAGAAGCTCCAACAACTTTCCCTGAATACGAATTCGCAACCTTTCGATTTACAACAGGTACCTACTTACTGCTAGGTGAACAGGGACCAAGAGGGCTAGGAAGAGTGTCCAAACAACTTCCGCCTGCCCGGGAATCGAACCCTTGACATCTTGCTTGCGAGGCAAGAGCGGTACCGCTTCTGCCGGTTCAGATGGACAGATCGGAAGTAAGCCGCGCTGCTGATTGCCTGAGGTGAAGGCGGTAACTGGCCAATCACCGCGCAATGCGAAAGCGAGGCCCGGTGTGTGGAACTCGCCGCTGGTTGGCTGGTAAGCGGACGGCAAGTGATCAATGAGCAGTTGTAGGGGAGAGTATCCACTATAATATATCTGGTAAGATAGCGAGGTCATCCGACACCTGCAAGCAGAAACACTCGTCAAGAACAACCAAGACACACGAGACAATGGTTACGCTGTTCCTCCACCATGGAGCCCTCCACCAGAAACTCACACAAATTTACCGACCTAGGCGATAGTAAAGCCAACCTCCAGAAGGAGGACCTCAAAAAAATAACTCTCAGAGCCATAGCCACCGAGACACCGGCTGATGCAGCATCATACTTCACAGACGGCTCGGTGGACCCAAAACATCATAGATCCGGAGCGGCCTTCTACACCCAAGGTCAGACCCTCAAATGGAGACTTTCCAATGACTGCTCCACCCTACAAACAGAACTGGTAGCAATCTTAAAGGCCCTACAACACGCTGCAACACAACACAACAAGCCCACCATAATTCACACGGACTCGAAATCGGCCATGCAGGCGCTGCAACACACTCAACCAAGAGACAACGTCCACATCATCACCTCGATCCTCGCACAGCTACAGGAATTCCAAAGCCAAAACCGACCAGTCGTCTTACACTGGATTCCCAGTCATGTAGGGATCGGAGGAAACGACGTGGCAGACGAAGCAGCCAAGGCAGCTACACGTTCTAGTAGCGTACACATCCAAGTTCCAGCAAGTGTGCAACAGATCAAGAATCACCTCAGAAAGACCAGCAAGCTCCACATCAAAAAGAGCTTCCTTCATGCACTCAACGCCGGGTCCCAATCAGCCAAATCGTATCTGGCGGCCACAAAAGGGGAACCACCGTTCGCTGACAAGAAAACTCCAAGACAAACCCAAGTCAGCCTTCATCGACTACGACTAGGATACAAGTGCTCCTGGCAGATGATCGGTAATGACGTCATGGATTGCACCTACTGTCAGGAGCCTGCAGCCAACCCACTTGAACACTATCTCCTCGACTGTGAGGTCACACAAAGCCTCCGAAACAGAACTCAAATCTCCCAAGAAACACACACAACACCAGCGGCCACTCTAACCCGAAAGGCCCATACAGACCACATTCACCACCTACTCCGGGTCATCACACGATACCCACCACCCAGATGGCTTAGAAAGCATCCTCTCCCAGCAGGTGCGGACCCCAGTTCGGGGGGCGCGCCACTCCGAAACTGACCACGTCCAAGAGTGGGGGTTGGTGGTAAGTGTCCACTGATCGGGGGTCCGCTCACACTTGCAACCTGCAGTATCCTTCCAATCTGCAGGTGGGACCACCTCCATTACCAATCCGGTCTGGCTGCTCCTGGAGCTCCAGCCGGAACCACCAAACGGGCCGCCTATAGGCAAAGGCCCGTGTCGGACTACGGTCCGACAATCTAAACAACAACAACAACAACAGAGATGTGTTCACTTGAGAACTGAACCTCGGCGAGGTAGGTTCTCCCGGCTCCCCGCTCCTTCCCCCCGAGGTACCGCGTGACCATGTTCACCCTAGCCCAGGCGAAGGTTGTGAGACTGATTCCGGTCGAGCACCCTTCGCGCAAGAAACTCAATCTTCTTGTGATTAAAGATTTTTTTGACCACATCGGACTCAAGGGGGTGACAGGGGTCGTCCGCAGTAAAGGCGGTACCCTTGTCATCACCTTCGAGGAATGGGGGCAGGCCCACAAATTACCCCACCGAACGATTATCAATGGAGTCGACGTCATGTTTGACGCCTTACTTCAGGATAACTTAGTTTTGGGAGTCATTTCCCACTCTGAAATTGAGTATCTCGAAAAAGACGAACTTGCCGAGCTGATTGGAGATCAGCTCTCAGTACTTAGGAAGCTGACCAGCACAACTGCCCTGGTTGGTTTTCCTAAGGAACTTCCTAGCTCCGTTATACTGGGTTGGGAGAAAATCCCAGTAAAACCTCAACAACCAAAACCCACTCGCTGCTACAATTGCCAGAAATATGGCCATCTGGCGAGGAAGTGTCGTGCTCGCGGGGTGTGCTCAAGCTGCGGGGCACCCGGCCACACCGACGCTGACTGCCAGGCGGCCGTTAAGAAGTGCGCGGCTTGTGGTGGCCCTCACTCCTCCTCCGACCGGCTTTGTCCCAAGTGGAGGGAGGAGTGCAGGGTGGCCAGGCTGCGGGCTAAGGAAAAATTGACTTACAAGGAGGCTCTCCTTGCAGTCAAGACTCTAGAAAAAAACAACCAAGACCAAAACAAACAAGAAAAGAAGAAACAAGACAAAAACGAACAAGAAAAGAACAATCAAGAACCTGATAACGAAGACGAAGAACAAGAAAAAGAAATGAACAACCAAGACAAGAATAAACAAAAAAAACCCGAATACATTACACTATCTCTAACATCGTATATTGATGTGTACGAAAATAACCTACCAAAAGACCAGAAAGAAGAAGACCAGAAAGTAGAAGACCAGGAAGAAGAAGAATGGAAAGTACAAACCAAAAGAAGAACAAAGAAAAAAAAGAAGACCAACCAATCAGCTTCGGCCGAAATAGCCTAACGGCGAAGAGGCCAGTAATTCCAAACAACTTGAACTTGAGATGTGTTTAAAATAAGGAGTTTTGAGGGAAATGAATTTATCATGTCTGGAAACTTCGTTTTACCGCCATTACTTGGGTTGACCTTATGATAACTATGTGTGTACCTCTCCTTTGAAAAATTTCTACATCTGCCTCAGAAGTGACGATCTATGAATGGCTGATCCACCATTCATGCCTGTTCTTCCATTACGGTAAGTAGTAGGTAGTTGGCAGCTACCAAACAGGGAGGTACTACCGCCCCAGAAGATATTAGAAGCATAATGCATTGTCTAATGGTAGACCCTGCTGCCATATGGCATCACGAAAATTATGACCAAGTCCCAGGTTGCTGATGTGACTTTCTGACTAATTTACACACAATTGCAGGGTCTCAATTGTTTCTCTTACTATTGACAACACAACATACATATATTGTTTCTCACTTTTGATAATTTTTTTTAATTTGTCATTTATTATTTTTTTTAGTTATTATTATTATTATCATTATTTATTTTGTTTTCAATTTTGTATTTTTTATAATCAATTTTATTTTCGATGAATTATTATTTTTATTATAATTATTACATCTTTTTTTTTTTATTTATTTATTGGGCACTCCCCTACATCCTTGTGTAAGGTGAAGCGCAGAAGCGTTTACAGCGTCCAACAGGGAAGCATGCTAAGTTCATGCTTGCCTTTATGTCTCATGAGTCAAGGGAGTAGAAGCCTGAAGACTCAAGGGCGTAGAAGCCTGAAGAGTCAGTGGTTTATGTCATCAAGTTATTGGAAGCTCCAACAACTTTCCCTGAATACGAATTCGCAACTTTCGACTTACATACAGGTACCTACTGTACTTTACTGCTAGGTGAACAGGGACTAATGGGGCTAGGAAATAAGTCCAAACAACTTTTACCGGCCCGGGAATCGAACCAGTGACATCTCGCTTACGAGGCAAGCACGGTACTTTTACTTTTACTTTTGTCCTCTTCGCCACTGATCGGTTTGTTAGCCGCTTGGGCGATCGGTCACGTCTCTTTTCCTTTATATTCTTCACCAAAAGGTCGGCTCACTAGCCGCCCGGGCGATCGGTCACGTCTCTGTCACGCACTGTTGGCAAATACTGGGCATGCACCGGCTCCTGAATGTACCTGAACCCGCTCCAGTGTTGGTCAAGTCTTCTCTTGAAAGAGCTCACACTCGGTGCCGTCACAACACTCTCTGGTAGATTGTTCCAAGAGTCTACAACCCTCGTCCGAAAAAGTTTGCCCTCACGGTTTTCTGGACTTGCGGCTTCTTCAATCTTGAGCTGTGACCCCTTGTGGGGCGAGCGTCCGCCAGCTCCAAGTAAGGACACTCAACTGAGTAGTGCCCCCTGAGATGCTTATAAACCTCAACTAGGTCCACCCTTGCCCGTCTGTAGTATAAGCTAGGCAAGTTCAGGCGCTCCAATCTCTCAGGGTAGCTGAGGTGCCGAAGTGCAGGCACCAGTTTGGTGGCCCTCCTTTGAACATTTTCAACCAACTGACAGTCCCTAGCATATCTCGGGGACCAGATGGGGTGACAGTACTCCAGATGGGGAAGCACTTCACTCCTGAAGATCGTCACGAGGGACGGACCGTCTAGATATCTGAACGACCTTCTTATAAGACCCAATAATTTATTTGCCTGATTTACCTTCTTCTCACAATGGCCCGAGAACTTCAGCTCATTGTCAACATACACACCTAGGTCCTTCTCACACACAGTCTCAACTAGTACATTTTCTTCATCCCGTTGGGACATATGGTACGCCTCCTTACCGTTGGTACGCCCCAGGTGCATCCTCTTACACTTCGTGACATTGAATCTCAGCAGCCATTCCTTCGACCATTCCTGGAGCCCATAGAGGTCCTTCTGCAGCTCTTCACAGTCCGCTTGGTTCTTAATTTCCCGAAATAACTTGCCATCATCGGCAAACATTTGTATGGAGGAGTGTACAACGTCAGGCATATCATTTATGGAACAAACAAACAACAGCGGGCCCAATACACTACCCTGCGGTACCCCACTTGTTACAGGTACAGATGACAATTTCGTGCCATTAATCACCACACATTGCTTGCGGTCATGTAGAAAGTCTTCTATCCACGCTAGGACATTTCCCCGAATTCCGTACCCTTCCAGTTTGATTTTCAGCCTTTCGTGGGGTACACTGTCGAAAGCCTTGGCAAAATCTAGGTAAATATTGTCGATATTACCACCCCGTTCTAGAATATGGGTCCAAATATCCAATACCTTGAGCAATTGTGTCAAGCAAGAGCGCCCCGGCATAAAACCGTGTTGGCAATCTTTTACAAGGTTGTTTCGTAGTAGATGTTCCATCGCTGCATCTCTGATAATACTCTCAAGTACTTTACATATTATGCTGGTCAGGCTCACCGGTCTATAGTTGTTCGTGGAGTGACTATCGCCCTTCTTGAAGATAGGACTCACATAAGCCACTTTCCATTCACTGGGGACCATTTGTTCATCCAGGCATTTACAAAACAGAATCTTCAGGGGCTCTGCAAGCTCGTTGCACAGCTCCCTTAGCACTCTAGGATGCACCATGTCAGGTCCAGGACTCTTATGGACCTTTAGCCTGGACAGTTTATTTCTAATACCCTCTTCTGTGAACACAATGTGGGTCAGTGCTGTGTCGAACCGTCTGTCCTCAAACGCAGGAAGGTTAGTTGCATCCTCTCTTGTGAACACTGAGGAAAAGAAGCTGTTCAATGCCTCAGCTTTATCCTGGTCAGAATCTGCGTAACTACCATCTTCAAGCCTCAGGTCTGATACTCCTACTCGCGTTTTCAATTTCGACTTTGCATAGCGGTAAAACGCCTTTGGGTTTGACTTGACCTCGCGTGCAACCAGCCTTTGGAACTCCTTTTCAGCCCTCCTACACTCTATCTTTGCTTGGTTTCTGGCTCTTGCATACATCCTCCTGTCTTGCTCATCGTTTGACCCAACCCACGTCTTGAATTTCTGGGTTTTCTTCTTAATTTTGTCGACCGCCGCATGGTTCATGTGTAGGGATCCCCTCGTATTATTAGAAGCACTGGGTTTGGTCTTGGGTATATATTTATCGATCAAATGGGTCATTTTACTAGTTATGATATTCAGCGTAGTGTCTGCGTTCTTGTACCTTAATAAGTCAGGCCAGTTGATACCCCTCATCTCTTCCCTCATCCCATTGTAATTTCCCTTGTAATATTTGTACCTTGGCCTGGCCTTATCTTGAACTAGGTAACAGTTAAATCTGAATGACAACACTGTATGGTGACTGGTTCCAACTGGGGCAAGGTGTTCCAGTTTGGCCACCATACCCTCCTCGTTTGTTATGATGAGGTCAAGTGGCTTGGGTGTTTGCTCCCCTCTGTAATGTGTCGGGTCTCTCACATGTTGGAACAGAAAATTATCTCTCAGAGTTTCTACAAAAAGAGTAGCAGGATTATTCAAGTCATTCGCTTCTACCACCGATCCCACTATTATTACATATTACATTTTCGCCCTCCAGGCCCCGATGTGGGTCAGTGACCTGTGCCCGGGTGACTGTGGCTTTCACCTCGGTCTAGTTTTATAGTTTAGGATTTTGCCCCTTTTCATTAAAACATAATTATACAATACTTCATTTCAGTAATTATAAAACTATAACCCAGTGGTTACTGTCACATATTTAAAGTTAATTTTAAGTTCATGTCATTAGAGAACCCATTTTATTTTGCAGACAACCAAACGGGAAGCTTGTCTTCAAGGCTGTAGGGCATTTCAGGGGTGTCTCAGTGACAACCAAGATTATGACAGTGACAGTCAAGATGCTCATCGAACAGAATGTTTTGGAGGTAAGTTACAAGTAAT
Organism: Homarus gammarus; assembly: GCA_958450375.1. Taxonomy (NCBI): domain Eukaryota; kingdom Metazoa; phylum Arthropoda; class Malacostraca; order Decapoda; family Nephropidae; genus Homarus; species Homarus gammarus. Next base: position 2,128,725 of record CAUDMG010000454.1, read on the forward strand.
ATATTCGGTTTGTTATGGTTTAATTGAACTCCTATAGTTTTTATAAATGTTTGTAATTAAATGACAAAGCTGTTAGTGTTCTTTATTATGTTATTTACCACCATCGGTCAACTGTTTTGTTAGATGAAATAAAGCCTTTGGCCGAAGGATAATACTTAACGAGATTGGTCTGGCCTTAGCACCAACGTAAGGATGTGTTTTCGTAGAAGATAAAAGCTTTCTCACTTATAGAAAAGGACATATAAAAGCCTTACCATTTTCAGACTAGAAATGGCTCTTTTTGCAGAAAGGAATTTAATTAAATTTTAGAAAAATGTAGTAAAATATATTTTAGTTTAGGTTTCGTACAGTATGTTACTTTTCTTCACTTTTGAACATGAAAATCAGAAAGTAGCGGTACCGGTAACTAGGAAAAAAAATATTATTTAATAAGAATAATATATAACCTAATTAGTATTCAAGGTTATCCCCGGGGTAAAAATATCACAAGATACTGGCCAAGTACCAACTCGGCCAGTTTGCTTGTGAGATCGAGGGACGATTCTTTTCATGAAGTTGTAAAGATACTGTAGGGGTATCGAGATATTAAAGTTGTCTAGCACTCAGGATGGAAGGAAACTCTAATGTGGTTTTCTTGTATAATATATAAGTTATATGATAGACAGTCTGGTGCTGGAGGTGCTGTGTGGTGAGGGGCTGCTTGGTAGAGACGTGCTGTGAGTAGCTTGTTGAAGGAGGTAGATGTGCAGGAGCTTCGTTAGAGAAGATGTTGCCTGTTGCTGGCCTCCTGGTTGAATGAAATGTTAACAGCGTGGATCTTGCTGGAGGAGATGTTGCTTGTTCAGGAAAATGGGCAGAATGAATCTCAATGGAGAGACAGAGCTTATATACACCCAGCAGCAGCCGCCAGTCCTCTATGAGTCATGTTGGGAAAACCCGAGAAGTAGCCGGTGACTAGTTCCGTTGCTAAGATACGGTAACATCTGGGGACAGCTCTCGCTTGGTTGCTAGGGGAGGCGGCACATTGGAATGCGATACGCAGTTTGTAGGGGAGACGTCCACTACAATACATTCTAAGATTTATGGTTTGAAAAATAAAGAAAACCAACCTAGGTAAATATTTGGATCTTGACTTGCTAGTTGGAGGACAATTTTGGTCTCATTTTACTCAATATTTGATGCTTAGCCCCAAAATGCAAGATCAGCCGTGGTGTACATCATGCCATGGTATCCCGGCGGTGGTAATACAATGGAGTGAAAATTTTGTGATTATTCAAGATGGGCCATGGTGGTACCCGACTGTCGTTTGTTGTTACTACGTCATCGAAGTGTAGTCAGGTGTACCAACTGGCGGAAGACTTGGGGGTTGGTATGCTTGCACCCTGAAAACGTTGTCAGTGGCACAAAACGTTTGCTCTTGCTACACGATTTACGAGCATAAAAAACTTGAATCCCAAGCTAAGGTGCACCTCATTTTCCTATTTTCTTGGATTATAAGCCAATTCTGGGAATAAAATACGATCATTTACAGTGAATATAGGTAAATAAAGCCTGTGACAACCATAAAAACGTAGGAATTGAGTGTAATATCTGTTCCTTTCTTTATCCTTATTAAATCTAACAATAAAGTTATAAGTTTTTCATGAACTTGGGGTTGGGTGAGTGTAATAAAGAGAACTATGGCCTGTTCTGTCGATCAAGTCAGTAGAATATACCAAAGTACAATATTAGGTATTATAATTTTGTTATGACTGATGAACTCACTGTACAGATGAATTGGGATAAAATCTTGAAAAAATATCACCATAACTGTTAGTTATCTATCAAACAGGAAATTATCTTTATACAAGTACCAAAATTTTTACTTTCATATTATACAAGGCCAGTTATGAACAAGACATGAAAACTTGAGATAATATTTCCTCCTTTTCTCCACCTGATTATAGTAATGCAATAAATACCCTTTCAAAAAAACAAGACATGAACACTTTCCCAATGTCAGGAGTAAAAATGTATACATTATGATAAGACATGGACTAAACCAGTAGTAGGAGAAACGTCTCTGCTGTTTAAAAAGTCTATTTTATTTGGAAAAATATTACATGTAAATACTGTATATGGATCCTCACCAGAGAGCCTTCATATAGTTAGTGTGCAGATATTTGTTTACAAGGCATATACTCAACTATTATGGAAATGAAGACATGTTAGGTTAGATTAGGTTCATCTTGTGAGCAAATGTCATGGAACCCATATACAGTAGGTATAGTCATGAAATTCTACCAACTAATCAGAGACTAATAATGTTAAACATAGAACAAGATGATAATTAAATGGTTTAAAAATATCCTCAATACAGTCTGCAATGTTAATTGCAAATCATTCCTGCATTTTTTAATGTTTAATATAAACTGTAATAATAATAAGGATAAAAACACAATGATAATGCTTATTTCAGAATATAGCATTTATTAAAAGCAGGATATGTTATAATATATGGGTGATCAAGAGTAAAGTATTTTAAAAGAAAAATCATCCACAAATTTCACAAATAAATTAATACGTAACATCCACGTATGTATGCAGAGTGTTAAATAAAAAATTAATAATAATAATTAAGGCAAACAGTATGTTATGATTTCTCCAAGGTATATGTTCAGAAAATTCCAGAAACTGCATTTTTTCTGGTCTATGAGTAATTTGGGGATTTTACGGAAAGTCTCCAAATTTTTCTGTTCCGAGGTTAGGTTAGAAAGCAAATTCCAAAATCTTCCCTAGAACCAGGAAAAATTCCCCATCAATCAAATGATATCAAGATTTATTTCTTCAGTATTGCTGAAAGGCGAATAGTCAGCTGTATCTCTACCTGTAAGTGAAAATAAAGTCATTAATATTGTGTTAGTTAAATTTGTGAATTCTGAAACATCTACATTTATGAGGGTTAATATTTATAAGTTTCCAACATCTAAATATTGAGGGTAATTTTGTCTGTTAAAAAAAAAAATAAAAAATTCCAAAGGAAACTCAGATTTGTTTGGTTTGATATGCAACACACACTAAAAAAATTATTGTTTTTTCTAAAGTACTGTATGCAGTGTATATTGTTATGGTGATTCCAAAACTTGGATCCCTTTTTTTGGAGAAATTCATAGAACAAAAATTATAAACCCTTTAAAATTTTAATGATCTATATAAAAATGTTAACCTAACCTACCTAACTTAACCTAACTGGAAACTGACTTAACTATCATAAAATAAAGTACTATACTGTCTTTCATGTCTTTCATATTTTAAAGGTTGGATTAAGGACAAATACACTTAGGTTAATTTCTGGTTACAGTTAATTAGTCAAGTCAGATATATTTCTGTTGTCATCATTAGAATGTACGTACCTATATCAAATTTATTGAAGATTCATAATTTCATTATCTTTGAATATCCAAGAATTGTAATATAAAATGAATTAACGGTAAAGGGAGTCATACCTGTGATTACTTTCTACAATTATTACATCTAGCTATAATTGAGTGGAGCACCAAGGTGAGTTAGGTAAGATACAAGGAGTTTAAAGATGAAAATGTATTACAGTCTCTCCTCGACTTACGACGGCGTTCCGTCCTGACAACCAGGTCGTAATACCTGAAATATTGTTATTAAATATTATCATCAATGACTTCTTTTGGTATTAAACAATACAATTTGGTGCTAATTTTTTCCTCTTACATAAAGTAGCTTTAGTGTATAGGGTGAAACATCTATCATGAAGTGATTGTCATTTGAACTTTACGGAGCCTGAATTTGTAAAAAAACACAACTAATGTTTTTAATCTACTCATAATCAATTTGGTAAAAATGAATGTTTAGGTTATCCACCTACTTGGCATTTGAAAAAACATAATTTCAATGTCACCAAACCTAACCTAACCCAACTTAACTAATCTAACGTAACCTAACTTAACTGGTAAAAATCGGTCAACTTAAAATCATTAAATTCGCTGGATGGCCAAAAGATAATAATATCATCAATTCCATTTACTTTAGAAGGACTTATTCATTTTTGTTGAAATCATGGACATACAAAGCCAATATATCTACATTTGATTATATCACTGTGAATGGCAAAGTTAATTAATATCACCACTCCAATTGTTGGCCCAAACAAGTTGTAAAGTAGTTCTTTCTTGTAATACATTGAGTCACTAAGGGAATAAAAAAATAAAACATGAATTTAGGTCGATGAATTTATCTTATTAGTAGCAAATTGTGGTTAAACTGATACACAAATGAAACATGCCTGGGAAGTACCTAGCAATAGTTACCTGGCATATTTGGACTTATTAAAATATGAAATCTAGGCTAATAAGTAATTATACTAAGGAAATAATTATTTTGGTAGTGCTGGACGCAGGGCCGGCGCTACCCACAAGGCGAACAAGGCGATCGCCTAGGGCGCCAACATCTGGGGGGGGGGGGGGGGGGCGCCACAAATTCAGGGCAAACTTGGATAAAATTAAAAATGAAGGGAAAACTGTGGTGGACACTGTGGTGGAGGCGTGGAGGGTCGGAGCAGGATGTTAGAAGGTTGGGGGATCGGAGGGAGGCGAGGGTAGGTAGACGGTAGCCGACTGTGTTTTCTTTTTTAATATTATTCGTTAACCCCCCGGAGGGACTAACCCGGGTCCTTATCTTTGGCGGCCTGGAGAACTGTCGAGCAGTGACCTGAAGGCTGACATCTGAGGAACCCTTCTCCCAACCCCACCATCCCCTCCCCTCCCTTACTGCCTGGGCGGCTGAGCCGCCCCTTCCCTGTCTTTGTCGGGATGAGGCAAGGTTACCTGACCTCTGAAGTTTACGTCAAGAATTTATTGACTTAATGTAATAACAATAATTGGTTATTTACATGGGTGAAGTAATAAAGCCACAAGATGAAAACAATGTAGTCATGGGTTACTGTACCTACATTAGCTTATCAAAACTTTCAAGGGGGCGCACATCTAAAGGCTTGCCTAGGGCGCCAAATCATCTTGCACCGGCCCTGGCTGGACGGTTATTAATTGCGCTCATTACGAAAATTGGGTCGATATTAATTCTGATAAAGGACGTCCATCGACCATCACGGATGGACCAGTTTGAATTCACTTGGCATTGGTTACCCGGCATATTTGGACTTATTAAAGTGTGAAATTTATGCTACAAAGTATTTATACTCAGGAAATAATTATTTTGGTAGTGCTGGACTGTTATTGATTGCCCTCATTACGAAAATTGGGTCGATATTAATTCTGATAAAGGACATCATTCACCATCCCAGAGGAAGCTGTTTTCACCACTCTTCAAATAGACCATTTACGACTTTTTTTTTAGTTTAAGTTGATTTCAAGACATCTCTACACATAAATTAGTTGTATTAGTTATCTTAAAGGCTTACCTTTTATGATGGTTAGGCGAATTTGGAGGATATAAACGGTGATGAGACAAGTGGAGGCTGGCGGCATTTTTCGTACACAAACATGGACCGCTTTTAAAAAGAACAATACAATTCTGCATGTGCTGTTCTATATGGAGTATATCGTATAACAAATATTATTCCTTTGCAGATTTATACATTTTATGTCCATTCAAATCAATTTTCTTTCTTTTGGTTTCGTTACAATAACGAATCGTACATATTTTTCTTTTTTCTAGCCAAAAACGCTTCTTGCATAACAACCATGGAAGTACTACAGCATGATATACACCACGGCTGATCTTGCATATAGGGCTTAATGCGATAGAGACAGTTTTTTTTTTTTTGTTGTGGAGGAGCTAAAAATGTGGTCATACTGTCTTTGTTACAGTGTAGTGATCACATTGTCCTTGTTACAGGGCAGTGGTCACATTGCTCTTGTTACAGGGCAGTGGTCACATTGTTATAGGGCAGTATTCACATTGTTCTTGTTACAGGCCAGTATTCAGTCTTTGTTACAAGGGAGTAATCACATTGTCATTGTTACAGGGCAGTGGTCACATTGTCCTTGTTACAGAGCAGTGGTCACCTTGTTCTTGTTACAGGGCATTGATCACATTATCTTTGTTACAAGGGAGTGATCACATTGTCATTCTTACAGGGCAGTGGTCACATTGTCCTTGTTCCAGGGCAGTGGTCACTTTGTTCTTATTACAGGGCAGTAGACACATTGTCCTTTTTACAAAGCAATGATCAAATTGTCCTTGTTACAGAGCAGTGGTCAGTGTCCTTGTTACAGGGCAGTGGTCACATTGCCATTGTTACAGAGCAGTGGTCACCTTGTTCTTGTTACAGGGCAGTAGACACATTGTCCTTTTTACAGAGCAGTGATCAAATTGTCCTTGTTACAGAGCAGTGGTCAGAGTCCTTGTTACAGGGCAGTGGTCACATTGCCATTGTTACAGAGCAGTGGTCACCTTGTTCTTGCTACAGGGCAGTGGTCACATTGTCTTTGTTACAAGGGAGTGATCACATTGTCATTGCTACAGGGCAGTGGTCACATTGTCTTTGATACAGGGCAGTGGCCACATTGTTCTTGTTACAGAGCAGTGGTCACCTTGTTCTTGTTACAGGGCAGGGATCTCATTGTCTTTGTTACAAGGGAGTGGTCACGTTGTCTTCGTTACAGGGCAGTGGTCACATTGTCTTTGTTACAGGACATTGGTCACATTGTTCTTGTTACAGGGCACTAGTCACATTGTCCTTGTTACAGGGCAGTGGTAACATAGTTCTTGTTTCAGGGCAGTGGTCACATTCTCCTTGTTACAGAGCAGTGGTCATATTGTTCTTGTTACAGGGCAGTGGGCACATTGTCCCTGTTACAGAGCAGTGGTCACATTGTCCTTGTTACAGGGCAGTGGTCACATTGTCATTGCTATAGGACAGTGGTCACATTTCTTTGTTACAGGGCAGTGGTATTATTGTCTTTGTTATAGGGCAGTCGTCATATTGTCTTTGTTACAGGGCAGTGGTCACATTATCATTGTTACAAGGCAGTGGTTACATTTCCTTGTTACAGGGCAGTGGTCATATTGTGTTTGTTACAGGGCAGTGGGCATATTGTCTTTGTTACAGGGCAGTAGTCACATTACCATTGGTATAGGGCAGTGGTCATATTGTCTTTGTTAAAGGACAGTGGTCTCATTATCATTGTTATAGGGCAGTGGTCATATTGTCTTTGTTACAGGGCAGTGGTCACATTATCATTGTTACAGGGCAGTGGTCATATTGTCTTTGTTACACGGCAGTGGTCACATTATCATTGTTATAGAGCAGTGGTCATATTGTCTTTGTTACAGGGCAATGGTCACATTATCATAGTTATAGGGCGGTGGTCATATTGTCTTTGTTACAGGGTAGTGGTCACATTATCATTGTTACATGGACAGTGGTCACATAATCATTGTTATAAGGCATTGGTCACATTGTCTTTGTTACAGGGCAGTGGTCACATTATCATTGTTACAGGGCAGTGGTCACATTGTCTTTGTTACAGGGCAGTCATCACATTATCATTCTTACAGGGCAGTGATCACATTTCCTTGTTACAGGGCAGTGGTCACATTGCCTATGTTACAGGGCAGTGGTCACATTGTCTTTGTTACAGGGCAGTGGTCACATCATCATTGGTACAGGGCAGTGGTCACATTTCCTTGTTACAGGGCAGTCGTCATATTGTCTTTGTTATAGGGCACTCGTCATATTGTCTTTGTTACAGGGCAGTGGTCACATTGTCTTTTTACAGGGTAGTGGTCACAGTGTCATTGGTACAGGGCAGTAATCACATTGTCATTGTTACAGGGTAGTGGTCACATTTCCTTGTTATAGGGCAGAGATCACATTCCTTTGTTACAGGCCAGTCGTCATATTGTCTTTGTTAGAGGGCAGTGATCACATTACCTTGTTACAGGGTAGTGGTCACATTGTCTTTGTTACAGGGCAGTGGTCACATTTACTTGTTACAGGGCAGTGATCACATTGCCTTGTTACAGGGCAGTGGTCACATTGTCTTTTTTACAGAGCAATGATCACAGTTCCTTGTTACAGGGCAGCAATCACATTTCCTTGTTACAGGGCAATCGTCATATTGTCTTTGTCACAGGGCAGTGGTCACATTTCGTTGTTACAGGGCAGTGGTCACATTGTCTTTGTTACAGGGCAGTTGTCACATTTTCATTGTTTTGATCAGTGGTCACGTTGTCATTGTTACATTGCAGTGATCACCTTTCCTTGTTACAGGGCAGTGATCACATTTCCTTGTTACAGGGCAGTGGTCACATTATCATTGTTACAGGGCAGTGATCACATTTCCTTGTTACAGGGCAGTGGTCACATTGCCTTTGTTACAGGGCACTAGTCACATTGTCCTTGTTACAGGGCAGTGGTAACATAGTCCTTGCTTCAGGGCAGTGGTCACATTCTCCTTGTTACAGAGCAGTGGTCATATTGTTCTTGTTACAGGGCAGTGGGCACATTGTCCCTGTTACAGAGCAGTGGTCACATTGTCCTTGTTACAGGGCAGTGGTCACATTGTCATTGCTATAGGACAGTGGTCACATTTCTTTGTTACAGGGCAATGGTCATATTGTCTTTGTTACAGGGCAGTGGGCATATTGTCTTTGTTACAGGGCAGTGGTCACATTATCATTGTTACAAGGCAGTGGTTACATTTCCTTGTTACAGGGCAGTGGTATTATTGTCTTTGTTATAGGGCAATCGTCATATTGTCTTTGTTGCAGGGCAGTGGTCACATTATCATTGTTACAAGGCAGTGGTTACATTTCCTTGTTACAGGGCAGTGGTCATATTGTGTTTGTTACAGGGCAGTGGGCATATTGTCTTTGTTACAGGGCAGTAGTCACATTATCATTGGTATAGGGCAGTGGTCATATTGTCTTTGTTAAAGGGCAGTGGTCACATTATCATTGTTATAGGGCAGTGGTCATATTGTCTTTGTTACAGGGCAGTGGTCACATTATCATTGTTACAGGGCAATGGTCATATTGTCTTTGTTACACGGCAGTGGTCACATTATCATTGTTATAGAGCAGTGGTCATATTGTCTTTGTTACAGGGCAATGGTCACATTATCATAGCTATAGGGCGGTGGTCATATTGTCTTTGTTACAGGGTAGTGGTCACATTATCATTGTTACATGGGCAGTGGTCACATAATCATTGTTATAAGGCATTGGTCACATTGTCTTTGTTACAGGGCAGTGGTTACATTATCATTGTTACAGGGCAGTGGTCACATTGTCTTTGTTACAGGGCAGTGGTCACATTATCATTGTTACAGGGCAGTGATCACATTTCCTTGTTACAGGGCAGTGGTCACATTGCCTTTGTTACAGGGCAGTGGTCACATTGTCTTTGTTACAGGGCAGTAGTCACATCATCATTGGTACAGGGCAGTGGTCACATTTCCTTGTTACAGGGCAGTCGTCATATTGTCTTTGTTATAGGGCACTCGTCATATTGTCTTTGTTACAGGGCAGTGGTCACATTGTCATTTTACAGGGTAGTGGTCACATTGTCATTGGTACAGGGCAGTAATCACATTGTCATTGTTACAGGGCAGTGATCACATTTCCTTGTTATAGGGCAGAGATCACATTCCTTTGTTACATGCCAGTCGTCATATTGTCTTTGCTACAGGGCAGTGATCACATTGCCTTGTTACAGGCCAGTCGTCATATTGTCTTTGTTAGAGGGCAGTGATCACATTACCTTGTTACAGGGTAGTGGTCACATTGTCTTTGTTACAGGGCAGTGGTCACATTTATTTGTTACAGGGCAGTGATCACATTGCCTTGTTACAGAGCAGTGGTCACATTGTCTTTGTTACAGAGCAATGATCACAGTTCCTTGTTACAGGGCAGTAATCACATTTCTTTGTTACAGGGCAATCGTCATATTGTCTTTGTCACAGGGCAGTGGTCACATATCGTTGTTACAGGACAGTGGTCACATTGTCTTTGTTACAGGGCAGTTGTCACATTGTCATTGTTTCAGATCAGTGGTCACGTTGTCATTGTTACAATGCAGTGATCACATTTCCGTGTTACAGAGCAGTGATCACATTTCCTTGTTACAGGGCAGTGGTCACATTGTCTTTGTTACAGGGCAGTGATCACATTGCCTTGTTACAGGGCAGTGATCACATTGTCATTGTTACAGGGCAGTGGTCACATTGTCATTGTTACAGGGCAGTGGTCCTATTGTCATTGTTATAGGGCAGTGGTCACATTGTCATTGTTAAAGGGCAGTGATCATATTGTCATTGTTACAGGGCAGTGGTCACATTGTCATTGTTATAGGGCAGTGGTCACATTGTCATTGTTACAGGGCAGTGGTCACAATGTCATTGTTACAGGGCAGTGGTCACATTGTCATTGTTACAGGGCAGTGGTCACATTGTCATTGTTACAGGGCAGTGGTCACAATGTCATTGTTACAGGGCAGTGGTCACATTGTCTTTGTTACAGGGCAGTGGTCACATTGTCATTGTTACAGGGCAGTGGTCACATTTACTTGTTACAGGGCAGTGATCACATTGCCTTGTTACAGGGCAGTGGTCACATTGTCTTTGTTACAGGGCAGTGATCACATTTCCTTGTTACAGGGCAGTCGTCATATTGTCTTTGTCACAGGGCAGTGGTCACATTTCCCTGTTACAGGTGTAATGAGACAAATCTCACAAGAAGAAGATTACATATAGGTAGAATATTGATAGTATAAGAGTATAAAAGAGAGGAAGATTTTGGTAGCGTGGCCGTGGTAGATATTTGATGATGGATTTACACTTATCGTATCATATATGTCAATACACATCTATTACGTCTTAAGGGCGACTTCTCAAACACTGCTTCGTTACAACTCTTTATTAATTACGACAATGACATGGACACATTAATAACACCTTCTATTGAGAGTTACTAGGACATTATATTTACGTTACTTGGACATCATATTACGTTACTAGACACTCTGATTCTCGGACACGAACATGAAATGAATACACTTCCCACGTAAGTAACTCATCCCATGGAAAGCTCTGACAAAAACTCACGTGACCTAGGGGAGGCTTAGCAGGTGCTCCTGGGTTGTCTTTATGGGAGACTGCTTAGCTGGGCACCGGTGTGTCGAGGGCAACTCGTTCCTGACCGGAGGCGGCTTGCCTCTGGCCCCTGACTTCTCTCGAGCAGGACTGGGGACGTGGTAGCTGGCCCATCTTGGTTACAAGACACACTCTCTCTCTGTCTCTCTCTGGGCCGAGGGAGGACTAGGACGTCCTATATATTGGGAGGCGAGCAGTCAGGTTGAGCTGATCGGGGGGGGGGGGGGGGGGGGCGGCGAAGGGTCTCCTTACATTTGCCCTAGCTAATGTAGGGTCAGGTCTGGACTTTTTCAGAGACTATAAGTTGTATATTCTGGAGAAATCTTCAGATGGGGCCGTGTGACATGAGAGGCCCTGGTTGATTTGTGGCCCCTTGACTTGGGCTCGAGGGTTACATTTGCCTTGGCTAATGTGAGGTCAGGTCTGGACTTCTTCTGCTGTGTGGGTTATTGTGTATATTGGGAGAGAGTCGGCCGGTGCCTTCTTACATGTTTGTTGGGGCCGTGTGACATGGGAGGGGGGCCAGTTGATTTGTAACTCCTTGAGTGGTTGCGAGGGGTACCCTTACATTTGACCCCCCTAATGTCGGGTCAAGTCTGGACTGTTTCTGAGATGTAAGCTGTGGTCTGACAACCCATCACTACACCTCCCGCCAAGACCAAAGCTTTCATGCTCAGAGAACTGGTGACACATTTTCAGTAGACAGTAACATCATGTGCAGTATCTCATATAGTCCCTGAGGCGATAATGCACCCTTACATTTTACAAATTATAACACTAGAGATGTATGTTTTTCTACTGGCATAGTTTGATCTGACAAAGCTTACTATACCTCCCGCCAAGATTAAAGCTTCTATGACAGGAGAAAAAAAATATAATACATACACAGTAAGTGAACATAGAGTGATCTAAAGATCCTTCATATCTAGCATAGTGTCCGAGGCAAACTTGCAAATCACATTCTACAAACAAAAACAGGTGTTACATTGCCTTACCAGGCCGTGTCAAAATAAGAATTCGTCCCATTCAGTAGTATGTCTACAACATTGCATTTGGTAATACAAAACATTGATCAAATGGACCCATAGAAAAAGTGACTAATCTTTTAAAAAAAAACATTCTTTGTAGTACATGATAACAAAAATCAGAGAATTAAATACAAAATGCAAAATGCTCTTACTTCACATGTTAGGGTGTTATATCTTTTTAATGTACATCAACAACATCAAAAACATCAGTACATTTGTTGGGTCCAGCATGGCTCAAGTCCTCCATCCAGCTGGTATCTGAAAATAAGGAATGCCGGCAGCACAACAGCGGTAGTCGATTGGTCCTTCTGATGATCCACCTTTTCATCGTCGACTTTCTTCTGATGTCAGCACAGGACGTCTTCTGCCTTCTTTCGTCACATAGCACGTCTTTCTTTCTTCAATACCGCACCTTGTAGGCCGTGTCACCACATCTGACGTCTTCACACTTCCTCCTGGTTTCTATAATATTCCAGATGATTTTTAAGTTCATGTGCTCTTCCTCTACGTTTAGAGTATTTTCATATTCCAGATGAATTTTTCTGCTCATCTGCGTTTCTTTATACATCTTCATTTTCATATTCCAGACGATTTTTCTGTTCATCTGCGTTTCTTTATACATCTTCGTTTTCCGTCATATTCCAGATGAATTTTTCTGCTCCATCTGTATTTCTTCTCTGCAACATCATCATTTTCAACATATTCCAGACGATTTTCTGTTCATCTGCCGTCGGCCCCCTCCGGCCGGTATGAAAGCCCGTCCACTGCTTGGGCTGTCGTCTCCTTAGATGACTGTAAGGCAGGTTCCGCCGACCAGAGCTCGCCCTCCGTACGTGAGTGTCGGCGAGACCAAAGACCGTCCTGTCTTACACCTTCCACAGTGGTGAATCCCTCCCTGGCTGGGCTCACCAGGGTTCGTTGTGTGGCGCTGCATTCCACACTCCTTAATTTCCTAGAGTAGAAAAATATAAAATCTTCTTAATCCTAGACCAGGGAGGACTTGAAAGAAGTGGGGTGGTGTGTGGCGGGTGTGGTGCTGCATTCATCACGCTGCATTCCTCACGCTGCTTCTTCTCTTCTTATATGTGCTGTGGTCGGATTCCGGCTAGCCATGGGGCGGTACTGTGTGTGACATTTGACAGAAACAATCCGAAAGGGATGATGGATTAGTTGGAAGTGTATCCGTAAAGAAAAACAAATATTTACTTTATACGTTACGTCAATGTTTGGCAACTATAGTTTCCGTCATGACAATATTCTCTTTAGGCTGGGTCGGGGAGTGAAGCTCTGCTCACTACATTGAATATTATTTATCACTACGCATCAAAGAGTACATTACAAATCATACTAGCATAAAAGCACACTGAGTGAAGCTCTGTAATTATCGCAATATTAAGTAACACTAACCACCGATTTCGAAGCATAACTCACAGGACAAAACATATGGGGATTGGTGGTCACTATGCAGGAACTCCTTATCACGCACTTTCGAACAATACTCAAACAACGAGCCAGGTGTTATGGCTAAATGAGGGAGGGCATGGGTTTACATTAAGTACACTGTTACCAATAACAAGGGACGAGGAGGGCGTGAGTTAACGTTATAGTACGCTGCCACCAATATAATGAGACGAGGAGGGCGTGGGTTAATGTATAGTTCGCTGTCACCTATAACATGACGAATCTTGCATGAAGAATATTTATATATATAGGAAGAATATTTAGTAAGAGAGTAAAAGAGAGGAAGATTTTGGTAGGGTGGCCGTGATAGTTATTTGAACTGGACTTACACTTATCTTATATGTCAATACACATCTATTACATCTTAAGGGCGACTTCTCAAACACCGCTTCGTTACAACTCTTTATTAATTACGACAATGACATGGACACATTAATAACACCTTCTATTGAAGTTACTCGGACATTATATTTACGTTACTAGGACATCATATTACGTTACTAGACACTCTGATTCTCGGACTCGAACTTGAAATGAATACACTTCCCACGTAAGTAACTCATCCCATGGAAAGCTCTGACAAAAACTCACGTGACCTAGGGGAGGCCTAGCAGGTGGTCCTTGGTTGTCTTTATGGGAGACTGCTTAGCTGGGCACCTGTGTGTTGAGGGCAACTCGCTCCTGATCGGAGGCGACCGGAGGCGGCTTGCCTCCGGCCCCTGACTTCTCTCGAGCAGGACTGGGGACGTGGTAGCTGTCCCTTCTTGGTTACAAGACACACTCTCTGTCTCTCTCTGGGCCGAGGGAGGACTAGGACGTCCTATATATTGGGAGGCGAGCCGTCAGGTTGAGCTGATCGGGGGGGGGGGGGGGGGCGGCGAAGGGTCTCCTTACATTTGCCCTCGCTAAGGTAGGGTCAGGTCTAGACTTTTTCAGAGACTATAAGTTGTATATTCTGGAGAAATCTTCAGATGGGGCCATGTGACATGAGAGGCCCTGGTTGATTTGTGGCCCCTTGACTTGGGCTCAAGGGTTACATTTGACCTGGCTAATGTGAGGTCAGGTCTGGACTTCTTCTACGGTGTAGGTTATTGTGTATATTGGGAGAGAGTCGGCCGGTGCTTTCTTACATGTTTGTTGGGGCCGTGTGACATGGGAGGGGGGCCAGTTTATTTGTAACTCCTTAAGTGGTTGCGAGGGGTACCCTTACATTTGACCCCCCCTAATGTCGGGTCAAGTCTGGACTGTTTCTGAGATGTAAGCTGTGGTCTTACAACCCATCACTACACAGGGCAGTGGTCACATTTCCTTGTTACAGGGCAGTGGTCACATTGTCTTTGTTACAGGGCAGTGGTCACTAGGGTGTGTCATAGGAGGGAAGATCAGCTAAAACTAATGGCCCATCACTTTTTTGGTAGATTTTAGTGTATATAAACAGAAAATAATTTCAGTTTCAATATTTTGCAACCTTTTGCTAGGTAAATTTTAGCGTGAAATTTATCGAAAATCTAACGTACAGCTGCATTAGTGCATTGCAATTAAATAGTGAACATTGCTTTCTGACTTCATTCTTTAACAACCTAACTAACAATATTTTTTTCTGTGTCAGATTCTGATGCATTTATAAGTTGATAATATTTGCGATGGCTGCTTGTGTCAGGACGAGGAACCAAAAATCCAGCCATCTCAGTCACTATCTTGGGTCTGGGAGAGAGCTCCTGAAGTCGGAGTTGCCTACATTGAGAGATGCTTTGAGATACGGTTTTTTAATCAGGCAAATCAGTGAAAAGAACCAAAGAACTTACACATACAAAGACATTGCCAGTGATATGACCAAAGCTGTCTTGGCACAGTACACTCTGGCTAACGCTCAGTTCAAGCCTCCAGTCATAACAAGTCAGAAGAAGATTAGTGAGAAACTGCTAGCCAGTTGGGAAAAGGCAAGAGATATCTCTCTTGGGAGAGGAAAACTTGCAGTTAAGGACAGCTTTGCCAAGCAACTGGACCAGTTATTTGACATAATTACTTGCAAGTGCCCAATTGTTCTCTGTCCTGAGTTTGGATGCGATAGTGACTGTAAATCCGAGGCCCACATCTCCTGTATTTGCAAGCGTGAACTGAAGATTCCTGTGATCGAACTGGCATTTGTCAAAGCACAGAGAGAGAAGACTGGCAGTATAGGGGCTCTCATGATTTCTAGCCAAGATATTCCGGAGTCCAAGAGACAGGAGGCTGCCACAGAGAGACAGAAGAGGAGAAGAGTTGCCGAGGAAAAGAGACTTGAGAAGGCCCAGGGTGAGGTAAAAAAGGCCGATGATTGGAGTCAAGCTGATTCAGAGTTTAATGACTTCCCCATGGCTGATCCGAGTGCTGACCAGGAGAATGGTGACTTTGTCCCTAACCCAGAAAATAATGATCCCAAACCTTCCAGGCATAAGATTCGAAATAGGAAAGATATCCCGAGCATAGCTCTCGCCAGCATGCGACACCACACTGGTCTCAGAGAAACTGCGGAGATAGCAACAGCTGCCTGGATTGACGGTGGTTTGATAACATCTGATGATGTTCACCTGGTGATAGATCATAACAAAGTAAGGAGAGCTCAGGAGAAACTTGTCAGTAACCTAGAAGAGGAGTTTGATAAGGGGATAAGAGAAAATGGAATCAATTGTTTGTTCTTTGATGGGAGAAGGGATGACACTAAAGTGTTCATGAAAGTTGGAGATTCTGACAAGTTGTTCCCTGCCATGGTGAAGGAGGAACACTACTCCTGCTGCAGTGAACCAGGAGGGAAGTATTTGTGGCATTTCACTCCAGAGAAAGATGACATCAGGAAACCAGCTGAGATAGTGGCAGATAACATTGTGAACTGGCTCAGAGAGAGGAACGTAGACCAGACCCTGCAGGCCATTGGAGGGGACAGCACCAACACGAACACAGGGTGGCAAGGGGGGGGGTCATACAGTGGATAGAGCGGAAGATTGGGAGGAAGCTGGTCTGGATTGTTTGTGACCTCCACACCAACGAGTTGCCACTCAGACATCTGACCCAGGAGCTGGATGGCAAGACTCTTTCAAACAACAGAGGGTCTGGTCCTCTTGGCAAGATGCTGGACTCTGCCACTGAGTTAGAAATAAATCACAGTTGGCCCTCCACTCGTTGAGCTTGCACATGCTGTCATTGACGACCTGAGTACTGACCAGTACGTTGGTTACATGATTTGCAGTGCCATCAAAACTGGGGTCATGCCTGATAGACTTGCTTACCTGCAGATAGGTCCAGTCTCACATTCTAGGTGGCTCACAACGGCTCTCATGTTCTGCAGAATTTGGGTCGCTCATCATAAACTGAAAGGGAACCAGCTTCACAACCTGAGACTTATTGTCCAATTCATCGTGAGTGTCTACTTGCCAAATTGGTTCAACACCAAGGTCAAGTCATCGTTCTCCGAAGGTCCGAGGCATGTTCTCTTCCAGCTTGAGCTCCTGAGGAGTCAGCCAAGGAAGGTTGTTCAGATTGTGGAGCAGACTGTGAGGAGATCTTCCTGGTATGCTCATCCCGAGGCAGTTCTGCAGACAATGTTCTGCAGTAAGGATGAGGAGGAGAGAAGAGTGGCAGTCAAAAAGATCTTGGATATGAGACTTATGAGAGGATCTGGGCATGACGAATCAGTTGGTGACGATTCCTTCAGGGTCAGGAAGACTCCTGAAGTCAATCTAGGTGCCAAGACCCTCACTGATCTCATAGATCTGGATAACATCCAGGCTGGCAGTGAGCCCCCTCTTACCTGCAGCCTCACCAATGTTCAAGTCAGAGCTTTCCTGGACAACCCCATGCATGTCCCTGCCTGGCCCTCGCACACCTAGAGTATAGAGCGTTGTGTACAGCAAGTGAGTCAGGCCAGCAGTCACGTGTACAGCCAGGAGAGGAGGGAAGGCTACATCCGAGCTCAGGTGGTCAGCAGGGAGGTGATGAGTAGAAACAGAAGCAAGAAAGACATGTTCTCTATGGTGTGCAGCAACACCGGGTCGTAGTAGTAAAGCCGGTTTTTGTATTTGATGATTTTGTTTTCTAAAGGAATGTTAAATTTAATAAATGTGTCAAGATCATTCGTTTCACTATTCTGGATCATTTTCATCCTAATAAATTAACCTGATACATTTACTTTACTTTAAATAAGCTATTTAGTGGTGTTGGTAAAAGGGTGGGAATACTGAATTTTCATAAGATTTCAAGTTAAAATGTACCTAGCAAAAAATGAAAACTTTTCAAATCTGAAGATATCACATGATTCTGCACATAGAACTACATCATTAATACCATGGGCCGATTTTTCAAACTCAAATAAAAAAAATTCGCCTCCGTATGACACACCCTAGTGGTCACATTGTCATTGTTATAGATCAGTGGTCACGTTGTCATTGTTACATTGCAGTGATCACATTTCCTTGTTACAGGGCAGTGGTCACATTTTCATTGTTACAGGGCAGTGGTCACATTTCCTTGTTACAGGGCTGTGGTCACATTGTCAATGTTATAGGGCAGTGGTCACATTGTCATTGTTACAGAGCAGTGGTCACATTTCCTTGTTACTGGGCAGTGGTCACATTTTCATTGTTACAGGGCAGTGGCCCCATTGTCATTTTTACAGGGCAGTGGTCACATTGTCATTGTTACTGGGCAGTGGTCACATTGTCATTGTTACAGGGCAGTGGTCACATTGTCATTGTTCAGGGCAGTGGTCACATTGTTATTGTTACAGAGAAGTGGCCACATTATCATTGTTACAGAGAAGTGGCCACATTATCATTGTTACAGGGCAGTGGTCATACTCTTTGTTACAGGGCAGTCGCAGTGGTCACATTGTCAGTGTTACAGGGCAGTGGTTACATTGTCATTGTTACAGGGCAGTGGCCCCATTGTCATTGTTACAGGGCAGTGGTCACATTGTCATTGTTACAGGGCAGTGGCCCCATTGTCATTGTTACAGGGCAGTGGTCACATTGTCATTGTTACAGGGCAGTGGTCACTTTGTCATTGTTACTGGGCAGTGGCCCCATTGTCATTGTTACAGGGCAGTGGTCACATTGTCATTGTTTCAGGGCAGTGGTCGCATTGTCATTGTTGCAGGGCAGTGGTCACTTTGTCATTGTTACAGGGCAGTGGTCACATTGTTATTGTTACAGGGCAGTGGTCACATTGTCATTGTTACTGGGCAGTGGTCACATTGTCATTGTTACAGGGCAGTGGTCACATTGTCATTGTTGCAGGGCAGTCGCAGTGGTCACATGTCATTGTTACAGGGCAGTGGTCACATTTCCTTGTTACAGAGAAGTGGTCATACTCTTTGTTACAGGGCAGTCGCAGTGGTCACATTGTCAGTGTTACAGGGCAGTGGTCACTTTGTCATTGTTACAGGGCAGTGGTCACATTGTCAGTGTTACAGGGCAGTGGTCACATTGTCATTGTTACAGGGCAGTGGTCACATTGTCATTGTTACAGGGCAGTGGTCACATTGTCATTGTTACAGGGCAGTGGTCACATTGTCATTGTTACAGGGCAGTGGTCACATTGTCATTGTTACAGGGCAGTGGTCACATTGTCATTGTTACAGGGCAGTGGTCACATTGTCATTGTTACAGGGCAGTGGTCACATTGTCATTGTTACAGGGCAGTGGTCACATTGTCATTGTTACAGGGCAGTGGTCACATTGTCATTGTTACAGGGCAGTGGTCACATTGTCATTGGTACAGAGCAGTGGTCACATTGTCATTGTTACAGGGCAGTGGTCACATTGTCATTGTTACAGGGCAGTGGTCACATTGTCATTGTTGCAGGGCAGTGGTCACATTGTCATTGGTACAGAGCAGTGGTCACATTGTCATTGTTACAGGGCAGTGGTCACATTGTCATTGTTACAGGGCAGTGGTCACATTGTCATTGTTACAGGGCAGTGGTCACATTGTCATTGGTACAGAGCAGTGGTCACATTGTCATTGTTACAGGGCAGTGGTCACATTGTCTTTGTTACAGGGCAGTGGTCACATTGTCTTTGTTACAGGGCAGTGGTCACATTTCCTTGTTACAGGGCAGTGGTCACATTTCCTTGTTACAGGGCAGTCGTCATATTGTCTTTTTATAGGGCAGTGGTCACATTGCCATTGTTACAGGGCAGTCGCAGTGGCCACATTGTCTTTGTTACAAGGCAGTGGTCAAATTGTCATTGTTAAAGGGCAGTGGTCATCATTGTCATTGTTATAGGGCAGTGATCACATTTCCTTGTTATAGGGCAGTGATCACATTTCCTTGTTACAATGGCAGTGATCAAATTGTCATTGTTACAGGGCAGTGATCATTTTTCCTTGTTATAGGGCAATGGTCACATTGTCATTGTTACAGGGCAGTGATCACATTTCCTTGTTATAGGGCAGTGATCACATTGTCTTTGCTACAGGGCAGTGGTCACATTTCCACGTTCTAGGGCAGTGATCACATTGTCTTTGTTACAGGTGCAGTGGTCACATTGTCATTGTTACAGGGCACTGGCCTCATTGTCATTGTTAAAGGGCAGTGATCACATTTCCTTGTTACAGGGCAGTGGTCACATTGTCATTGTTACAGGGCAGTGGTCACATTGTCATTGTTACAGGGCAGTGGTCACATTGTCATTGTTACAGGGCAGTGGTCACATTGTCATTGTTATTGGGCAGTTGTCACATTTCCTTGTTACAGGGCAGTGATCACATTTCCTTGTTACAGGTCAGTGGTCACATTGTCATTGTTATTGGGCAGTTGTCACATTGCCTTGTTACAGGGCAGTGGTCACAATGTCTTTGTTATAGGGCAGTTGTCACATTGTCTGTTACAGGGCAGTGGTCACCTTCCATAATAATTTTGATTTTTTTTTTTACTGGGATTGGCCCACCTGGACACAGGTCAACGACCTACATCGGGCCGACAAAAAAAAATAGAAAGAAATTAAAAATAGAAAAGTTTATATTAATCTACACCGCGAAGATGCCGGAAAACAAGCTTTTTTCTTTTTTTTTCTTCTTTTTTAGGGGATTAGCCCACCCGCGCACAGGTCACTGACCCACATCGGGGCCTGGGGGGCGAAAATGTAATAATAATAATAATAATTATAATAATAACAATAATAATAATAATAATAATAATAATAATAATAGTAATAATAATAATAAACCATAAGGAAATACAAAAATGAAAAAAAATCAAACGTCTTGCCAATAGTAAGAGAAACAATTGAGACCCTGCAATTGTGTGTAAATTATGCAGAAAGTCAGATCAGCAACTTGTTACTTGGTCACAATTTTCGTAATGCCATATGGCAGCAGGGTCTTACTACCTACTACCTACTAAGTGAGACGGATTGTATAAGTATGGAAACATGAATTATATGATCGCGATGGACGGTAAAGATCCATTTTCAATTTGGAAACTGAAAAATTTTACGGAAACCCCTGATCGGAGTCTAACACATCCTCCAGTGTATGACCACCATATCCTGCCTCAGGTTGATGTAAAACATAAACCCAAACTTATCTTCTCTCCTTTAAATAGTCAGGAAATTTGTCATAATTCAGCCAGGGAATTTATTATTTAAATTTTGTGTCATTCCTGTTCCAAGAGAGAGAGAGAGAGAGAGAGAGAGAGAGAGACCCTAGGCACAGCAGCTATTCCTATTGGAATTTGCACTGTAGAGTAAAATTGTCACTTTTCTTTAATATATAGCATGCGGAAGACTTTACGATACCTCTTCAAGCCAGAAAGAAGTTTGTAAGAGTGGCTGCGATAAGATGCATCAACATTACGCAGAGGTGAGAATATACACGTTTTATATGGCTACAAAATAATGTAGGACATGCAGTATAGTAGTTAGGGACAGAGGCTAGGTATTGGGTGCTCTGAGGAAATAATGTTCATCCATCTGTGATTGGTTCTTTTCTGTTTTTAATGCTGACTTCCACCTTAAAATGTCACATTTCTAGAATTCTCACTGTTTTTTAGTTTTTGTTGTATGTAATTGTTTTAGTCGGTCACACCCTGTCGGTAGAAATTGCTATCATTTAGATTTTTTGTAATAATTTGGCTGATAGTAGTACAGTGGGGATGTGAGCACTGACAAAGAGTGATTTGATGATGAGTGTAGGGGCAGGTGGAGGCGGGTGGATTAATTGTAGAATCAGTTGCTACAGATTGTACTAGGTTGACGTGAGGTGTTACATGAAGGAACGGGATTTGTGTGTGTTACAGTTAAGACCCGAAATAAATATAAACCAGTTTTAACTAGTATCTTTTTAAACCTAGTATTACAGTGACCGCCATATATAGTTGCTTCACTGCTGTCGAAGTGAAAATATCACTTCACAGCTTTACCAAGAATAAGGAACTGAAAAGGAATTTAATTCATTCTTCTCTGCCGCTAATGCACGACTACACTGTACAGCTTACTGTAACGCTTAGAGACTTGCTCTTTTTAACCATTTCCATGTAATTCCTGCATATCATTTTAGTTTAGCTACTGCCAGACTATTGTATTCATCTTAGGGGAACCTCCAGCGGCCAAAGGGTTAACATAAGAACATAAGAATGGAGGAAACTGCAGCGGGCCTATTGACCCATACTGGGCAGTCCCGTTTACACCCAACCCCTATTGCTCATATATCCATCCGCCCTATGTTTGAAACTATCCAGCGTATTCCAGTTAATGATGATATTTGATAACTTGTTCAACTCGTCCACTACTCTATTTCCAAACCAATGTTTACTTATTTCGCGCCTAAATCTAAATTTGTCTAATATAAAACCATTGTTACGAGTTCCCTCCTGGTTGGATAGTTTGAGTACCTTTCTAATGTCCCCTTTGTTTAACCCTGACTTCCATTTATACACCTATATCATATCGCCCCTCACTCTACGTCTCTCGAGGGAATGCAAATTAAGATGCTTTAACCTGTCTCTGTACTCAAGGTTCCTAATGCCCGGGATTAATCTTGTCATTCTCCTCTGAATTCTTTCTAAGGATTCTATATCCATTCTGTAATACGGTAACCGGAATTGAACCGCGTAATCCAAGTGAGGTCTCACAAGCACAAGATATAGTTTTAGGATGACCTCGCTAGTCTTGTAACCAACACTCCTCTGTATTAACCCAAGTACTTTATTAGCCTTGTTTCGAGCAAATACACATTGTTTACTTGGCTTAAGATTCCTACTTATCATTTCTCCTAAATCTTTCTCACATTCGGATTTCTCAATAACATCGTTATTCATCTGGTATCTGGTTTCCCTGTTTACATCTCCTGTACTGAGTACCTTACTTTTGTCCACATTGAATTTCATCTGCCATTTTTCAGACCATTCAAAAAATTTGTTCAGATCTTCGTGTAGTTTTGTGGAGCCCTCGTCAGATTTAATTACACGCCCTATTTTAGTGTCAGCAGCAAATTTACTCATGTTGCTGTCTACGCAGATATCTATGTCATTTATGTATATAATAAATAATAATGGTCCAAGTACTGAGCTTTGGGAAACTCCACTAGTGACATTGCTCCAATCGGATTAAGTGCCGTTAATGCTCACTGGCTGTTTCCTGTCCTGTAACCGCGCCCTAATCCATTTTAGAATATCTCCTTTAATACCATGAGCCTCCACTTTTCTTATTAGTCTTCCTTGGGGGACTCTGTCGAAGTCTTTTCTAAAGTCGAGAAATTCCACATCATAATTATGCCCCTCATCCACTGATTCGAAAACAGATGAATAGAATGTTAGTAGATTAGTTAGACATGAACGCCCGCTTGTGAAGCCATGTTGGGAATCATAGATCAACTTGTGCTTCTCCAGGTGCTTCCAGTAATTTGCCCACAATTGATGTTAGACTGATTGGACGGTAGTTAGAGGATAGTTATCTGTCTCCCTTCTTCAAAATCGGTATTACATTCGCTATCCTTCAGGATTCTGGTACTACACCTGTTTTTAAGGACATGTTAAACAACTTTGCTAAGGGCATACTAAGCTCTTCCTTGCATTCCTTTAATACTCTGGCAAATATCTCATCGGGACCTGGTGACTTATTAGGCTTTGGCTTTTCTATTTGCTTACTAACATCGTTACTAGTCATTACTATCTCACTGAATTTGTTTTCTTCGCTATCTCTGTATATAGTCGGTGCCTCGGGTATCATGTTTAAATTTTCGGTGGTGAAAACTGTTGAAAAATATATTCAGATTATTGCTCATTTCTCCGTGGTTATCATTTAGCTCGCCGGTAGCTGACTGTATTGGTCCAATCTTTTCTCCTGTTTTAGTTTGATACACTTCGTAGAATCCCTTGGGTTTTGACTTCGCCTCCCTTGCTACCTTCAGTTCATTATTCATCTTTGCTTTTCTTATCTCGGTCTTAACCCTACCGGCCAATACTTATAATAATCTAGGAGGTAAACTTCACCACAATTTATTCTCCTACCTATAGCCTTCCTTTGTCCAATAATATTCTTAAAATAATTATTTATCCAATTAGGGTCATTGTTGTTTGATCTGAGTTTTCTGTATGGTATGTTCTGCCTTTGTGCATTAAATAACTCATTATTTAAATTGATGTGGAACTCATCAACCTCAGATCTCGTGATCAGGTCATCCTCAACCGTTAGGTCTCCAGGTAAAATGAGGTCGCCCTCTGTGGGTACATTGTGTGAGGTCATGTAATTCACCCCCAAGCGTGATACCCCTTCTCTCAGCTGCCTCTTCGAACTATCAAAGTTTGCCCTTCTGAAGTCTAGGACTTTAATGGAATTTTCCTTGCAACTGCCCGGAAATTCTAAATGGAATCTTATTTCTTTGTGATCGCTGTTAGCAAGTTCGTTCCCCACCTTGACATTACTAATGAAGTTTTCTCTGTTTGACAGAACTAGGTCGAGTATAATTATAACCCCTGGTTGGTTCGGTTATATGTTGGCTTAGGAAACAGTCCTGGATTGTTTCAAGAAAATCCTCGGATTCTGAGTTACCCGTAAGGTCAATTCAATCTATTTGGCTAAAGTTAAAATCGCTTGCTTTACAGACTTTGTTGTGTATGGAAGCCCTGCGCATTTCATCCCAAATAAGTCGCACATTAACTCTATCAAGATTAGGAGGTCTATATATTACGCCTATCCAAATTGTTTCTGTATTCCTCTCAGTTTTTAATTCCTAATTTATTTCACACTTCAGAGTATCCCTGACATAGATTGCTGCTCCACCCCCTTTCCCTAATCTGCCTACCCGTGCGGAATAATTTGTAACCTTCAATTTGGTATTCGACAGTTAACTCATGTGAGTCTAGGTTTATCCATGTTTCGGTGAATGCTATTATAACGATTTTTTCGGTACATACTAACGCTGTAAGGGCTGTAACGAGCTGGATGGGTGTCCACCGCTCATTTGCTTGTTCGCGGCTTCACTAACCGGGTAGACGGAAGTGAGAAGGTCGCTGTTGCCTCATCTCACACCAGACACTATCCAGCCAGCACCACAGCTGCACTCATTTCCCCCCCCCCCCCCCCCACCCCGCGATTCGATTCCAACTCTGGTTGTGTACTCATCTGAGATTCCTGGGGCTCGTAGGCTGATTCCCTAGTCCTTCATTATTCGGCTGTCAACGCCAGACACCTACTCCAGCTACTACCGCTGCTGCTACGTCATCACCACTTCCTCCACGCTCTAGCCACCGTCCGTGCTCTGGCGTCTCTCCTGTGTGGCAAGACATCGCCCACCAACGCCTGCGCCAAGTGAGGAAACTGCCCTGGACCTTGCCCCTGAGAGCGGATCACGGCGTTACCAGAACATTCCATCGTGCTGGTTAGAAGAGAGATTCATCTACAACCGTAGGAAATACCTGTAATTTGTTATATTGATTATTTTGTTTCAAGTAATTGTTTGACTCCAGTGTTGTTTATTTAATATTTGTGTGAGTGGTGTCAGTTTTAAATTATTGTGATTATTTTCGTAGTAAAGAGATGTCAATCTCTAACGGTTGTTTGTTACCTCTTGGAAACCCATAGTTCTTGACTTTCCTTCTATAAGATCCTGATTAGGCTGGCAAGGGATTTATATCCCAAAGTCCAGGCCTTTACAAACGCCCTGTCATCCATTTTGTTTCTCATACTTCTACTGTTTGCATAGTAGACATTTAAGTTAGTCTCTTTCTGAGCCCTCTCTTTGTCGCGTTTAGGTCTTAACTCCCTGCCTAATTTAGTTTTGTCATCATTCCTAGCACTATTTCCCTGTAACTTTTCACTTTGTTTATCTGCTCCCACTGCAGTCTCCTCCACCAACGTGCTCATATGTTCTCTTAGCAGTTTAAGGACTTCGACATCTTTTGAACTGCCCTCCTGAGAGAGCCCCATCCCTAGCATAAAGGTCTCTTATGCCGTAAAAGTTGTCCCAGTTGTCAATGAATGGGACTGATATTGACTTGCAATATCTGTCAAGACGGCCGTTGACACCAACTGCCCTTGACAACCATTCATTGCCAACTCTCCTTCTAGGCAGGACAATATCATTGCCTCCTGCACTGAGGCAGATAATGGGTTTGTTCCCATTACCAGACAAGATATTGTCCATCCTGTCAACTATATCCCCCACCCCAGCTCCTAGCAAACACACCCTCATCCTATTTTCATTTTTACCACAAAAAGCTCTGTTCAGGTACCGTACCTGGGAATCGCCAACAATTAAGGTTTTCGTACCTTCCTTGTCAGCCTTGTCCCTGACTATGCTCACGTCTAATTCGTCTATCAAAGGACTGAAAGAGTTGGTACACTTAGCTGTTCTTGTCGTATCCTTGGTGTGTTTTTTCACCACCAGTTTAGTCGTCCCTCTCCTCACAACCTTCCATTTGCCTGAGTTTTCGTCAGAGATGGGCTTTCCTTGTCTCGTTTCTTCCTCCATCCTCTCTGTCACTTCCTTTAATGTCAAGATTTCTTCCTTGGCCCTCTCTAACTCGGTCCTCTGAAGGGCACAGCCCTGTTCACAAGTAGCACTAGCCATTACTAACAATTAATCCCCGGGAGCTAAGCCTGCCGTGACCTTTCCTCTAGTGAGGTCAGAACACGAAGTTGCTTCTTACTCTCTTATTAAAAGTAGGTTTACGTGTAGGATATACAATATCGCCAGGAAGTACTACACGCAAAGGAATAGCCATCCAGAGAACAGTAGCAATGCCTGAGGGGTGGTTGGGAAGCTGACAGTGTAAAGTCACGAACTATGGCACTTATAACTTGTGACAACCATGGTATTATTTATGCTCCATGAATTTACTAACACCATTTTTTTTTTATATAGTTTTTGCCTTGCATTATCTACAGTTTTTATATGTATTGTACAGTTCTTTAGGCACGTTGATAGTTTTGGTATTCTTTTATTTGAATATGGAGTAAAGTTGTAGTGCAATGGCAGCATAAACATGAGAAAAGAAATGGTCACTTGAAATTAACATGTAACAGTCCCCCCCCCCCTCATTAATAGGTTAGATGAATGTCTGTTTGGTATAGCTTCACATGGGTCGAGTTTTTCTTACATCACCGTTTAGCCTAAACAGTTGTTGTTAATCCACTAAGTGTTTCGAGAATGACAAACACATCAGCTTGCTGACGTGCTAATCAGCACAGTGCGCTGTTGAGGGTTCTAAATAAAAGTAGTTAACCGAAGTAAAAAAGATGGCAATATACTCTATAGAGTGTGTGTGGTTTTGACATCATTAGACACATACCTAGTGTATAGAACATATACAAGGATGCACTTGGCTAATCTTAATTCGTATACTGTATTTCATTTATTTTCAGTTCCCTGATAGAGAAGAAGACTTGGGAGACAATAATAATATTGGTGAGATCTTCAATGAGAAATCTTACCACTCAATGACTGTGAAAAATCATCCATTTGGAATAAATGAGGAAACCACAGAAAATCTCACTCTTGCTCTCGGAGGAAATGTTTTCAGGAAAGCTGCGATGAGCAAAAATATAAAACCAAAAATTTCTTCAGCTCATCATACACATACCAGTGCGAAGACTATAAGAAAAAAAAATATAACTGTTGATGTTCAGGGAACACTTGGAAATATATCGACAGGGTCTAAAACTATCATAACAAGCAGAAAGGGAGGAAAGGAAACTCTTGGAAAGAAAGTGGAGGAAGCAAAAGAAAATGTAGTTCTTGATCTGAAGAGTCTCATACAACGAAATGGTTCGGCTTTACAAAAAATAACCAGACCAGTGGAAAAAGAATACCCCGTGCAATTGAAAGCTACTAGCATAATGGAACCGACGATTGGAGGTGAGAAAGTCGAAATAAAGAAACCAGAAATAAAGACAGCCAGAAAAACACCTAGACTTGTAGGAAAAAAAAAGACAGGTGGGGCATTAGGTGTGAAAGCTAAACGAAAGGGTATGACAAGTAGGGCAGGTGTGAAAGCTCGACGAAAGGGTATGGCAAGTAGGGCAGGTGTGAAAGCTCAACGAAAGGGTATGGCAAGTAGGGCAGGTGTGAAAGCTCAACGAAAGGGTATGGCAAGTAGGGCAGGTGTGAAAGCTAAACGAAAGGGTATGGCAGGTGTGAAAGCTCGACGAAAGGTTATGACAAGTGGGGCAGGTGTGAAAGCTAAACGAAAGGGTATGACAAGTAGGGCAGGTGTGAAAGCTAGACGAATGGGTAGGGCAGGTGTGAAAGCTCAACGAAAGGGTATGGCAAGTAGGGCAGGTGTGAAAGCGCAACGAAAGGGTATGGCAAGTAGGGCAGGTGTGAAAGCTCAACGAAAGGGTATGGCAAGTAGGGCAGGTGTGAAAGCTAAACGAAAGGGTATGGCAAGTAGGGAAGGTGTGAAAGCTCAACGAAAGGTTATGACAAGTGGGGCAGGTGTGAAAGCTCAACGAAAGGTTATGATAAGTAGGGCAGGTGTGAAAGCTCAACGAAAGGGTATGACAGGTAGGGCAGGTGTGAAAGCTCAACGAAAGGGTTTGACAGGTAAGGCAGGTGTGAAAGCTCAACAAAAGGGTATGGCAAGTAGGGCAGGTGTGAAAGCTCAACGAAAGGGTGTGATAAGTAGGGCAGGTGTGAAAGCTCAACGAAAGGTTATGATAAGTAGGGCAGGTGTGAAAGCTCAACGAAAGGGTATGACAAGTAGGACAGGTGTGAAAGCTAAACGAAAGGGTATGACAAGTAGGGCAGGTGTGAAAGCTCAACGAAAGGGTATGACAAGTAGGGCAGGTGTGAAAGCTCAACGAAAGGGTATGGCAAGTAGGACAATAGGTGTGAAAGCTCAAGGAAAGGGTATGACAGGTAGGGCAGGTGTGAAAGCTCAACGAAAGGTTCTGATAAGTAGGGCAGGTGTGAAAGCTCAACGAAAGGGTATGGCAAGTAGGGCAGGTGTGAAAGCTCAACGAAAGGGTATGACAAGTGGGGCAGGTGTGAAAGCTCAACGAAAGGTTATGATAAGTAGGGCAGGTGTGAAAGCTCAACGAAAGGGTATGACAAGTAGGGCAATAGGTGTGAAAGCTCAACGAAAGGGTATGACAAGTGGGGCAGGTGTGAAAGCTCAACGAAAGGTGATGATAAGTAGGGCAGGTGTGAAAGCTCAACGAAAGGGTATGATAAGTAGGGCAATAGGTGTGAAAGCTCAATGAAAGGGTATGACAGGTAGGGCAGGTGTGAAAGCTCAACGAAAGGGTATGACAAGTAGGGCAGGTGTGAAAGCTCAACGAAAGGTTATGATAAGTAGGGCAGGTGTCAAAGCTCAACGAAATGGTATGACAGGTAGGACAGGTGTGAAAGCTAAACGAAAAGGCATGAGAAGTAGGGCATTAGGTGTGAAAGCTAAACGAAAAGGGAAAACAGGTGGGGCATTAGGTGTGAAGCTCAACTAATTTGGATGACAGGTGGAGCATTAAGTGGGAAAGCTAAACGAAACGGCCAGACAGGTAGGGGATTAGGTGTGAAAGCTCTAGATAGGAAAAATATAGTCGGTGTAAAGCTCGGTAGAGGAAAGAAGATATATGTGGGGGAATGGGAGAAACTGCACAAAAGACGTTAGAGGGGGAAAATAAAAGGAGGGAAAATGGAGAGTGTAAAACCATAAGTTACAGGAGTTAAAAGTATTAATTGTGTTACTCAATGAAGGAAATACGATAAGTTAACTAGAAAAGAAATATGCATTTTTTTTTTTTAATTTATTTGTTTATTTTGAAGGAAGACTTGATTAATTGGTGCTGGTTAAGCGATTTTCGCTATTATTATATTTTGATTTATCCTTCCACTTTTTTTTCATTTATAGTGAAGGATGTTTGTTATATCTTGATAATTTGTCACTGGTAGACAATATATGTATTTGTTTCAATGAAAAAAACAAATCTTTATACCCTTCCTCACGTTCCTTCTGTAAACTTTTTAAACCTGTAACACCGGTCAACACAATTTTTCTGGCACAAGGTTTTTAAACGGATTTTAAGTAAATTTGGGGTGCAGAATCTAAATATGACTTTGGTTTTTGTCTATCACATCAGGTTTTTGAGATATACCATATTGCACTTTTGCTGGGAAACGTAAACGTTTGGATCAAAATTGACGGCTTAAACATGTATACATAAATTTTTTCAGCATTATAATTTGTATTTTTCTATAACCAAAAATTGTTAATATCAAATTGGAAAGTTAATGCACATATAATATTTAAATGCAACATTGAAGGGTGAAAAAAACAATTAATGTACGGTAGAAATAGTGCAAGTATTAAGATCAAGTTACAGTTACATAAACTTCCTCTTTTTGGCCGATCTCTTATGTACAGCTTCTGGAATGTCTCTCATCAAACTCCAGCAGTAGTCCGCCATCATGTTCGAGTCCCATCGACCTTGGTAACGTTCTTCCATTACTTTAGTGTCTTGATGAAAGCGCTCCCCTTGCTCCTCGCTCACTTCTCCCAGATTTTCTGGAAACTCGTCCAAGTGACTGTGTAAGTAGTGAACCTTGATACTCATTCTGCATCCAAGTGCTTGTAAACTCAAGAGCAGCTCTTCCACAATTTCTTGACAGTTGTCCGCTTTCTTGTTCCCTAAGAAGTTCCGCACCACATTAGAGAAAGCATTCCAAGTTCTTGCCTGTGCCTCAGTCATTGTTGCAAGGAAGTGTGGATCTCTGAGTAGTGTCCTTCTACATCATTACAAAAAACAAGCTGGTCATATGAATGAAAGTACTTCCGCAGTTGCTCTTCTCTGTTGCGATAAAAGGAGACACTCGTGCCAGGTTTTAAGAGTCGTTTCTCTTGAAGCCTGGAAGCTAACAATTCAGCAGACTGTTTTGGCAAATTTAGATCTCTGACCAGATCATTCAATTCTGACTGAGTAAACCGTTGGCTTTTCACAATCTTCACCAGATGGCTTGAAAAGATCAGTCTCTTCATCTTCATCAGTAGAAACAGGTGAATTCCGGTCTATATCCTCAATCTCTGGTAGTTCAGTAAATTCTAGCACAGGTATTTCTTCACTGTGGGGAACTGGTCGTATGGCTGATGGGATATTTGGGTATTGCAGGTATTGTTTGTTTTTCTTATTGAAACCTTAAACATTGACGAGGCAGAAGTAGCAGTTATCTGAATGATTCGTTGGTCCTCTCCAAACCATAGGCACGCCAAACTGAAGTCTAGCATTCTTTGAGACCAGGATCGCAAAGTTTCCAGGCAGATTTTGCACACCTTGTGAGGAGCCCAACTTTTGTCCTGGTCTCCAAGTGGTACTTTAAAGTAAGCGAGGTACACTCTCTTCACAAAACTGGTGATGTTGCGCCTTTGACTTTTCAAAGTAAAGCTTCCACAGATGTAGCAGAATATATCTGGGTCATTGCAGCAATTCCGTCTTTGGGATGTTGAAGCCATTGCCAGGTTATCAGTTTTCAGCTGAAAATGATAAAAAAGAGGAGTTAGATTTATTACAAGTTCAAAATAACTATGTTATATAAATTAACCACCACAATTTTTAGACACGAACCTGCAATAAACTCTGAAAACGGAATTTTTGGTGAAATCCATCAAAATAGGGAATACCGTTAGCGCAAAAACGTTGCGTGATGGAGCAAATCTGAGATCAGATTTGGATTCAGCACCTTAAAGTTAGTAAAAAACAGTTAAAAGGTTTCATGCCAGAAAAAAAAATTTTGTAGACCAGTGTAATTGGTATGAATGGAGTACTGCATTATTGGGCAGCTTAATTATATTATAGTTATGCCGTCAATGATATTTTGAAATACCTGTATTGTGCATAACTATTCTAAATTATTTCCCAAAATAAAACCCTATTGTGTCAAAAACCCTAAAAGTGTTAAAGGATCAGAGTACCCAAAGTCTAATTATACGAAGTCAACCCACTTCGAGTCGAAAATTCGTCCTTCGCCGCACATGACGTCACCTGGTCGGCGGCCCGAGGGGATTGTTGGAGTTCAGTTTAACTGATCACAACGAAAGGTGAAGGCAGGTGGGGCATAAGGTGTGAAAGCTCAATGAAAAGGGATGACAGGTGGGGCATAAGGTGTGAAAGCTCAATGAAAGGGGATGACAGGTGGGGCATAAGGTGTGAAAGCTCAATGAAAGGGGATGACAGGTGGGGCATAAGGTGTGAAAGCTCAATGAAAAGGGATGACAGGTGGGGCATAAGGTGTGAAAGCTCAATGAAAGGGGATGACAGGTGGGGCATAAGGTGTGAAAGCTCAATGAAAGGTGAAGACACGTGGGGCATAAGGTGTGAAAGCTCAATGAAAGGGGATGACAGGTGGGGCATAAGGTGTGAAAGTTCAATGAAAGGGGATGACAGGTGGGGCATGAGGTGTGAAAGCTCAATGAAAAGGGATGACAGGTGGGGCATAAGGTGTGAAAGCTCAATGAAAAGGGATGACAGGTGGGGCATAAGGTGTGAAAGCTCAAAGAAAGGGGATGACATGTGGGGCATAAGGTGTGAAAGCTCAATGAAAAGGGATGACAGGTGGGGCATAAGGTGTGAAAGCTCAATGAAAGGGGATGACAGGTGGGGCATAAGGTGTGAAAGCTCAATGAAAGGTAAAGACAGGGTGGGCATAAAATGTAAAAGCTCAAAGGAAGAGGATGACAGGTGGGGTATTAGGTGTGAAAGCTCTAGGAAAAATAAAGGCGTTGCAAAGCTCGGTTGAGGAAAGAAGATGTTTGTATTAGGGAACGGGGAAGTGAGGAAAGGGAAAGACATAGGAGACAATAATAGTATTGAAGAGATCCTCAATGAGAAGTCTTATCACTCAATGACTGAAAAAACATCCATTTGGAATAAATGAGGAAACTACAGAAATTCTCACTATTGCTCTTGGAGGAAATGTTTCAAGGAAAGCTGCGATGAGCAAAAAGATAAAAACAAAAATTTCTTCAGCTCATCATACACATACTAGTGCGAAGACTATAAGAAAAAAATATAACTGTTGATGTTCAGGGAACACTTGGAAATATATCGACAGGGGCTAAAACTATCATAACAAGCAGAACGGGAGGAAAGGAAACTCTTGGAAAGAAAGTGGAGGAAGCAAAAGACAATGTAGTTCTTGACCTGAAGCGTCTCATACAAAGAATTGGTTCAGCTTTACAAAAATAACCAGACCAGTGGAAAAAGAATACCCCGTACAAT
The DNA here is from genome assembly GCA_958450375.1 of Homarus gammarus. Lineage (NCBI taxonomy): Eukaryota > Metazoa > Arthropoda > Malacostraca > Decapoda > Nephropidae > Homarus > Homarus gammarus. Next base: position 2,162,028 of record CAUDMG010000454.1, read on the forward strand.
TGAAAGCTACTAGCATAATGGAACCGACTATAAGCGTGTGAACCTTCAACCTTTATTTTTATTATTTTAAATCTTTAATTCTCTAGTAGGTTGTTTTTTTATATAGTTATTTCATTTCAACTTACTTCAATCTCTGACTTGTGGTAGCGTGGCTCGAGGTTTAAGACACGTAATTATGGTATTTAGCAATAGGAAGGAATAACGGTGACAACTGTAGGTGAATAATAGTCCAAACATACAAATAAAATGGTTTATTAAAAGCATAAAATGGTTTATCAAAAATAAAATGGTTATTAAAATATAAAATGGTTATCAAAATGACGTTAGATTTCTTGAACAATTATAGGAACTCAACTACAGGGTCAACTCCCTGGCTTAACTTATTTTGTACTGTGGCACTTAGGCCCAATTTCCACTTACACCACGGCTGGGTGTACATATACAATAACACTCAAACTCTCTCTCAGCACCTTAAAGCACCATTAATACCCGTGGCAATGACGACAGTTACCACATGTGAATGCTCAAACAGCACCAGACATGATACTCAACAGTACCAGACATAATACTCAAGCAATAATACTCAAACAATAATACTCAAACAATAATACTCAAACCGCACCAACCATGGCAGTTTTCTCCCACCACGAGGTACCTTGGAACACACTCGGACAACTCAGGTGGACGCCTACAGGTGTCCTCGGAGGAGTAACACAACCACCAAGTACCCTACTGAGTCATGGACTCGTCCAATAATGATGGGGGCTGGCAGTTGTTTGTTGGGCCTGATGTTCTAGGTCACCACGTGGGCAGTGGAAAAATCAGGGGAGCTGACTAGGCTCGGGGCCCCAGGAGGTCAGTGATTTCCTAACGCCCGGGATTACTGGCCTTCATCCATCTCCCAAACTAGTGTAGGGCGTCCCCAAGCTAAAGACACGCGGCTTAGACTCCTACAGGAACCTGTGGGTGAATGAGTGTGGCGCTGATTAACGGTTTGAAAGTAGCGCTGCCGTTTATTCCTCAACTCTATGAAGTATTTTTCCTCACGTTTTCGTTGGGTATTAATGGACATTAAAAAGCATGAATTTTAGGTATAATTATTGTAATGTCTTGGCAAACTATAAATATGCACATACAAAAACCCTACAACCATATAATATTAGAACATAACATGGGAACATTAAACACTAATTGAACAAAAAATATCAAAAAGAAGTTAGCATCCTCTGTGTAAAGGCCTGGGAATTAGGGGATAGAAATCCCTAACCAGGCTAATCAGGTTCTTAATAAAGGAAAGTCAAGGGCCATGGTTTTCTGAGGAATAACAAACAACCGTTTGAGATTGGCATCTCTTTACGATAAAAAATATAACACAAAACTCTGACACCACTCAACAAACATCAAATAATTACGGGAGTCAAACAATTAAGGCAGTCAACAATTAATGGACTCATACAATTAATGGAAGCAAACAAATAATGGGAGTCAGCAATTAATGGATTCAAACAATTAATGGAAGCACATAATTAAAGGAATCAAACATAATGGGAGTCAGCAATTAATGGATTCAAACAATTAAGTGGAGTCAACAATTGATAGAATCGAACAATAAAGGGGGAGTCAGCAATTAATGGAATCAAACAATCATAGAATCAAACAAAGAACAAATATTTCCTACGGCAGTGGCCCTGGGGGAAGGTTCTGAAACACGATGATGCACACTCAGGGTAGGGAAGCGTCCATTCAACTCCACACTCGAGCGACGTCTTGAAATGGCAGGAGAACACGGGGACACAGACGGAATGGGATGAACTGCCGGTCGTGGTATGGTAGTGGTAGATGACCAGAGAATTGACAGTTGAAAGGTGAAGGTCTGGGAACACAGCCCACGAGTCCAGGACCTATGATGAGATCACAGCCAGAATTTGCCGGACAGCAGGGTAGCTAGATAGTGACTGTATAGCTGCTGGGTTGAATCTGCCGGTGACCCAGATAGTCGCTGCCGTTCTCACCTCTGTCCAACCGCCCAAGTGTCGTCTGCACCCGCATACAAGCGAGCTAGCAGCCGTAACCAGCAGGGAGATCGTTTCCGCCCTTACACTCTGATTTGGTGTAAAATTTATACATCCACCCTGGAATTTCACAGCCTCAGACAAGGATATTAATGAATTAATAGAGGGAGTTTGCAGAGCGTTTCTGGATTTTGTTTTCATTAAATTCAATTTCGAAAATAGTCTCTCTGCATCTGCATTGGATGTTGGAAGAAACAATACCCGCAAAGCAAATGTACAAAGGTCCTTAAATTGGGAAACACCTACACCCTCCTTAAGTTCCCCTTGTTTTGTATAAACGTCCACTATGTCACTGTTGTCCTTAATCTCGGGTGGTATAGCAATCACATCTAAGTCTCTCCATTGATCATCTAAAACTTGTATACTGCCACTGTATATGCTGGGCACTACCTTCACATATACTGCCAGACTGGGGGTCACTAATTCTAAGGGGGAATACTTGACTCTAATCTTAATTTCTAAGGGTCGCTGCCACCAGACGCCCTCTGGACAGCATGTAGCTCGTTAGGTAGCGTGCAGAGTGGACTAGGACATTGGGTTAGGTTTTCCATTGACCAGATCGATAAGGGGAAAGAAGGGTGAAACCATAACATGTCTTAATTAATTTATTCCTTATAAAGCATACTCAGAAGAACAACGAAAATGGTGGTTACCCAGATGGGCACCAGACGTCTTACATTAATGACGTGTCATCCACATACTTATTGCATAACAATCTGTGACCACCTTACCTCGGTCATTCCTTCTTACACTATCCCTTAACACATCAGACTGCTCCACCTGTATGGAATATAGCACCGTCGGTTATCATACATAGTAGCACCTCCTCAACACACATGTTACACTCCACCCCTGCAGGTATGGGACTCCTTGTAACTTTTAGGTATACACCACAGGCACCTCGTTCGCACACCGCCCTCGGTGGGTAAAGACGAGTGCTTCACCCAGAGACATACCAGTACTATTTCTGCGCCTGGTATTATAGGTCACTCCAAGTGACGACCGCAGAGTTTCTCACGGTCTCCTTATTTGTGACTACTCATTTGGAGTGGTGTGTTGGAAATCCACAGGTTCACAGTGGATTGGCATAGCTGGGAGAAGTCACCACCTGTTGGGACGCTTATAGGGATAATGGCTGCCGGGCAGCAAGGCACTCCGACTGCATGGAACCTGAGGTGACGGTAGAACGGAGGGTACTGAGAAATAATGCATGACGGGCGGTTATCACACCCCCTAACACATTACTATTACACTTATATATCAGGCAAAGCTTTAAACAGTAATAACTTATATATAAGCCTTAATTATAGGGCGGGGTATAGCCCGATAGGACACTGACCTGAGGTGACGGTAGAACGGAGGGTACTGAGGGCAGTGCCCTGCCGCTCGTCACAGCGTAGGCCTACAGTTTCCAGTCTTTAATTTTTACTTTTATTTCTTACGGTTCTCACCTGAACACTTTTCGGTATATTGTCACTCATGCCGTATAAACACATATTTTAATTCTAAATTACACACTAAGGTAAGGTCTTGGTTTGCTAGTTCGTGGGTAAATTCATTGGGTTATAATATCAATGCGGCACACCCGAGGCGGGTACATGACGCGCCTTAAAACAAAGGCTGAATGTTCATGGCGGGGGTGCATCAACTTCACTTAAAACTGTAATGAGGGATCCTCCTCTCTCACAATACACTATTTGAACACAGACATAAGATTCTCTGATCACTGTACCTGTCGTGGGTATATGCCACGTGAGGATACGAGGTGTATTAATTCATACCGACGCATACAAGATATTTCCTTTCAAGTATAGTTTCTGGGTCACTTCCAACACCTCACATAGTTCTGATACATTTATCCCTTTTCCAGATCATTGTTCTCATGTATTTTCATATGATATCTGTGGAAGTTATGTTCACTACACGTTCACAGACGTAAATAGTATGACCTTCAAACCCTGATCCACACTTAGTCCTACAGTACACTAGTCCGGCTCAACTGGACTTTAACATTCATCTTATGGATACCCTGAGCTCTCCTTAATGCTATGAATACATACAATTAATATGATATAACTGTACCTGGGTACAATACAACACATGGTCTAGTAACATTGAGTAGGTGAGTTATCCTTTATCAATGTTTCCCGTTTTCTGAGGTTCTACAAGCGCGGTGGATTTGAATGTTATATAGCGTAATATGAATTAAATGGGGTTTTTAGGAATGACAATGATGTGCGCAGTACACACAAAGTCGTCTAAGGATGGCATCTCCTTCTTGGATTTATTATCAATACCCTATTTGATGACAGAAATGAACACATCCATAAAAACTTACTGCCAAACTCAAATCTTTGACGCAATTGCACACAAAGGTTTATCATGAAGATACGACATCTGAATTGTACATCCTTGACCATATTTGGGAGTTCTCTATATTGTTCACTTTGGCCGAGTATTGTTGCTCCCAAGTATATTTGGCCTACTGGGAGGTGATTTTCTTCATTTCTGGGACCAACTGCATCAAGATTACCAGTTTGAAAAACTTCATGACGACAAAAATATCCCAAAAGATTCCTGTAAAGCTGACATATGCTATCGTGTAACAAATGTATAGTTGGTGACTCTCTCTGAAACAGTGGATTTAACTTGTTACAATTGGGCAATATGAAATTAAAATTGTAGTACAGGTGAAGGGTCACTAAGACTCTCTGCTATTTGTTGTACGACCACCAATCTTTCCTCTAATTCTTTTAAAGTAAAAAACATTTTTAGGGGCTTCCACTGCTCTAATACTCTTTCAACTGCTTGGTGGAATGATAACCAGCGGGTCTGATTAACATGCAGAACTTTGTGTGGTTTGACAGTACAGAATGATTGAAATTCCTTAAATTCATGTTGTCGTTTAGCACTATCGGAAAAATAGGTATATAAGTCTGATCATGTCTTCACAACGCCGTGGTAGCGTCTTTGCAGCCTCCGAAGCGCATAAGTGAATAGAATGACAAATACATTTCAATATGGTTATGCCAGGAATAGTGATATGTAGTCTGCTGCTTACAGAATTGTGTTCTCCCATAATGTTACTAGCGCCGTCAGCAGCAAAGCCAATCAGGTTCTCATGTGGAATTCGGTGTGTTTCTAATGTTTTCATAATTAAATTATACAAATTTTCCCCTGTTGATCCTGTAGATGATTCATCACCATATACATTGATCACCTCTAATAACCCAGATTTAATGCTGTTTGTGGTTGAATTCTAAAATCTTACAAGAACAGAGGATGCTTTCATCGTACTAATGTCTGTTGTTTCGTTTACAATAATGGAAAATTTACTTTCTCTAAGTTTATCTACTAAATCCTCGGTGACACACCGTCCTAACGTCCTCACAACCTCTGTGCATTTTGTTCTTTTCATGTTCATGCCTTGAGCAATTGCAGAATCAGGAAACATCCTCTTCATGAGGTCTACTAAATTATCTGCAGTGGTAAATGGCAAGTTGTGTTCGGCTATGAAGCAAGCAAAAACAATTGTTGCTACGGCTACTCCATTTGCTGCATAGTTCCCATGGTGGACCGGGATCCTCTCCTGCTGGACCTCCTGTTGTTCCGAGGCCTCATAAACTGAATGCATCTTTGTCGTTTTGTGACGTTTGATGGCTGTCAACTCTGCCCTCACTTCCCTCTTGCATATTTTGAAAAAGGCTCTAGATGGATTGTCTTCAACACGGGACAACCAGAGCTGGAAATCTTCAATGTTCAGCCAAGCATCTCTGAAGCTCCGCTTCGCAGCCATCACCACCTGCAATAGGATATTTGATCAACTTTTGTGTAGTCTCCCTTGCAAACCCAAGAATAACTAAATCAGTGAATAATTGCCATGATCGTTCTAGGCTACTTGCATAGTCCTTTATAAGTGCACAGGAAAATAATGTATATTTGGCCCTTTGGAAAAATAAAAGCAACAAGTGAACAGGGTGTAAAGATTTCATTTATCTTATCATTTCTGTTGATACACTGATAAAAGAAAACGGTTAAGGTGTAAGTAACTGCTACATAGGTGATGAAAGCTGTGATTAATTACATGCCAATTACATAAATAAATATATCCTTACCGGCTTGTACATAGAGTTCTGTGAGTACGTCTAGCTGATGATACTTGGCTGATGATGAGAACTCTTACCATATCCACGGACGAGAACAAGGTGGGGTTTCCAGAGCAATCGAGGGCCCCATGTTGATTTTCCACATCATTTATTACCCACATTCCATTTATACTACACATTATCTGTTGATACTTACTAAAGGAGTTGATAAAAAAAGTCATATATATTACTGAAGAAAAAATTAATAAGTCCCTTACATTGTATATGGATTTCTTGAACAATGAGGAATATATTCCTCATGGCGTCTCTGTGACGTAGAATGTGGACAGCCTCTCCTCATGACGTCACCAACTGTCATATGTTTTCCTCATTAGCAGACGATATTCCTCAAAACGGCAGCCCTGTTTGAAAGCACCCCGCGCACTCTCCACCCACGCTAAGTTCGAGTGCCACTGCACTCAACTATTACACTGTATTACGTTACTGTTTACCCTGACGTTTGAAACCGAGACTACGAACTCAGTTTCATTCCCTAATGTTCTCTTTACAAACCATGCTCTGACTGAGTTATCGAAGGCAAGAATTAAATTGATTTCAAAAGATCTGGATGGCAATCCCGATGGGCGTAGCCTAGCCAAGTAGCGTCTGACTACATCTACAAAGAAAGCTGGTCCTGAGGTTCCTTTCAGGTTAATTAACTAATTCCATAACGAACATCCTTACAACAATTTCACTATGAGTATCAGGGTCTCTGATATTCTTAGGTGAAAAAGAGTTTACAAGTCTCGGTAGGTAAAAGGAGTTTACAAGTCTCGGTAGGTAAAAGGAGTTTACAAGTCTCGGTCAACAAAATATGACATGTGTATGACGACGTCAAAGATACAGAGAAAACGGAGGATGTTTCCAGTGGGAGACTCAGAAGGTTTACAGGTTTTGTGGGCGTGTAGCGTAATATGAATTATTAGGTTTTAACAGGCTATCCGTCATTACGATCATGACAAAGCTCCCCCCCTTCCCCAAGATTCATATTATGCTGTAACGTTCAGAAAACATGTATAGTAGCTACATACACACTAAATGATTAATCCAGAATATACTTTACCATAAACAAATAATTCACATACATTATACCAATAAAAATAGAAGAAAAAAAATTCCCAACCGGTGGTCTGAATTTGGTCAGTAAGAAATGGTAATCTGTTAGCATACAAATAGAATGTGACACCTTCATAAAAATGGGATACATATATCATGACATACTGTAATGGCACCAAAAATAATAATAAATGGGGCTACGGATACAGCATATCATACACTGAATCATGAATTTGGTCAATAAGAAATAGTAATTTGTTAACGTACAAATAGAATGTGACACCTTCATAAAAATGGGATACATAGTACATAATGACATATTGGCACCAAAAATAATAATAAATGGGGTTACGGATACAACATACCATACAATAAATCATGTTACATATTACAAAATACACTCTCATATTGGTAGATAAAGTGCCCAACCAAAAATATTTACTTACAGAACTCAAATTTCAATGTTCATAGGTGACAGGAAGTTTCTTTTAGGCGATTGCTTTCAGGACACCCTGAGATTTAACATAGATTTCTCAAGCTAGGATATAGATGAACGGACCCCATCAAGTCGGAGGAATGATTTGTTTGACTTCATTATAAAGAGTCATGTCTCACTCGCGAGAGGCAGCAGCATTCGAGGGATTCCGAACGAGCGGGGCATTCCCAAGAATCCAATGCAAAACGAAACGGTCTTTATGAGAACACAACCAAACCAAGAACTGTCTGTACTTATGGCATTTGCCATGTAGTAGTATCGGTGCCATGCTTCCATGCCCGGTACTACTTGAAAGTCACGAACACTACACCTATACCAACAACAACAAGCCTATGTAGGACTTACAAACCAGAACTTGAGAGCTCACATCTGGTATCTTTACTCAAACTAGTAACAGATACCCAGCAGATGATTGCATAACTGCCAATCCATCTTCCAATCTCATATTTCTTTACTGCAACTTGACAATCCCTCTACAAACTAATTTCAACTAAAAGAAACATCAATTCCTTTCTTCTTCTTTTTTGTACTTCTTCATATTACCAAAAAGTCACCTACAACAGATCATGCACTATACCATCAACTACACATCAACAACCAAGGAGGTTCACCTTAAAAGCCCACTGCTTTTTAACGATCCAGTCTAACCACTGGTTTTCTCCTCCTTACGGGAAATCTGGGAGCAGGAGCAGCTACTGTACTCTCCTCATCCCTTATAGCATCTCTTTCATCAAGTTCTGATTCTGAGGAAGAATCATTTGGGGGAACCTGGATGTCATTTACATGGACAAACATATCTCTATTGATACATCTTTTCACCTTTTCTGCAGCTCGTCGGATTACTTCGGTCTCATCTGAAAGGTGGGTTAACTCATAACCCCAGCCCAACCCAACCCGACGACCCCAGCCCAACCCATGTATCAGTAAATATGTTTTTGTATGTGTCAACGTGAAACCAATAACGAAAGAATGGCCGATTTTTATGAAACCAGATAAATGGACTGGATGTTGCCTCCCCCCTTTTTTCTTGGAGGGGAGGGGCGCGGTAGAATAAAAGTTTCTGACACAGACCAAAACAAACTATTTTGTTTAAAGTTATTTGTTTAACTCCCCTAACATTATCACTAACATCAGCAAGTGAAATGTGGCTAAACTTAAGTGAACTTCCCAAATAATCGAACCTGAATATTCTATACTCACTGAGGCAGAAAATTCTAACGAGGGATTCACCCATCGGATGATAAGTCACCTACCGTAGCTAATGTGATGTTCTCTGGGTTAGTGGGTCAGGCACCAATGTTTACCTTACCTGGCCCTCACCACACAGGTAATATTGTTTATCTTTTCTACCCAAGTGTAGAAATGATGGGTATGATCACTGGCCATTATTCACACCACCATCTACAGTTCTGCACCATTACCACTACACACACCATCATCTACAGTGTAGATTCTACACCATCACGACTACTTACACCAGTACCAACACCCACACCACACAACCCCTCCATACCATACTACCATCTAAAACTTGCCACTTCCCACATCACCACTCACATCACGCCACCACCCACATCACACCACCACCCATCCACACCGTTACCCACATCACCACCCATCCACATAGTTACCCACATCACCACCCATCCACATAGTTACCCACATCACCACCCATCCACACCGCTACCCACATCACCACCCATCCACACCGTTACCCACATCACCACCCATTCACACCGTTGCCCACATCACCACCCATCCACACCATTACTCACATCACCACCCATCCACACCGTCACCCACATCACCACCCATCCACACCGTTACTCACATCACCACCCATCCACACCGTTACCCACATCACCACCCATCCACACCATTACTCACATCACCACCCATCCACACCGTTACCCACATCACCACCCATCCACACCATCACCCACATCACCACCCATCCACACCGTCACCCACATCACCACCCATCCATACCGTCACCCACATCACCACCCATCCACACCGTTACCCACATCACCACCAATCCACACCGTCACCCACATCACACCACCACCCACATCACACCACCACCCACACCACACCACCACCCACACCACACCACCACCCACCCACACCACACCACCACCCACTCACAACGTCACCCACACCACACCACCACCCATCTACACCGTCACCCACACCACACCACCACCCACTCACAACGTCACCTACACCACACCCCCACCCATCTACACCGTCACCCACACCACACCACCACCCACACCACACCACCACCCACCCACACCACCACCCATCCACACCGTCACCCTCACCATACCACACCACCACCCACCCACACCGTCACCCACACCACACCACCACCCACCCACACCGTCACCCACACCACACCACCACCCATCTACACCGTCACCCACACCACACCACCCACCCACACAACCACCCACACCACGCCACCACCCACTCACAATGTCACCCACACCACACCACCATCCATCTACACCGTCACCCACACCACACCACCCACACCACACCCACACCATACCACACCACCACCCACCTACACCGTCACCCACACCACACCACCACCCATCTACACCGTCACCCACACCACACCACCACCCATCTACACCGTCACCCACACCACACCACCACCCATCCACACCGTCACCCACACCACCACCCATCTACACCGTCACCCACACCACACCACCACCCATCCACATGAAGGTACATCACCTGAAGACAAGTATCTCTGGCTGAACGATGTGGAAGACAAACACCCAGAGGCTGAGTTTCAGTTCAGAGTCGGTACACAAGATCATGTTCTGATTAGAAGCGACCCAGCAGTCATACAGGATCTCCTCACCAATAGCAAAAGGGGAATAACCATGGAACAATCATCCCAACCATCGAGCAAGAAAACCATCTTAATCATAGGGCTAGACCAGTACCAGACCCCTACACTACTAGAAGCTCATCCCGACATCAGAAGGACGAAGCGAATCAGAGGCAAGAATGCAGTTATTGCAGACTGGGCTGGCTCGGAAGACCCTCCCAAGACCATTCGAGTCCGTGGTGCCTATCGTACTCTGAGGGTAACTCTCTATCAGCCCCCTAACCGGAGGTGTTACAATTGTCAGCACTGGGGCCATGTGGCCCGGTTATGCCCCTCGACTAAGCCGTGGTGTGGTCTCTGCTCAAGGCAACATGCAACACAGGTTTGCAGAGATACAGTTGCTCAAGGAGGTGTCATCCAACAGAAGTGTATTAACTGCAAAACAGTTGGAGTTCTTGTATGGCACCCTGACTGTTCTAGAGCTCCTACACCCCTTCAGCGCCCAGACCCGCCACCCAGGCAGGTCTCAAGAAACACTAATGCTGCTAGGGTACTCCCTACGGCCAACCCCTGGTCCGCCCTCTCCACCAAAGCTCCAGGATCATCACCAGCAGTCATCGAAAGATCAGTATGGGGCAACACAGACGTACCGACACAACAAGTAGCTGCCAACACACTCCGTGAACACGCACAACGTGAAGAGATCAATGATTTGAAAAATGAAATTAAAGAACTCAAAGCTCAGTTTACAGCTCAAACTGAAATGTTAAGGAGCCTCTGTGATACACTAAAGAAAAAAAACACCACCAACACAGTGCAGTAGCTACGGAAAAATTACAGTCAAACTGAAGACATTCAGATGTCAGTACCAGATGTGGAAACTCAAGACCCACCAGGAACTAATGTCCACGCAGAGGAAAATGGTGATACTGGTAACAGTTCTACTGATGCCTCTGTGGACATGGTCAGTGAAGATGAACAAACACAAACAGAAAATGGTGGTAATGTCGAGTGTAACCAAAGTGTGTTGTTGTCTGCCATTGAAATACAACAATTGTTGAGCCGTACGTGCTCCAGAAATGTTTCAAAAAGGTTAACTGCCCTTTTGCTTCTTTCCAAATACATTTCATAATGGCCAGTGTTAATACCAGACAAAGATACAGAGCGGTGAAGGTGATGAGTTGGAACATCTCATCCCTTAGAAAACGATACCCTGACCTACACCACAAAGTTGTGACTGAGGACATCGATATTGTGTGTCTGCAGGAGTGTCTCACACCTAATGGTAAGCCCCCACCCAGTCTGCCCAATTATGTGTATTATGATCCTAGTTCTACTCACACATGTTTGATGTATGTTAAGAAGTCACTCCCGCATGTACCTCTTGCATCCAAAAAGACTACCAACCTTCAATACCATGGGATCACTATCCACCTGGGCAACTCCACACTCAACGTGCTAAACGCCTATGCTCCCTCAGATCAGCTTCATTACACAGATCTCCCAGACTTTTTACACACTGAGCCCACTGTCCTGATGGGTGACCTGAATACTAATCACAAGAAATTAGGTAACTCCACCACTAACACCAATGGTAGGAGACTTATCTCACTTCTCAGCGCATATGAAGATGTTCAAATTATAGGTAATAATGAACCAACACACATCTATGGCGGGGGTCTAGACAAATGTATTGGCTTTAATCTATCATACACAACTCATAGCTCTGATGTTGTCACTGATCTTATGTCTGACCACAGCCCAATCCAAGCTAGTATACATGTAGCCAATGACACCCCCACTGGTGGTAAACTCAACAGACGTAGAATCACAGTCAAGCAAGAACATGAAAGCCAGTTCATAGACTTCATCCATGACTGGTACAAGGGCTACAAGCCTGACAACTACCAAAGTTTCCATGACGATCTGATAGATAGGACTTATGCATGCTTCACCAACAATGCCTCCACCAAAAAAAGGAGAAAACGTGGTCAGCATAATGAGAACAGGCAACAGCAGTGCTATAATGACCCTGAGCTGAAAAAACTCAGGGCTAGGGTCAGGAGGGTGGGTAAGGGTTACAAACAAATTAGAACACCTCAAATGTTGCAATTGTATCAAGCTTCCCTTGCTGCTGTCAGGGAACGTGTAAACGAACTCAGACAAAATGCATGGGAGACATATGTCAACAGCCTGAACCAACACACATCCCTCAGCAAAGCCTGGAAAAACATAAACGTAATCAGAGGTAAAAACAATAGACACGTCTCCCATCCAAACCCTCTGCAAAAGTCGAATGAGCTAATAACAAAGTGGGCTCATGTGTCTAGCTATGACATGTTACCAGCTGGGACTCGGGGACTCCTTGATGCGAAGTCTGTAGAGAGAAGTAATCTTATTAGCTTTATCCTGGGCAAACAGCACGATGAGTGTGATGTTCCATATACTGAGTGGGAGCTTGACGCCGCCCTCGCCAGAGGTAGGTCTACTTCCCCTGGACGGAGTCACCTACAACATCGTTAAACTACTAAGGCGCGTGCCAGGCAATCCATTGTTGGTATTGTACAATATGAGTCATGCCGAGGGCCAACTACCCACATCATGGACCAGCAGTATTGTTGTACCAATACCGAAACCAGGACAGCCTGATGCTTTTCGTCCCATATCACTAACCAGCTGCCTGTGTAAAACCTTTGAGAGGATGGTTCTTGGCAGACTCTTTTATAGAATCAGAGAACACATGTCTCCTAACATAAATGGCTTCACCCATGGTAAAGGTGTACATAATTGCATCACCACATTCCTAACTGTGCATGGTGATGAAAGGCACAGATACACCACATTTCTTGACCTAAAAGCTGCATTTGATATTGCCAATAGGCAACTGATATTGTACGAACTAGCCAAAATGGATATAGGAGGTAGGCTGCTACACTGGATAAGTGGTTACCTAACCAACAGAAGGGCTGCTGCACTGTTTCAGGGTTACAAAAGTGAAGTTAAAGATATGCAACTTGGTACCCCATCAGCTATGCTGATGATATTCTTATACATACTAAAACTCATCGTGAAATGCAAACCACCCTGAAACATGTATACGCAGCCTGTGAGAACCTCGGTTTTATTATCTTCACTGAGAAAACTAAGGTGTTCAACAAACAAGCTGGTAACCGCAAACGCGGCCCCGCCAAGTCAAGATAGGTAACAACACTATTGACTATGTTTCTTCTTTTAAATATCTTGGTGTTTCCGTCCCTTGTACCCTACCTGCCATACAACAGCTAACCCGCCAATGTACTGACAGACTGAGACCTCTTAGAAGTGTAGCGGGGTAGAGCTCGCACTATGGTGCTAATATTAGAATGTTAAAACAATGTACCTAGGCTATATAATATCTGATAGATTACCACGCACCAGCCCTGGTCATTCGTGACGGGAAAGGCGTTGACAAGTTCGAGAAAATGCAAAATAAAGCCCTCAGAATTATCCTAGGATGTCCCATGAGCACTAAAGTACTTAATATGAGGAAAGAACTAGGTATACCCAGTGTTAAAGACAGAATAATTGAAGTCAACCTCATGATAGCCCTGAGGCTTCTGTGTGGTGATCCTGATAACATTGTTTCCTTAAAATTGCTAGAATGTATGAACCATGGGACTACTGAGTCTAAATGGATCCAAACTACAGCTACACATATGAAGATGTTTGGACGAGACCATCTGTACAAAGTTGAGACACAACAGCGCTTCCTGCCACCCTGGCGGACAGTTCCCTTCGATATCACAATACCGACGTATCCGCCTACAAAATTAATTATACAAAGCATTTATCTCCAATACACTGCCAAATTGAGAGCTCTTGAACACATACACACTCTACCGACTGATGATAATATCACACAGACCATCTACACTGATGGATCTCTAAACACCGCCTGTGGGAGGGCTGGAAGTGCTATTGTTGTGACTCAACCTGAAGGTAATATAATTGAGAAAGGAGTTAGAATTAACAACTGGGCATCCACTCTACAAACTGAATTAGTTGCCATACTCACAGCTATTAAATTCATTGAAACCACTGTTACTGACAGTCTCATCATCACTGACTCTCTATCCTCACTACTTGCCCTTGGCACCCTCGACTCAGGTTGTCACGCTCTTGTCTCTGAAGCCAGACACAAATATGCGTGCCTTTTTGACCGGGGTGTCAGGGTCAAACTGTTGTGGATCTCCTCTCACATAGGCCTCATAAAACATGACAAAGTTGATGCCCTCGCCAAACTCGCGTCTAACAAAGACACCGTTGAATACAATTTGGGTCTGTCAAAAAGAACCCTTAAAACTGTAATTAGGAAAGAACTTGTTGATGAGTTTGACTCAAGCAGACTAGTGCAAACAGGCACTATTCGATCCATAGGCTACCATGATGAGATGTATCAAGTGAAACATGTATATGGAGCAAGTAACAAGATTACTAGATTACAAGATGTTGTAACAGCTAGATTAAGGTTAGGATATAAGTACCTTTGGCAGTATGTTCCTCAAGTAGATGTAAACAAAACTAAATGTAAAGTGTGTGGCCATACATATGGCCACACACTTGAACACTACGTCCTCGACTGTGTGAAGATAGAACTTTTTAGGGACAGGTCCAAGCACACTGTGTGTGAAATAGCACAACACTTCATCTCTAATGGCAAGATAGCCGACATATTAAGATTGTATCCACTTTTTTGCACTTAATAACTATATCAATTCTCATGTACAGAACCAAATACACAATGTGCTTGAATACTTCTCACGTAAATGTGAATAACAAAGTGTGAGGCCAGACATACTGACACACACGCCTGTACTCACGCAGTTGTGAATAAGTTAACCTTTATGTATAGAACTAAACAAATAATGTAATTGAAATACTGTGTAACATTCAGTGCCATAATATCCTGACAACGGGGGTTAATTATTATGACCCTTTGTAAACTCTACTCTGTAATCCTTTATCGCTACCGCTCACAGGATGAGTGTGGGGTGCACAATAAAGTAGCCGCTGTAAGAGGCAAAATCAAAATCAACCCATCCACACCGTCATCCACACCATACCACACTACCACCCACATCACACCACCACCCACCCACATCGTCACCCACATCACACCACCACCCACCCACCCATCCACACCACACCACCACCCACCCACACCACCACCCACTCACAACGTCACCCACATCACACCACCACCCACACCACACCACCACCCACACCACACCACCACCCACCCACACCACCACCCACCCACACCGTCACTCACACCATACCACACCACCACCCACCCACCCATTCACACCACACCACCACCCACACCACACTACCACCCACATCACACCACCACCCATCTACACCGTCACCCACACCACACCACCACCCACACCACACCACCACCCACCCACACCACCACCCAGCCACACCGTCACTCACACCATACCACACCACCACCCGCCCACACCGTCACCCACACCACACCACCACCCATCTACACCGTCTCCCACACCACACCACCATCCATCTACACCGTCGCCCACACCACACCAACCACACAACCACCCACCCACACCACCACCCATCCACACAGTCACCCACACCATACCACACCACCACCCACCCACACCGTCACCCACACCACACCACCACCCATCTACACCGTCACCCACACCACACCACCACCCACACCACACCACCACCCACACCACACCACCACCCATCTACACCGTCACCCACACCACACCACCACCCATCTACACCGTCACCCACACCACACCACCACCCAGCCACACCGTCACTTACACCATACCACACCACCACCCACCCACACCACCACCCACACCATACCACCACCCACTCACAATGTCACCCACACCACACCACCATCCACCTACACCGTCGCCCACACCACACCACCCACAACACACCACCACCCACCCACACCACCACCCATCCACACCGTCACCCACACCATACCACACCACAACCCACCCACACCGTCACCCACACCACACTACCACCCATCTACACCGTCACCCACACCACACCACCACCCACACCACACCACCACCCACACCACACCACCACCCACTCACCACGTCACCCACACCACACCACCACCCATCTACACCGTCACCCACACCACACCACCACCCATCTACACCGTCACCCACACCACACCACCACCCATCTACACCGTCACCCACACCACACCACCACTCACACCACCACCCATCCACACCGTCACCCACACCATACCACACCACCACCCACCCACACCGTCACCCACACCACACCACACTACGAGTTTGCTGTTCAACACCTACATTAATCTGTATGTTCACTGTATGTTCCTTTACCTTTCTCTAATGAAGGCTTTTGTTAAACCACCAATGTATGTAATAAGTCATTTATGTCCAATGTATATTTTCAGCCTTCGGGCTGCAGAATTTTTTCAATAAACCGTTAATTATTATTATTATTATTATTACCACCACCCACACCACCACCCACACCACACCACCACCCATCTACACCGTCACCCACACCACACCACCACCCACCCACACCGTCACCCACATCACACCACCACCCACACCACACCACCACCCACCCACACCGTCACCCACATCACACCACCACCCACCCACACCGTCACCCACACCACACCACCACCCACACCACACCACCACCCACACCACACCACCACCCACCCACACCACCACCCAGCCACACCGTCACTCACACCATACCACACCACCACCCGCCCACACCACCACCCATCTACACCTTCACCCACACCACACCACACCACCCACCCTCACCACCACCCACACCACACCTCCACCCACTCACAATGTCACCCACACCACACCAACATCCATCTACACCGTCGCCCACACCACCACCCACCCACACCACCACCCATCCACACCGTCACCCACACCATACCACACCACACACCCACCCACACCGTCACCCACACCACACCACCACCCATCCACACCGTCACCCACACCATACCACACCACACACCCACCCACACCGTCACCCACACCACACCACCACCCATCTACACCGTCACCCACACCACACCACCACCCACACCACACCACCACCCACACCACACCACCACCCACACCACACCACTACCCACTCACCACGTCACCCACACCACACCACCACCCATCTACACCGTCACCCACACCACACCACACCACCACCCATCTACACCGTCACCCACACCACACCACCACCCACCTACACCGTCACCCACACCACACCACCACCCACACCACCACCCACCTACACCGTCACCCACACCACACCACCACCCACACCACCACCCATCCACACCGTCACCCACACCATACCACACCACCACCCACCCACACCGTCACCCACACCACACCACACTACGAGTTTGCTGTTCAACATCTACATTAATCTGTATGTCCACTGTATGTTCCTTTACCTTTCTCTAATGAAGGCTTTTGTCAAACCACCAATGTATGTAATAAGTCATTTATGTCCAATGTATATTTTCAGCCTTCGGGCTGCAGAATTTTTTCAATAAACCGTTAATTATTATTATTATTATTATTACCACCCACCCACACCACCACCCACACCACACCACCACCCATCTACACCGTCACCCACACCACATCACCACCCACCCACACCGTCACCCACATCACACCACCACCCACACCACACCACCACCCACCCACACCGTCACCCACATCACACCACCACCCACCCACACCGTCACCCACACCACACCACCACCCACCCACACCACCACCCAGCCACACCGTCACTCACACCATACCACACCACACCACCACCCATCTACACCGTCACCCACACCACACCACCCACACCACCACCCACACCACACCACCACCCACTCACAATGTCATCCACACCACACCACCATCCATCTACACCGTCGCCCACACCACACCACCCACACCACCCCACCACCCACCCACACCACCACCCATCCACACCGTCACCCACACCATACCACACCACCACCCACCCACACCGTCACCCACACCACACCACCACCCATCTACACCGTCACCCACACCACACCACCACCCACTCACCACGTCACCCACACCACACCACCACCCATCTACACCGTCACCCACACCACACTACCACCCATCTACACCGTCACCCACACCACACCACCACCCACACCACCACCCATCCACACCGTCACCCACACCATACCACACCACCACCCACCCACACCGTCACCCACACCACACCACACTACGAGTTTGCTGTTCAACACCTACATTAATCTGTATATTCACTGTATGTTCCTTTACCTTTCTCTAATGAAGGCTTTTGTTAAACCACCAATGTATGTAATAAGTCATTTATGTCCAATGTATATTTTCAGCCTTCGGGCTGCAGAATTTTTTCAATAAACCGTTAATTATTATTATTATTATTATTACCACCCACCCACACCACCACCCACACCACACCACCACCCATCTACACCGTCACCCACACCACACCACCACCCACCCACACCGTCACCCACATCACACACCACCCACACCACACCACCACCCACACCACACCACCACCCACCCACACCGTCACCCACCCACCCACACCCACATCACACTACCACCCACCCACACCGTCACCCACACCACACCACCACCCACCCACACCGTCACCCACATCACACCACCACCAACCCACACCGTCACCCACATCACACCACCACTACCCACCCACACCGTAACCCACATCACACCACCCGTACCGTCATATTTACCAACAACATGTATGAATTTGCTCCTATTCTCTCATCCCTCCTTCCCTCCCTCTCTCCCTCCCTCCCCGTCCTCTCTGCTGTACCGTGACATTCAAGGCCTCCTGCGACAGTGTTGCCATCAGCAGGTTGGTCCTAGCTGCAGGGTTACTCAAGAGTCATAAGAGCTGTACGGACGATGGCGACACACCGTCTCTAGTTGGGTGGAAGTAGGTTATTTTCAAGGACGTTATAAGGTGTGTGTGTGAGTGGCGAGTTTTGTTGCTCTCGTAATGCGGTGTGTTGCTGCAGTGAGAAATTCGTTGCTATAAGGTGCGTTTGTTGCTTCTCTTGTTATTGTGACACTTTTTTGTTTGATTTTTTTAATGCCTTTGTAGTTATCATACTGGATAAATAATAATATTAATGTAATAATAATAATAATAATAATAATAATAATAATAAACAAAAACCTCTTGTTCATTGTTCTAAGTAACTTCTTAGGTAAATCAGAGCAGTCCACAGTGTAGTATTTACAAATTTAAAAGATAACATATGCACGTCTAGAATATTGAAGATTAAGAGCTGAAATTTGCTGTAGAGATGCACACACTTACATCCTTAGTGTCCCGTAGTTGGAGTTATTTAGAGTTTGTCCCATTGGTCACCAAAGGTAGAACTCTCCCTCATGAAAAGACATATTTTTCCCGTTTCTTGGCTACGTAAGGTCACGACTTTTAAGACAGAGAGCTGAAATCTGCCATGTTTACACGAATAGCCCCAAAGATGCTCACAAATGTTGGCCCTATTGTCAAGATTAAGAAAACTAATTGTGTAATCTATTTTAGGTTAGTGGATGACAGTACTTCACAAACTTTAGGATACATAATTGTGGAAATGAATATATATATATATTAGAATTATTAATTAAAAAAACGAAATACGACAAAAAATATAATTTATCTGAAAAGGAAATACAAAACCGACATTAAAACTCGTGTAAATATGAGGTGAAATTTTGTGTGAACTGGCATTAACGGGGTGGAAGAAACGGGTTTTCTAAATCCACATTGAGACTCCGGGAAGAAGTTTTTCGCCTCAGGTTGGAGTCTCTTTAGAGGGAAGACAGCGGGACTCTTGCTAGGTACAGGCAATAAATAGCAAGATCCGCAGTCGGTGCCAGTTGCCACAGTCTGATCTGTCTCCTTTATTTATATTTTTTATTATCATTTCACCACTTAGTTTACTAGCCGTTTGGGACGTTGGTCTGTTCTTTGTTACTGTGTTAGGAACTTTTTTGTCCAGTTTTAGTACAGGAGAAAACCGCAGTATACCTAGAGGAAACTGTGATGTTTGGTAGTGAGGGTCACACTGGATAACACCCATCTCACATGTGTACTCGACTGTATGACATAGTCGTGAAATATACGCTCTATTATATATCATTGCATACTATAGCAATACAAAGGTCATAATAATATTAGAAATTGTCATTGTCAGAACGAGGCTAATATATCTGCAACAATAAAAGCCATTTGTAACACTGAACAGAAAGAACAGTAACTTGCAACGCCGCCATTTGTCATCACATACACACCAGGTTTCAAAATAACTTACTGTTTTAGAGACGAGCGAATGACACACCTCGCCACCACTACCTATTGCTCCACACCGCCAAGCTGCTCCGAGACGTTACTTAATTTGGAGCAACACTTGAGGTGCTCCGAATGCCAGTCATCACCCATCACTCCCGCCAGTGAAAAAAAAAAAAGTACCTAGGATTCGTGTAATACCTTTTCGAGTATGTTGTTACAGGAATTTCTTATCTGCATATAC
This sequence comes from Homarus gammarus, assembly GCA_958450375.1. Taxonomy (NCBI): domain Eukaryota; kingdom Metazoa; phylum Arthropoda; class Malacostraca; order Decapoda; family Nephropidae; genus Homarus; species Homarus gammarus. The sequence goes on from CAUDMG010000454.1 coordinate 2,183,314, forward strand.
AGTAAGTGAATATGTGTGTAATGAAGAAATGTTTGTAATTAACATGATCAAAGAATAAGGGTAATGGTTTGGTTAGATTAGATTGAGGATTTCATACAATACCTGACAGTTTGGCTGATTACATGATATTCCTGATCATTTTGGGGATTACATGAAATCCTTAATTGCACCGATTCCCTGTAAACTATATACAACATATTCAACTCTTCATATTTAGGACGATTCCTCTGCCTCATCTGCATATGTAAACATCTACTATATTTCTCCTTCCATCAGTTTAGTTCACCAGCAACACTCGACAGCTTGCAAAACTGCCCTCGCCTCGCAAGTTAGTGACATAAATAGAGAATGAGTCAACCAGTTGCCCAAGAGACAATGACAGTTATCTGCGTCTTACAAAACACTAACTATATACGTTAGTTAGAATATTATCTTGGATGACAAAGAAATCTGTTTTGCTCATGTCGCATTCATCTACAATGCCAATATTGACTTGAGAATTTGAGGCATTGCGTAGGCCCCTAAATGTATACATGTACAGTTGCCTGCATATATTAGGTTCCTCCCCCCCACAGGTAACTCAATACATGTGACAGTACCTCAGTGACACGTAAGGTAACCCAACTGATGGATAGTGGGGTAGGAGGGGGGGGTACAAGTAAGATCTTCGACATATATAACTAAAGAACAATAAATATAAAGTCATTGACATATGGGTGACTATGAAGGCTTTTGTAAATCAAGTGACCCACTCCCCGCTTCCACCTTATGTAAACCTATCACCTCTGTTCATTGTATATTTTCAGCCTTCGGGCTGCCATGTTATCTTAATAAACCGTTAATTATTATTATTATTATTATTATTATTATTATTATTATTATTATTATTATAATGAAGATGTTCGTAAATATAAACGTTAATTAATATGATCGCAAACAGCGTTGAATTACTCCGTGTAGTTCACTAGTCTTTTACACTACTAAGTGTTCATTATATTTATTGTAAGTCTATATGAACAGCTACAGTAACATTATACAACTATGTAATATATACCAATGAATCTGATCCCAAAATACACATTATACTGTCGACCTCCACACTCCCTCTCCAATCTCACATATATTAAAATCATTATATATCAATACTTCTGACTAACCATAAACGATCATAGCCTAACCTAACCTAAACTAACCTAACCAAACCTAATCTAAACTAAACTAACCTAACCCCCCCAAAAATAGTACATACGAAGGGAAATATAAAACCCAGATTAATGTGGAATCTGAGGTAATAAATATCACGACCTTGACTAAGATTGATCAGTCTTCAGTAGTTTGTGGTGATGGTAATAACAGAGTGTATCATAAGTAGTAACGAGACACGTCATTACAGAGAAGATGTTCGCCCACCACATGAAAGTTGTGGGTTTATTTCATTAGGTCAGGGTGAAACATGATAGGGAAAATTATCCTTCACACACACACACACACACACATACACAATGACGTAGCTACCAACACTGTTTGCTTAGTGACTCTAAACTTGCCTACTCTACCTCAACCTGACCTTGAATATTTACAAGACATCACCAAAGGAAAGATTTCTCGCCGGTTTATTCCTCCTCTGAGAGCTCCATATCACGTTAGGCCCCACGTTGTTGTCTCCCTGGTATTCTAATATAAAATTACCTCAAAACTTAAAAAAAATGAATCCAATCCAAATAACTCCTTACCAGCCATTATAATTTAGACCAGTGAACTAGCAACTCCTCAAGGCAGCCAAGAGGGAAGGAGAAAAAGAAACACAATTTTACTCCCTTTATACTGTAGAGAAAGCCTTACGCTACAGATCTAAAATATTAAAACACTAAGAAATGTAGGTGACCTGAAATATCTATATACCTATTTATGTATAACTACGCTTAAAAATGTAAACAACAATGTAGTAGAAAATACGAATGTTACTAAAATATTATTGGTTGTTAACTTTGTATATTGTAAGGAATTATATGCAAGATTTCACCACAATGCAGGTAATAATTTTGTGGGCAACTGATGCAAGTTTGGTTTGCTGTTGGGCGGCTACGTCACAGGTGCCTGAAGCTCGGTCCTCCGTGACATACTCGGTCTGCAGTGTTACCTCTCTCTCTCTCTCTCTCTACTGTGACCCCAAACGAGCCGTGGGATCTATGAGACCTTACCTTACGTACACCGTTAATAGCATTAATAGCAATATCTCCGATAATCAAGAGGATTTACTAATGATGAAAAACTAGTAATTACTATTCTATAACTAAAAATAGTTCTTGTAAATTAAAAATTATATATCTATCATTACAACTATTATTACTAATGTCCTGCTAATTTCACCACGTTTATTGTCACTAAATTAATTTCTTGCACTGATAATAACGTATGTCATTTCTATTACACTATTATTTTCTTCAATCGATGTATTGTAAAGTTACTTTCCTGTTTTTAGATGAAATTATTTGTAAGTCCATAAACTTATCTGAATAATATGCTGTTATGTCAGTAAATAAGTATTTTTGTTAACCTATCCGCCCTAATTGATAAAAAGTACCAATAGATTCTACAACAAAATTTGAGTAACTCGAATTTGCTTAACCAGTATTAATTCTAGTGAAAGTCTGTCAACCTGAACTGCGAAGGTCAATAAATTAATTATCTGTGCCACACTCCTTTCCGGGACGACCTTGCCACGCTGACTATGTTTCCTGAAGAGGCGGAGTAAACACAGCCGAGGTCCTCACTCTCACGCTTACAACCTATATTTTGTTTACAATGTGAATGTGAGAGTCAAGGCTATTTTAAAGGTAACAAATTAAAAGCAGACTTATTTTTTGTTTAGGGTGTGGTGAAGTGAGCAGCGTCTAAGTAAAAGAGGTACTGGCTGTATTAATGAGTTGAAGAATGATAATGGGTCAGTGCGAGTGGGTATATACAGTGAATAAGTTAGTTAGTTTGAATGGTTAAAAAATAGAAGTGGAGTGTTTAAATTAACAAGGGTTGGACGAATCAGCAAATGAAACAGTGAATGATTGACTAATTGACTCCCAGGGCGATGAAAGGCGAAAAAAAGTGGTAGGTGTATTTATAAATGTTTAAAAAAAAACAAAGAGATGACGTAGCCTATATAGGGGATTCACTGCGCAATACGCAATAAGTAACAGGAAATCCGAAACAACAGAGACAACATGCCTTAAAGAAATTTGTGAGGTGAATTATATACAGAAAATAAAAATAAAAAGTGACCCATAAATGTGAAGGAAGAGTCAGGCATAAAGTGATTAAGGTTTGTTATGGTTATTGTGGATAAAGTGAGAGAATGGGGAGTGAACGAATGGTAGAGTGCAAGCTGGATGGAAGGAGGGAGAGGGGAAGGCCAAGAAGGAAATGCCTAGATGAGGTTAAGGACATCCTAGAAGTGAGAGAAATAAATACCCAAGTAACAGCAGGTAGCATGATGAAGGGAGGGGGGGACTTGGTAGTTATTGGCAGCGGTAGAGTTAAACCTAAAGTATACATGTATTCACACAGACACAGATAAGAATATATAACTGTGGATAAAATGAATGTGTTATATCTAGACAAGGGCAGGTTACCGTGTGGCGTGTCCTCCCCTCAAGGCCACGTGAAGCGCTCCCTGACGGGTGGGCCAAGCCTCACCTTCTACACCTGTCGAGTGTCGACAGAACCCCAGTACAAGTCTCGCCACAGTGATAGGTAGACGTGTGAGAACAGCTGGTCGCTGAAATGTTGTGTTGTTATCCCGTATTATACCGGATGTACGAAGTGTGCGTTAATAACCGGTCGTTTATAAGTTACAGTCTTCGTTTCATAACTTAATGGTGATTTAAGAATGTGCAGTGAACTAAAAATGCTTTTCGTTACCTAACATTTTAAGAATTTCGTGTATATCTATCTATCTATCTATCATCATCTTATATATATATATATATATATATATATATATATATATATATATATATATATATATATATATGTGTGTATATATATATATATATATATATGTGTGTATATATATATATATATATATATATACACACATATATATATATATATGTGTATATATATATATATATATATATATATATATATATATATATATATATATATATATATATATATATATATATATATTTCGTAGGTTATTGACCCATGCCTAAGTAGTGACTTATTATGTTCAAGACCTTTACTCCAGGTGTCATGAACGTTATCCGTGACGTTGTCATTAATCTATGTCAACATTGACGACACTCTTAAGTCCTTGCACTTTGCTGTGGTGTGGGTGAAGGTGAGCTTTGTGTCACTGTATCTGTTTGTTTGACAGTCAGTTTCTCATTGTAACGCTGTTTGGTTGTGTTTTTTAATATGCTTACTTGGGTGTGTTTAGTTTGTGTAAGTCTGTTGGATATGTTTGACTGTGTTAACAAATGTGTGTATGATCTGTAAAAATCTAACGGAACATTTTGTATTTGAAATGTAAAAAGAATTATGTACGAAGTAATTTGAAATGCTAAACATAAATTGTGTTCGTAGCCTATGTGTGTGTGTGTGTGTGTGTGTGTGTATTATAATTGATAGAAACCATTAAAACAGAGCCCTTATAGTTTCCAAAGATCAGGAAAGTTGTAATTATATTAAAGTCTTTGGTCATGATTCCTGTTAACGTTATCATATGGAGGAATATAATTATGACTCTCCCGAATATTCAGCCGACATTTGACGCCATTGAGATGGTAATGAGATACAGGGTTGTAAACAGTGATTTGATGGTTGCGATATTTGGTAACCTCTCACTCTAAACTTCAAAAGAATGTTATGTTTCTCCGCCAGACGTGAAACAAAGTGTTGTTTGTTGTTTACATGTAGCAAGAGTCTTGTGAGTAGTTGGTAAGCCAAAGGTTGATAGTTTACTTCTTCTTTTTTTAGGTGACATGTTCAAACAATATCCTGTAAACTAGTTTTTACACTTATAAATTAAAGTATGCCATATGATACTCCTTTTCATTAAAATGTGTTTATCGTTCATTCTTTAACATATTAGTTTTATATAATATATCTCTTTAACATCTGTGTAGTTAGATATACCTAACTTATTTTGATTTTTGCTTCCTCTGTATAAAGTTATCGTGTATGGTATTACGTGTACACAATTTGTACATAGAACGTGAAAGCTACCAACTGTTTGTCTCTGTAGTACTGTATAAGACCTTCAGTTTAGATGTCACGATATTTTTCTAACTGATTAAATGTGTTTGTTAGTGTGTTTATATTAGTGTACCAGTGGACCTGTACGTTTCCTTACGTGTTTGTGTATACTCGGATGTGTGCCTTTGTGAGAGAAGACTTGAGCGTGTCGGTAACACAGTTTATTCAGCTCACTACCCAAGCGGAGCGTAGAGGATTGCATATGTCGTGTTTTGTTTTTGTTGATCAACAATGTTAACTTTCTCCTCATACATACACACACATATACAGGTATATGTGTGTGTATGTGTTGCTGGTAATATATGGTCAGGAAATTCATTTCCATAACTTGACAATTAAGATCTAAACTTAGTAACACGGTTTCACCGGGAAATGTGGAACTAATTAATCTACAGGGAACATTAAGGAAAATCCTTTCGTAAGCTTTCATCACATGAGGTGGAACCATGACCCTCACAGCCAACTTCGTCTGGAAGTGTACCTCTACGGTGACACTGTCATTGGAGACAACAGTAACGTTGGAGCCAAGATGTATAGACATTGGAGGCACCAATGTGTATACGACGTTTGACAGAGGAAGTAAAATTAAATTCTGAAATATTTCTGTGCATTCAAATGATACCTAACATTTAGATAATATAACGAGGTAATAACGCACAGTACAGTCAATCTCCGTCAGAACACCCCAGTAAACACCGTTCACCTTACAGTGTTACAGATGGTAGGTGGCACAGATCAAACAATGATGTTAGTTAAACAAAGTGTAGGCAACACAGTTTATCGAACCTAGATAAAACCCAATTCTCTACAATAACTTGGATTTCTTTATATATATATATATATATATATATATATATATATATATATATATATATATATATATATATATATATATATCTTTTCACGCCGTTTGTAATCAGAATTCCACTATCTGTACAGTACATTTCCCTGAGTTGTTATCAAGATAAGACTTCCTACACCACGTTCACTATCACGCTCCTTCCCGTCACCAGACCAATAGTGTTCCCTTCCTCCTTCCAAGTACTCTACTGGCTCCTCCCAGAATAACCTAAAGAAAAGGAGTTATATTAACTTTCATTCCCCGAACCAGTGTCCTGAGCTGAATACACATCCACCTACGTTAGTTAGTCCCGTCAACTGGATAGACTGAGCTTAAGATTAATTCCTCTTAATGCCAGCTTATACAGGAAGCTCTTTCGTACAGCAAGTCCCTACTTATATAACTCGATCATTTAACTCGAACACAATTACTTTCGCATTTAAAAGTGACATGGTCGTCCGTCCCCTCGTATTTAACTTTCATTTATAATACAGATGCAAATTTTTACCAATAAATTCACCCTTTAACCTTCAGTAAGACAGGTAGTGGTTAGCCGCCCGTGTGTGTGTGAGAACCTTGACCCATTACTGTCCTCACGTGGTGCCACACATGCTGTCCCGAGTCAACACACAGTAAAACAAGTTAGGGACGTTATTTCCAGGAAACTATTTGATCCATAGAAGTAAATACTGCAGACCAATTACACTCTCTCCTTGCCTTGTTATTGTTCATTTGTTTATACTGAAACGGTAATTTAGCACAATAAAAACCGAACCCTAATCGCCATTATCATATATTCGTAACAGTTTGAGAATTGATGAAAATATATATATATATATATATATATATATATATATATATATATATATATATATATATATATATATATATAAATCTATTATTCCTTCCGAGTGTTTTACCTACAATGATCACCATATATCTGAGTTCTCTGCGTTATATCGACTCTCCTCGTTAAGTGAACAATAGTGTGACCAATAATTACTGTCCTCATCTTTCCAGCAATGAACTATTTATGCAACATCGTATATTATGAACTCCCACTGACCCTCTCATTCATTATAATCACCTCCTGAATTTCTCAACTTTGTTATGCAAGTGACGTGAATGAACCAAGCGACGACGCAGTAACACACCTCTCGCCGCTCAGGTTTTGGATATCGGAGAGAATCTTGTATAGTTTTCTCAGTGATAAGTATTTGAGAGAACAGTGACCACCGTGGATGATGCATCTCTTAAAAACATTTATGGTAAGTACATGTTATTTACTACTTGCTTTTTCTGCTTGTATCTAATACTGTTACCTTGAGAGAATGTACTAATGTAATCGGTTTGTATGTGTGTGAGTTTTTGTATGTTCATCAAACTCGTGTCACATTCTTAGTACATAACAGGATTGTATAGTCTGGTTGTCAAAGTATAGTGTAGGCATTTTCTATGGAATGATGAAATTAGTTATCTTTAATATAATGCCCATAGCGCTACAATGCTTACTTGACAGTCTACAGATTCCTAGTATAGAAGACTTGAGCTATCTAGTCCCTGGGAATATGTTTAGTTTAAGACGCGATACTTCTTTTAATATCTTAAGCTGAATAATATGTGGTTCTACCCCCTAACTTTAAATCCATATATATTTATTTATTAATCTATTTTCCCTATGTGTGTCTGTCTCTGTGTATCTATCATATTTCTACATTATTTAAGTCATTATTTACCAGAATCATGTAGATATATATATCAGACAAAGAAACTCATATTTTGTTTACAGTCTGAAGAGCAACATTAACATTCCTTTAATTAATTCCGAGAACTCACCCAGCAAACCTTCCCTGTGTTAAATATATGACAGTATAGGTGTGTCCAATAAAAGGGCATAGCGTAAGGTTCACTGAAACCTCAAATATGATGTGAGAAAGAGATTTGTATAATGAGGACAAGGGAGATTATCTCTACCAACAAGCGTGAACTAAGGAACGGGCGGGGCTGAGGGATTAGATACGGTGTCTGGAAATCCTCAGTGACCCTCGGGGAAATTCCTGGTTTGGGTAGACTCGTGTGTCTATATGTGTGTGTTATCTAAATCGTGCTATGTGGTCCTGCAGTAACCAAGCGCTGTGTTAATTGTCTCTTCTACGTAATTCCTTACTGAAGAAATTGAAGAGGGTTTTGTGTTCCAGCTGAAATGCATCCACCAATACACGCTACCGCTACCACCATTAACTCGCTGTCACCATACACCACCACCGTTACCCCAACTCGCTATCACCATTACCTCAACTCGCCACTACCATACACCACCACCGTCACCCCAACTCGCTATCACCACCACATACTACTACACCCACCACTATCAACACCATCATCATTGTTTTCTGCATCAGACAAATAACAACTCTGCTTTAATCATCTGGCACAATTCCACTCGTCAACACACCACTAAAATGTTCCATCATTCAGAAAGCCGACTATTTGCACCTTGTCCTAAGTATATTTGATAATTTTGATGGACCATTAACTCTTTTCCTCCTTTTCATTACAATTTGCACGTTATCTTTCTTTCCTTGGGTCTAAACTTAAGCTGATGATGTCTTATGAGGCCGTGATGTGTTTCCTTAAAAGTCTATAGTCTGCAAACGTTTAGGTCTTTTGTGTTTTGGTCCACTTGACGATTTGTTTCAGTTTTCCCGGCAATGTATTGTACACGTACACGTACAGTATCTTTGAAAGGTGAATTGACTAGAGGGGTGTACAGGGAGGGGGATGGCTGACTGGAAAATACCCAGGTAACGAGTGAGTGTCTACTGTCTAGGGAAAGGGATTAAGAAATGTCCAGGTATGAGATTAACAAGGAAGTATTCAGGTAGGAGGGGGGGTAACAAGGAAGAGTCCACGTATAAGGAGAGTGAGCCAGGAAGTATAGAGGCTCAGTGTGGGTGTGGTATGAAGGTCATCATTAAGAGAGTTCCTTAGTCCTGTGGTTTTTCTTTTTCCTCAATTCTTAGTTTTAGTTTCCTCCATCTTTTATTCTGTAATGTGTATGTGTGTGTGTGTGTGTTTTTTTTTTTAAATTAATTGTATCTTTAAATGTGATGAACACCTACTAACATTGCTCGTCTTGTAGCTCTTTCTCTTAATTTGACGCACTAGGGAAAGCAATGCGTGAATAACATTTCGTAAAGTGATAAGCGGTGGATCAAGTTGCTGGGTGACTTGTGATTGTGACCAAACAATCCAACACGCAGTGGAAATGTCGAATAACTTGCTCTCTCTTATGTGGTACCGTATCCAGCAATGATTAAGGTCAACTAACCCTAAAATGTCATTCAGAGAAACGAATTCGGAATAACATAAATAGGATATGTTAAAAAAAAAAAATATGGTCAAGAAAATTTTAGGTTTTGTTATAGAATACTCTTATATTTGTGTTTAACGTTAAAGAGAGTCAAATATTCTATTATCACAATTATTTAATACAATTTATTGAACTTAACTATTATCTGCTATCCTTAGTAATTTCTCCTAGTTGGTTCTTGGCTACACTCTCTGCACTAGCGTCTGGCAACCATTCTGAGACCGCTGGAATTCCCGACGTTGACAATAACGCATCAGATAGCCGGACCATATTGGTTGGCCATACACCTGTTATATCTCCTGAACCTTGGATTATAAGAAAAAGTCTACGTGCATAGTTTAATCTTTTTTTTTTTTTAACAAATGTAAGATAAAATACGACACGCTTTTTAATTTGAATAGTATTAAAGAAATAGGTGCTATGAAGACCAAATGATAACAGTTTTGGAAGCTATTCTTTAACACGTAGTATGTATAAGTTTAAGTATTAGGGTGGTACCTCAATTTCAATTGTTTATTCCTTGAGAGAGGAAGCGGGATCCTAGTGCTGTCACTAGGTACCCCTGTACAATAACACCAGAAGCATCTGGCAAGTGTGACAAGTATATACAGTATAAATATTATAAAGGGCTTACTAAAGCCTAAGGAAGGAAGGATATTCCTTTACCACATAATCAATGTTATTTACATAATATCTGGCCAGTATGGGGAGGATCATCGTGTCTCCGTCAGGGGGTCGTGGAGTGGTGGTCCAGCAGGCGTCACGGAAGCGTTGTGTGTGGGGACATCTTAGGAGGTAGTGGATAAGGGTGCGGCTGTTGGGTATTCTGCATAATGCACAAGAGCGTTGCTCAGGGGATGCGGGGATACCAATCTCCCAAGCAAAGTCATACCCAATGATGATACGGGCAGCAATCACGTCCCCTTTCCGCGACCCTTTCCCATAGACATACGAGAGGTCAGGAAGTTTACGGAGGACATCGTACCAGGTGGGCGGGGAGTCCAGGGGGATGGCTGCTTCCCCAGCTTCTCTCTGTTTGCGGCGAATTTGGGTCCAAAGCTGTAAGAGTGGAGGGTGTGAATATTTTTTTTTTTTTTTTTGCAGTCTTTACTACTACAATTTTTAGAAATGACTACGATCTTCCTAGTAACCTTCACTTCGCCTACAGTGTGGTATAGTAGTGAGGGTTTTTGGTGATCTTTACTAAGCACTAGACCAGTGGTCCTCAACCTTGTTTGCCCCATGCACCCCTTTCACCATATGTCAGAATGTCATTCCCCCTCCTTTCCAAGATTGTCTGCCTCAAAAAGTGCATTCCAAATAATATGCATATAATACTGAAAAACCTTTATTTTTTCCATATTAGTACATATACATTTACAATTTTACATGGATTATTTTTATAGTGGAGCTTTACAAATTAAATGCCAATTGAAAATGTTGATGGATTTATAAAACTTGAATAAAAGTAAAATAGTTTTTTTTATATTTATAATGAATTACTTATACAGACCAAACTGAAGCATAATGCAATAAACAAAAAGTTCAATAGAATACCAGGATATTGTAAATTTGTAATTAATTTTATTCAGATGAAGATTGCAGTCAATGAGAAACCTGTGATTGTTTTTTCTTCGCCAATTCTGGGATACGCGGAGGAGTGCTTGAAAGGGCACAACGCAGGTCATTTTCTACCTCTAATCTACTACGTTGCTTCGTTTTAATTTGCAACAGAGTTGAAAAGCCTGACTCACAAAGATATGTCGACACAAACGGAAGCAATGCACGGATAGCTCTTTCTGCCACTTTTGGGTAGGAATCGCACATCAAGGGCCAAAATTCTGTGATTGATTTCTCATCGAACATATCTCTTGCTCCCGAATCAGTTCCCCCCCCCCCCCCCTCTGAAAACCTGAATTCCCCCCCCCCCCTGGGGGGAATTCCCCCCTGGTTGAGAACCACTGCACTAGACTATGTGGTGGTGGGAGCAGGAACTATGACCTTGACTAACCCTTAACTTCCTGACAGAGGGCGGGCGTGGTGCTGCTGTGGCTAGTGTTGACAGCGACGGAAGCAACACTCAGCCAACTGGGGAACCTGTACATCGTCACCCCTGTCCACTACGAGACAGACCCTCATGCAGCTTACAGGTTCAATAACGTTATCACATAGTGTTTGTTTATGATAGATTTATACGTTAAAAACACTTTATATCCCAGATGATTATTTAAGCAATCGTCTGCCTTCCTGAATTTTATTGATACCCATTCAAAGTGTATGTGTGTGTGTGTGTGTTACGGCTATTTTGCGAAGTCGGTTATTTTACGAAATCACCCGCCAATTAGTAAAATGACCTTAAATGTTCGGTTAGCCTATTTGCAGTTTATTTTGCAAAATAACCAACAAACTTGCCAGTCATTTTACAAAATAACGGATTTCGCAAAAATCTAACATATTGTATATAGCCTATAGACTACGATGAGTTAATCAAGATTTATCTGTTATCAAACAAGTATCATTTAAATTTTATCCCCTCTCTTCTCTCTGTGTAAGCGACACATATCTTAGCGAAGACACTGATTTGACTCGCTAATAATCACGTGGAGTCAGGGCCGGATTCAGGACTGGGCAAAGTGGGCAGCCGCCCAGGGGCCTCCAGAATCTGGGAGCCTCCACATATTACAATATTTTATTTAGTTGTTTATTCATTTGGATTATTTTGTTTTTTTTCATTCTTTAAAATTCATGGGAATTTGTACACTATCAATAAATATACAGTTAATTAAAAATTTCTCAATGTTCTAATTTCCTCAATATAACTGCATATGGCTTCAAAATTCTCCAAAGAAGTGTTCAAATTTCAAAATTTTCCCGGGGGGCTTACAGCGCCCCCCTGAACTCCCAGATGTTTAGGCTCGCTTCACTCGCCACCCCACCCTCTTGGGTAGATATAATGAGGGGGGCCTCCACAAAGAGGCTGCCCATGGGCCTCCACAGTTCTAAATCCGGCACTGCGTGGAGTTCCGGATTTACTTTACCTATGCCTGGAGTTTAATGAGAATCTCCTCACCCACAGGAACCAGCGGCATTTTGCAAACAAATATGGACCTCAGGGCTCACTGCTCATTGAAGCACTCGGGAACGGACACCACCAGCAGCTGACTCACGGCTACAACAGACGCAACAGCCACTTACCCGCCTACTACTACGACTACGTCAGATAGTCCTGCGGCAACTCTTCTCGTCAGTAAATAAAATAAACTTCTGAAAAATATTGTTACATTTCTCTAATATATTTAGCACGACTGATGGAAACTTAAGTTAATAAAATATTGACCATGAACAGATAGGTTATTAAATTTAAATACTCTTATCAGTATCTTGTTTCTGTTATTCAAAACCTTTATAGAGACAACAGTAACTGATAATAATTGTAAGTAGTTTCAAGTTTCATCATTTAGGTGTTCCAACTAAACTATCCTATGAGACGTCTCATGAAATATCAACGGGGCATTATGCTGCATTATCAATCGCCATGAGTGTACGAATTACACAGTTTTGTGGCCCTTCCTTCTGTTGGCGTGGTTCCAGTGGCAATCTTTGTGCCATATTAGGCAACACATTACTTTTCTTATGTAATAAAACACAATTTTACATATTTCATAATCCCAACTAATGTTAGATGTGTTAGGTTCTGAATGATAAGTTCTATATACAGGAGAGAACACAAACACCTGTATAGTTTTGTAGGTTCGGTTTACTGGATAAGAGTATGTACACAAAGGAGAGCAGCGGTCTCCCTGGCTAGGCTCCTTGTCAACTGCTATAGGCGACGTATGGCAAGTGATACATTAGCAGCTTCCATACGTCGCCAGGCACATTAATTAAGCATGTGGGATATGGTAATAACATTGCCACACGCTGCTAGCTAGGCTGAATAAATAATACATAAATGGAGCACATACATAATATACATACATGACATATAATCCAGCATACATAATATACATACACCTCCCTCCCCCCTATACGCTCATAGCAAAGTCTTGAGCGGACCTTTCTTTTGGATCCGTTCTGAGCGTCGAGGGACTTCATCACTGGGAAGGGTATGGGACTCAACACTGGTGGCGGGGCCAGCAGAAGGCATTGTTACCGGTCGGAGAAAACGGCGGTTCCTCCACCACACACGACCACTGGGTAACCGCACCTGGTAGTCCCGTGACCTGCCGAGACCCATGACTACGCCTACTTTGTCCCAACGTAGGGAGGTCGGGTCCTGAACACGGACCTGGGTGCCGACACTCAACCTGGGGAGAGAACGGGCGTGGTCATTGTAGCGGGCGACGACGTCCTGAACACGTTCGGCGGCTCGGCGATCACAATCCTCTGTCTTGGCCTGCCACTCCTTGGAGAAGGATTGAGGGTGAGCAGGGACACAAGAACGAAGGGGGCGTCCATACAAGACCTGGGCAGGGGAGAGTCCGGTGTAGTTAGGTGTGTTGCGGAGTTCAAGAAGACCCCTGTCGAAGGCCTCGCAGTCAATGTTCCCAGAAGGGGCCACCTTAAGGATGAGGTGCTTCAGGGATTTGACAGCAGCCTCAGCGTGGCCGTTGGACTGCGGGTAATGGGGCGATGACAACACATGCCGGACTCCCCATCGGTCAAGGAACACAGCAAAGTCCCGGCTTGTGAACTGAGGCCCTCCGTCGGTTCGCAGGCGTGCAGGAACGCCCACGTCACGGAAGTAGTGGCGGAACTTGCTGATGGTGGCGGCAGACGTCGTGTCATTACCGCACTTGATGACAACCGGCCAACCAGAGAGACGGTCGACGATAACGAGGAAGGACTTTCCTGACACACAGAAAAAGTCGGCCGACACAGACTCAAAGGGGCGGGTGGGGTTGTCGTCACTCATAAAGGGTTCCTGCTGCTGGCTGGGTTGTAATACGTGGCGGGGCTTACGCACCTGGACAGCATTGGAGATGTCGGGGTCGATGCCAGGCCGGAACACAGTCTGTCTTGCACGCCGTTTGGTGGCCTCGGCTCCACAGTGACTGTTGTGGGGGCGAGCCAAGGCGTGGAGACTTGAAGCAGCAGGGACAACTACCGAAGGAGAGGTGTCACTGGCCAGAGGTAGGGGTAGGGCGGCAGCAGGGTAGTTGCTGCTCCCTTCGTGCACCCTGTTGGCGTGTTTTACCTCGAGAATCGGTGTTGGGAAGTCCTGGGAGATGATGGCCAACTCTTGGCAATGTCTGTAGGACAGCAAAGGAGTCGGGACGCCATTATGCACATCAATCCAGGCTTGACACGACCTGTTGCCAAAGGTGACGTGTGCATAGAGTGAACCTAGGGCCGGGATCATCTGTGAACCATCTGCCATAAAGCGGAGATCCTTGGGGGGCGGTCCTAGATCACTTGGAGAGAGCCCCAAGCATTGCAAATGCTGGGGACCGATGACTGTAGCATCAGCGCCGGTGTCGGGCAACATCTGAAGACGGGATGACACACCGCCGTAGGTCACGATGACGCGGGGGGGAGCACACATTCCTAATGTGGCTCGAGCGTTGTCAGGAGTCGTCGTGCCTCTGATTGGAAGGCTGTGGGCGGCCCTCTCTGGTGGAGGGGGGCTGAAGCTTCCGCCGACGCGGTCCTTTGGGTATGTTGGAAGGGCAACACTCGTCATAGTGGCCCAGACGACCACACACATTGCACTGGACGCGTTTGGCTGGGCACCGTACTGTGAGTGACCAGTGGCCCTTACGGTCACAACTGTTGCAGGTAGACTGAGCAGCTGGACACACCTGTGTCCCGTGCTGCTTACCACAGTTGTTGCAAAATAAACCGGGCGTGGACGTGGTGGGCGAAGGCGTAGGAACAGACTTCTTGTCCTTCTTGTACCGGGACACAGCGCGTACAGCTGTAGGGGGAGCACGGATGGCAGAGGTGGCACACCTGGCAGCCTCATAGGAGCGACATATCGTCGACACATCCTTAAGAGAAGAGGAAGAGTCGAGGGAGGTGAGGCGTTGGACAAGTTCCTCGTCCTTAACACCCATCAGGATCACCTGCTTCAACTGGGTCTCCTCGCACTGCTGGTGGTGGCCTGGACATATATCAACCTCTTCCGAGGCTCTCTTAAGACGCACGTAAAAGGCATCAAAAGACTCACCCTCCAACTGTCTGCAGCTAAACAATTCCCTCCTGCGCAGAGCTTCATTCTGCCGTCCTTTGATGTGCCGTTGTAGAACGTCCAGTACCTCCTCTACAGACAGCAAAGAGGTTGGGGGTACCTGCAACGTATGTTCCAAGACACGCTGAATTTCCAAGGACAGGCACATACGCAGCTGGATGAGTTGTTTAGGCTGTGATAAACTCTGGAGATCCACCATTGTAGAATAATCAGTCCACCGTCGCCGCCATTCACGAAAAGTCTGGAAAGTCTCATCAGGCTTCAAGATGGGCGGCGTTTGAGCTGCTGCTTTAGGTGGGGCTGGGGGGCGTGAAGGAAGCATGGATGAGGTATCTGAACCAGTCAGTACCGAGGCAGTGTTAGAGCCAGGGGCTTGGTTAACAGTGAGGCGAGATATCAAGGCTTCAAACCGTTTACTGTCTTCCAATCTCCGTTGGTTGTCTCGTTCTGCCTCTGCTTGCCTTCTGTGCTCATCCGCCAAACGTCTGTGGGCTTCATCCTCGCGTTTCTCATCTCTCATAAACTTCAGTAAAGCAATTATCTCTGGAGACAACGCTGAATATTGAGGTGAGGGACTGCGCGATGTGGGGGCTGGAGCGTCGTGGCCGTCCTGGTCATCCATCTCTGCGGGGCTATCACCCGCCTGAGTCATCCAGACGCTGGGTCCACGGCTACGTAAGGCGTGAGACATAACTACTTCCTCTGTGTACTATGTCTTAAATCAGTGTTGACCGGTCAGCCCGTCGTATCAACAAGATTTCAGACAAAAAAAAATTAATTAAATACACAGATAAGTAGATTATATATATAAAATATATATAAGGAAGCCGCGCGGTCAGCGAGTGTTAGTATGTGTATGTGTGTGAGTGTGTGTCCCGGGCCGGCAAAGCGTCTCGCCCCAGCTGTGAGGGGGGGGGGTGGAGGCGGCGCTGTGAGGGGGTGGAGGGAGAGGCACGGCGACTCCCAGTCAGTCTAGTTACCCTCAGGACGCGGTCAGAGACGGGTGCACTGAACTTTACTCCTTACAAATGCCCAGAACGTGCCGTATACCTTGGGAATCCTTTAGAACAAGGTCACACATGAATGGCACGAACACACAATGCACTAAACACTTCACAGAAAATCACTGACACTGCTCAAAGTTGCTAAATTCTTCGAGGAGAGGTGACGCGCGCGGGAGTTGACCCAAGAGAGAGTCCATAACCGGCTTTCCACAAACTTTGCACTATCACTCGTAATTATCCAGTAAGATCGGATCACTGCGCCATGTTAGGTTCTGAATGATAAGTTCTATATACAGGAGAGAACACAAACACCTGTATAGTTTTGTAGGTTCGGTTTACTGGATAAGAGTATGTACACAAAGGAGAGCAGCGGTCTCCCTGGCTAGGCTCCTTGTCAACTGCTATAGGCGGCGTATGGCAAGTGATACATTAGCAGCTTCCATACGTCACCAGGCACATTAATTAAGCATGTGGGATATGGTAATAACATTGCCACACGCTGCTAGCTAGGCTGAATAAATAATACATAAATGGAGCACATACATAATATACATACATGACATATAATCCAGCATACATAATATACATACAAGATGGATATTGATACGGAATATATAAATATAAATGTATAATTCTTGTATCGT
The DNA here is from genome assembly GCA_958450375.1 of Homarus gammarus. Lineage (NCBI taxonomy): Eukaryota > Metazoa > Arthropoda > Malacostraca > Decapoda > Nephropidae > Homarus > Homarus gammarus. The sequence continues at coordinate 2,200,622 of CAUDMG010000454.1, forward strand.
TTGCATGAATTTGAGGAAACACCACGATAATAAGAGATCAGTAGGAAAGAACACTACCGTTTAGGAGCTACCCCCCCCCCCCCCCAAAAAAAAAAAAGTTAATGTGCCCCAAATTTCAAGTTGTGCTGATCTTATGTTCCTGTCAGCTATTTATCCCCGCATCCAATTTAGTATTTCTTCTCCATTACCACGTACTGTACCTCCACTCCTCCAGTTTCTTTATTAACAGCTCTAGTGGGACCCAAACAAAAGCTTTGACAACTGCGAAAATGCTTGAATTTATTAAGAGTTTTTAACCAAGTTTTACTCTTCATGGTGAATATACGAGTATACTTGAATTTCATTTTTATTTTGTTTTAATAACTGGTCTGCTTGCATTTGGGTAACTGTGCAATTGGTCTAGTCTAGTACAATACGACACGTAATTATAATCACTACAGTATAATATTTGTAAATTCTATTATTCACAATTGAAAATAAGAGCAAAAAAGTGTAAAGCTCAGAGTTGTGCTACGTTGTCGATGATTTTATTTTCGGGGGGGGGGGGGGGGGTTATGTACGGCTGCCATGGATATTATTGACAGTAATAAATGTGGTTCAAAAATCTGTCCGTCGCAAACCTAAGTTGTGGTGGAAATGTGATAAAAGATCCAGTGGTCAGTTTGAGGACAAACTTTCCTCTATTACTTTACAATGTTTAATGTATTTAATAAGATGTGATTTTTTGTATATACCCATAATGCCATGATACTAAATTATGTGTTGTCAATCTGTGGATGGATATGCAGTAAGAGCGATAGGGGTTGGATGTAAACGGGACTGCCCAGTTTGGGCCAATAGGCCCGCTGCAGTTTCCTCCATTCTTATGTTCTTGTGTCCGTCTTAAAATGCTTTTGGTTTTACTACTTTACTTGTCAATGTGTTAATGTTTTTTGAATAAAATATTAATTATTTCCTGTGACATTCATCACTTTTAATGAGAGAGTACCACCTTTTCGGGGTGGGTCAGCCACTGGGGAGAACTACCACAAAATTCCACCTATGACCTCTGCCTTCACAACTGTTGCCATACACACACTGTCGTTTTTCCCCACGGTAGATTCATTAATCAAGAATGATAATCATAATAAAAACATAAAAGACAATAGATTATAAAGTTAAAGTACTTAATGAAGAAATTCCAAATATTTATTTATTAATATAATAAACAAGAATGTAGTGTAGATAGGAAAAAACGGACAAAAATCCGTAAGACAAAACCCCTTAAGATACGTAAAATATTTAATTTATTATATAACATGGTAATAAAAAAGCCAAAGTCAGCAAACGCAAACAGACACACAAGCACTTGACGTGCCGTACCCAGCAACGACCTGAGATAATTTCTGATAGAAACTCCTCATTGGCTGCTAAGGTATAAAGTAAGGTTTCATGACCTGAGGTTTAGACTCGTTAAACTGTTGGTGAAATGAACTAGGGTGGAGATTCTTCAGGTGATCCCAAACCCGGGTATCCCGGGCAGTACAGAAATTAGATATTCAATAGCACGAAGAAACTCAAGAACAACGCTTCCATCACATTCCCAGATTTTGATATCGCGATGTGTTGGCCGCATTTAAGTGTACAAGGTGTCCTAACCTCAGTTACTGACCTGACCTCACCGGATTCTCTAACCACTCAAGGGGATAAGACCTCAGAAATGACCTGAATATCGAGATGCACGGTAGACAAGTATCATACTTGCTTGAACCTCAAAAATTATAATGACCCAAACTGATGGAAAATTTTTCTATAAAATATAGTCGGCCAGAAAAAGCATAAATTTAGACAGATCAAACAGGGACGCGCTCCCCTGAGAAACTCCTTTATTACATTACGGGGGGAGGGGTCAGGAGATTCCCTTTTCATAAAAATATTCCAATACTTTTTATTTAATGCAGTATTGTACTCAGGCGTGTTTGTATATTAAAACATTATTATTATTTTTGACCTCAGAAAAATCTCCTAATATCAAATGCACATGGCCTCAAAATGCCCAGGATATTGGTCAGATTAAAAAAAATTATCGGGGGCTTAAAGAGCACCCACCACCCTCCCTTACCCTCGGCTGGGTGGGCTCCCTGTGCTCGCCCTGTTCTCCCACCCACAACTTCTTGGACTCCCCTTTTGATATTCCTGAATCCGCCCCTGCATTAGCCAGAGAGAGATCAAGAATGATAATTATATGAACAACAACTAGGGAATATTAAGTTAAATAACCTGGGGTAGCAATGTCAGATCCTAAAGGGTTATTTTAAATGTATCAAAGACTGGGTTAATATTGTCAGATTCAGGCCAGCTTACTGAAATGACCTAAATGATGGGGCGGGCTGTATTAGAGACCAGGTCAGGTCACAGTGGAAGAGCTAGGTCAAGCCCTGGTATTTTTATAAGGGGGGGGTGGGGTAATAGGGGTAATATAAGGTTACATCAGAGGTCAGCAAACACAGTTGAGTGAGAGACAGTGTAGCAGGAGGAAATCAGGAGGTTCACCAATATGGGACAAATTTTAAACCGACAGGTAATGTGGCACGCTGTTATTATGTGTTGTTTTGTGTACAACTTTTCCTGCTTATTTCACATTGCATTTATCAATTACATGAGCTTGCACATTGTTTAAATATCGCTCAGGTTATTGTCGAAGTTTTTTAGCGAGTTCTGGTATTTTTTTATGCCATTCATTATATATTTGCTTATACTGTTTACAATTCATATTCTCCTCCTCTTAAAACTTTTATGGTAAACCATCATTAATGAGTTCCTACGCCATGTATTTTTTTCGAGATTTGTCCAAGTTACGCAATACGTATTTTTGAACATAAAGTTGTGTCAATTTGTACAAACTAGCACCTATTTATATATAATTATATTGGGTTAAGGCAGTAGTGCTAGTATTTAAGAACTACCGACGCCAGCCAGTCTTAAGGATTACCATGTATTGTATCACAAGCGTTATGATCCTCGTTGCAGTTGGTGTTGGATGCTGAGATGGAGTGTGGGGTGTGTTTAGAGACCTATAATCTCCAGGCCCGGCTGCCTCGGTCCCTCACTTGTGGCCACACCCTATGTTCCAAGTGCATCACTGGTATACTGAGGGTCACACGTGTTCTATACTGTCCCTTCTGCAGAGCCTATCACTCCTGGTTCCTCTCGTCGGCCCTTAGTATTGCTGTCAACTACCGCTTGCTTCAGCAGATGAGGGAGAGTGGTGAGGTGTTGGCTCCTGATACAGACGCAGTTGAAAACACCGAGGACCACCCGCCCCAGCAGCAACTTCCTCGACAAGCCCCCCTTCGCCATCACCAGCCGTGGTATATGAATGTAGCTCAAAATATTTTGTCTCGCCTTGGTCCTGACGTTTAGTTGTTGGTAGAAAGTTGATGAAGACAACACAAGATATAATTTCAAATATATGTGTACAGTTCTCAGTCATTTTTATGATAGAAACATGTAGTTCTTTTTTTTTCGGCGAGGCTGTGTATACTGTCGAGATATGGCAAGCGTCCAGAGTGTACAATAATTATACTAAATAATAAATCGATAAAACTATTGAGGTATATTAGCTTTTGCTTTCTATGTTAGAATTTGATGTATTTTTAAAAGTATTAAATAAATTGTGTCAAATCTATGTCACACTAATAATATATTTTATCTCCCATTTTTCTAAAAATCAATAAATATAATATTATGCAGTAGATTGATAAAATAGTAACCAGATCCAACATTGCCTAATTTGGCTGATCTGACAAGAAGCGGTGTTTCCAACATGATAATATTAAGTAGCCATCCATCGCTTCATTTACTTTAGTTTGCTATTTACGTTTTCTTTTAAAGATATCAGAATATTTATAGAAAACAACTAAATCTTAACCATCAACTATAGAAATAAAATTCCATAATGCTTTACACTGACCAAGACACTGCCCACAATTTCTTCATAAGTGCTGTGGAAACTGGTATTAATTGAAGTTCAGTCATTTAAATTAAAAGAGTTTATTGACCAAATATTAGAGACAAACTATACAACAGCATTGACATGGTTGTGCTTTTTTTTAGAGGTGCAGCTCTCTTGCCAGGCTCTTGGTAAGCACATTTCTCAAAGAAATTATTAAATATCTATATCTGCATAAACTACTTAGATAAAAGTATATCGAGCCAAATTTTCAAGTTTTCGGACGGCGCGAATGTATTTGGAGAGGTATCAAGTCAAGATGATGTCGAAACAATGCAGAGAGTCTGCATGAGCTGTTCAAATGTCTCGAGATTACCAAATGCTCTTTAACATTACGAAATGCAAGATCATACTCGAGATTTAGAAATTAAAAGCACACCTTCGAATACACAAGCTAGAAAAAAGTTACTTCAACTGTACAAATCTCACGTTCATCCGGGATCAAAGGTTCGCTCACCTCCCAAACTGAAGCAAGCATCGACTCCAAATTAAATAAACCAACACACCCGCACCAGATGACAATCAAGCTAAGTAAGTTCAGAGACTCATTCTCGTGATTCAGAGCCATCACGGCATGATGTTTATGTGTTAAGAATAAGATGTGAAGTCGACCGTATCAGCTAGGGCTTTTGAAATGAGTGTCAAAGAGTCGTTGCTGAAGGACAGTTGGATACCTTCAGTTCTTTTTTTTTACCTTTAAAGTTAAAATGAGATTTCGTAATGGTGTCTTGTTATTGCAATAGTCTTGTCTACTATATGCCAGCTTCTCGAGTATTTTACTTAAGCAAATAGAATTGACATAGAAGTGTTGTCCTTAGAAAGGCCTTATCACCAGGTTTAGATTTAGGTTGAACCATAGTGGAAGTCTCAAATGTACAGTTAGAAGTAGTAATTGCTGCCTCTCCCTTAGTAACCAGAGCCACAGTGAAGACAGTTCCAAAACTACACAACGACGTTTTAGACCGGGGAGGGGAGTGTTTGTCCAATCACAAGGCCTTCACTTGACGTGGCTCCGGTTACTAACGTGGGGGGGGGGGGGGGGGGATAACAATTACTATGTCTGACTGTACAAGATAATTAATGATATGTGCCTTGTTATCTTGCCAAGGCTGCTGTTGAAGCTTTGGTAATTTTACGATAACTATTTCTTCATTTTCTGTAACATTCTCATGTGTAAGTAGGTTCCAAATCCCTCTTGGAAATCTGGAATGTCTTCACCAAAGTTACTGTCCACGTTGATAAAGTATAATAGTTGAGGTGGTGAGCGATGTAGGGGATTATTTTACACTTACATTACCATACATTATCGATTGTAACATGAGTGAAAGGCCTTACATTGAGAGCTGTTCAGGAGAAAGTTATAATTTTTTTTAGATTTCCTTATTTCGCCTGATAATGATTGTAATTGTCCTTTATTTTATTTACATCTAGCGGCTCATAATTGCTTGAGTTACTCTTTTTCGAACACTTGTAGATACTTTACCAAATGTTATAGGGCGTTATGGATTTTGGGGGCGATTTATTTTTCAGCTGTAATATAGGATTAATTCACCGTTTACGAATGTGACTCCGAGGGAAACTTATCAGCAGAGGCATAAACAATATTCAATTTATCATTCAATAAGTAGTGTTGATCGGTAAGTTGATGAATGAATGTCTTGATTGTAACCTCACATTATCATTCGGTACGTAGACGTGTTCAGTATATAGGTGAAGAGTGTGGTGGTGTGGTCTGATTTAGATGTGAATAAATTTTGTACATAAACATTCAATTCATTCGTGTCTTCGATATATAAAGACGCGTAGGCTCTTTCTATTACCCTTTTATGTTTTTTTTCTTTTTGTGAATAGACATACTGTATATACCTGTATCCATTCAATAAAGTCACCATACAAGTAACAAGTGATTGTGCGGAGACAGTGTGGTTATACGAACAATGGTAAACAGTAAGTCAATTTGACTAAGGAAAGCCAAAGGTATCTTATGCTTATGCCAGAGGTGACCTTGTGTTTTAGGGGACTAATCAGTATCAATAAATCTACAAAAATAGAAATGAAGTTCCACCCAATAAATACGAAATAAACTATAAAGAAAATAAAGCTATCTCTCTTGAGGACAGTTTTGACTTTATTCTAGTTCTGAGTGATATATCTTATTAGTTTTCAGTCGTTCAAGAAACACATTATCAGGAATTTTTAATGATATACCCAACTGCTGGAGAGTTAGTATTATATGAACGTGTGAATCGTCGAATATATTGACATATGGAATGCAATGTTCACATTACAACTTAATTTGTCCAGTGGAAATAATGAAAAAAATATATTATTTACTTCATTAAGGCTGTGGATCTCTGCGGCAAAGATTCCTCCGACAAAACCTGAGATTTCTTACCAGAGAAACTCAAGGCATAATATTGTATAGTACTCTGAAGTAGTATAGTAGGCTGAGTGTGCCAATTTTAGAGTAAGATGTGTGTAGGGCAGAACCTTGTTTATACAACAGCGACCAGAAGCCCTGGATATTCAGGTTGACTTCTGTCAGGAAGGGGAACACTTGTTGATCTTAGCTCCTGTACAGCCAATCACGTGCCGGTATTCTTATCAAAACTAAAGTTCATGTTATGGTTGGTTAAGCAGGTTGGTGAGGGGGACTTGTGGTTGGTTGGTGCGGGTTCTATGTCAAGGAAGCCCCGCCCCCTTGTGCCCGGGTGTCCTCGACTGAGGGGACACACACCACCACGACACCCTCGCTTGACAGGTGGTGGCCCACACGCCACAGATTTCCGTGAAGACCTGACGCATCCGCTTGTGCTTACGCTGAGTGACTGTGAGGTGATGACAATTTGTGAGAGGTGTTAAGTGCTCGTGCATGTAGTTACTATTGCTAACTGCACTTTAATAGGCCTGATTGCCTCAGTGAAGTGGTTCAGTACTGACTCCCAAAATTAAGTATTCATTGTCGCCTCAGTGAAACACAGCTTACTATAACATGCTGTAGAGTTTTCACTTTTGCAGTTAAGAATTACTGTGTTTAAAACTTCAGTTTATAGCAACAAGAATATGATTGCTGTGAAATAAGGTAACAATAATCTACTGGCAAATAGCAACACATTTATGTATCGTTCGTTAAGTGATTGTTTAGCGAAAAGAGTTTATACACTTAAAATAACAATATTTACGCGACAACTCTCATTGCCAGGAAACATAACACAAGGTGTCGTGGGAGTAAGTGATAAACAACTGTGCTGAGAACGACAACCACAAAATACAAAGATCACAAGAAATGGAGCAAACGATGTTGAGCGGCGGGGGTGTGTCCCTGCCAGTGACCACCACTGGAAGCATGATGTCCTTGGGGTCTTCCTTGGCAAGCCTGGCGCCCCTGGAACCTCCTAGGGCATCTACATACCCAAATCTGTTGCCGGGCTCGGAGTGGGGGCTTCTGGAAACTACTGACATCGCACGGGACTATGGCGGCCTCTTTTCCTCCTCACTGGTAGAATATGGTCTCCCTCCCATTTTACCACGGACTCCCACGCCTCATGATGCTCTCCATCCTCCTCATGATTTAACTTACCCCATGCATTACGCCGCCCCTATGGAGTACCCGGCACCCCTGACACCTGATAGTGATCCACCCTCTGATGGCAATGGTTCTCCGACCTCCTCCCCACCTGCAACATCACATTTACTGCCTTCTGCCAACGCTTTCCCGCCCACCTCTCATTACACGCCCACCTCACAGTTCACCTCCAACTACCTGCCTAGCCACACCATCACCTTCAGCAGTTTGTCACCGCCAACCGACGATTTAGCGACGTTAACATCTGTCTTGCCAAGTACCGTAGGGGGCTCTGAACAGCAAGCTGCCTCCCTGGGCCCTCTCTTGCCCCTAACAACCCATAATGTTGGGGAGATGGGCTTCGGGGGCTTGAGTAGCGACGTACTTACTTCTCTGGGATCTTTAGTGAGCGAACACCGTGCTGATCTGTCCCACGACCCAGCTGATACCTCAGGTGAGTGACATAATCAACCATATTGACTGAATCAATTGCCTCTTCTCACCAAAAAATAATTCTAATGGCCTATCTTGTGGCCCTTTGACACGGTAGCCGAATGACACAACCACAGCAGCTTTACATATTGCCTTGACCATTGACTTTCTGACACCACAGGTAAGTGCCATGGTTGCTTGCTGACCTAACCCAACGCCGTATTTGAGTATTATGGCCTACCACATAAGCTAAACTGCACCATGCTATTGACACAACAGATAAGTGACACTACTTGCTACACTTATGACCTGCTTCTCCCCTCCCTTGGTACAGTAGTATGGCAACAAAATCTGCTACACGTACTGACCTGCTCAGCCCCTCTGGCACAGTAGGATGGTAACACAATCTGTTTCACTTATTGGTCTGGCTGGTGATCCCGACACTTTTTTGTGTGTCTTCGTCTTCATATTTCTTAAATTTGTGTCTCACACAGACTGTGTAAAACTTGTAAACAAATTAGAACAAGGAAGCGGTAGTATCGAACGCTTTTAAGTGGTTAGTTTTTTTTTCAAATTTATTACTTTTCGGTACATCAGAAACTTGAGATTTTGTGAAGGGAGTCAACTATGATTTTCCATCAATCAGTAAACCGTCAAAAGGGTCATATTTACAGAGGAACATGACCGTAAAGCTTCGACTTCAGATGGTGTTGTAGCAGTACACAACCTGGTAAACAAATAATATTTCAGCGAATCAAATATTCTTGAATATGTGTTTATATTTTGTCTCATTTCCCCTTGAAAATAATATATTTGTAGTAGTTTTTAAAGTAAATTTGTTTTAATTTATTTTGCCTTATACCTAACGATGCAATATTAAATACATATACGGAATACAAAATATTCACTATACCATATAAAGCTTTCAGAAGGGACAGTACTGTAGTGAAATGTTCTCAAAACTACTACCGAGACGTAAGAAAATTAGCCAAGACAGCTGTGGGAGATTTTTAAAAGTCACTTGATCTCGAGTCTTGAAAGAGAGAGCACACATGGTTCGCCTTACAAGGGACAACTGCTCACCTTAGCTCTCTCCCCCTCTCTCTCTTTAACGACTTCCATTTCCACGAGTTGTTGTTTTTTCACCTTTTCTCAGGTTCTAATTAGTGTATTAATGAGAAAGGGTTAAATAAGTCATGATTTAGTTAAGTAGAATAAGAGTTAATGTTCGGAGACTGGAGCGCTGACCACCCCACACACTACTCAAGCATGACAGATACACAACACCGCCGAGATACTCAGTTATTTGTGCTATGTAGTATTTAGTTTCGTCTCTCCCTTGTGTTGGTCTGTGTCTCTTGTTGCATCAATGATATCGAGGAGGAAGGACGTGTTAGTGCTTGAAAGAATGCGGTGCTATCATTTTTTTATGAATATTGAACGACAGATTTTATATTCGCTATAGATGATAACCTTTGAAATTAATATATATATAAAAAATAATATAGTTTTCACCTTATTAAAAATCAACGCCTGAATTAATCGTCGCTTTAAAACTGAGGTAAGTTTATTGTTTTTTGTGTGATGTGATCTGCTGTCGAGTTGTGGTGGTACACAGGCGAGTTATTATGAAATATATGATTAAAGATATTTGAGTTTGATATAAATAGATGGAGTTTAACTAGTGTGTGATCTGGTGATAAACTTGAGGCTCTAATTATCTCTGAGAACATTACAGATTATGATTATACTAGAGTGAACTGTTTGTATTCAGATCAGAAGGAAATATTCGGCCAATAGTTGGAGTAAAAATACGTTATAGAATTATTCAAATTATCCCAACATAATTAATCGTAAAAGTAACTGAAAATCAACCATCAGTTCACAGTATCAGTATTAGCTAAAGAAACTTATCAACATCTCTAGTTTCTGTGGAGTGTTTCAGGGAGTCAGTCACTAAGGTCGTTTATAGTTTCACAAAAAGTAGTGGTCTCAGGGAAGATGTGAGCACCTCGTTCTGGTAACTCGGAGGGCAGTGTCAGCTATCTGAGCAAGGCGGTCAAGGTACGTGGGAATATTTAATTTCATATTCAAGAAACCAGAGCTAAAACGTTATCGAAAACTGTGAACTTCGAATAATATAAATGTTATTATTTTCAACTTGGGGAAAACAATAACTTATCTGTATTAAGGATAAGCTGTCAATGCTAGATCATGTAGATCGTCCCAACATTTCTCTCCTGAGCTGGGATAATCGCGGAAGATGGGCGCCTCTCAACCCTTAGCTCTCACCAGCAGCGGTAACCCTACCTTTGGTATTCCTCAACACAGCGGCCGACTGTACAACATAAAAGCTACCATTATTTACTCACAGACACCCGAGATGCTACCGGGGCCCGTTGTACTCACAAACTGTGGTGGTACTCGTTGAGAGCCGTGTTGAGTCTCACTGTAGCTGTGGTGGTACACAGACGAGTTGTGATGGTACAGAGACGAGCTGTGGAGGTACACACGCTAACCACGATGCTATACACACGCTAACCACGATGCTATACACACGCTAACCGCAGTGGTACGCACACATAGTGCTGTGGACAGAGCTGTGGTAGTACACACACGAGAATCTGTGGTATACACAGGATGACCTACGGAGTATCTACACTGGCTTCTGTTATACACATATTAGGTTCAGCGGTACACACACTCACTGCAGTAGTACACATATAAGCTACCCCAAACATTTTTGCTTTGGTTTTGATCACATAGACCATTTAGTAGCATTTGTCACTTGCTGTTGCTACAGTGAATGATCTATCACAACGTCAAGATTGTTCTCCTTATCGACAGTATCCTGGAAAGTGTTATTAACATAATGATTGTGATTAGGGTTGTTGTATCCTACGTGTAGGGTTGTGCATTTCGTAATGTTAAAGCGCATGTGCTAGTCTCGAGACCATTTGAACAGTTCATGAAGGTATTTCTGCATTGTTGCTACATCGTCTTGACTTGCTACCTTTCCAAATATATTCGTGTCATCCGCAAATTTGACAATGTAGCTCAATATATTTTTATTGATGTCATTTATGTAGATCACAAAGAGGGTGGGTCCAAGGATAGAGCCTTGTGGTACTCTATTAAGAACCGTTTTTCATGGCATATTCATTACAATTAACAACTTCTTTTACCTTCTTTAAATTCTTATAAAACTCTTCTGAAACTCATTCTAATTATCATTGGTTGGTAAATTAACCTGAATTATTGCCGATTCTATTTGTTTAGAAGTAATCTTAAACAATAAGTAGCCGCCTGACACTATACCCAACTTCTGCTCTACATCTATAAGACATCTACCAACCTTGCATCCTTTTCACTACCTGATATTCTCCACTACCACTATTTAAACGTGTCCATCTTACTTCAATTGATTCCAATATATCCCACCGAAACCGTAACATCTTTCCTCCAAACATTTACGTACTTGTCACTTTTATCTCATGTCTTCACACACTTAGTTTCTATTTTAAGATTATGTTCCTCACCCTTAAGCTCTCGGGGTTGATGTTTAATGTTCAATGTTTTGTTTTATTCAGACAATACTTGATAACTCCCGGTGGCAGAGTTAACAGACGGCAGACATACAGGTACAATGGCCCTCATGATACACTTACAAACTACGAGATACACACAAGGGTTCAGACTGTGTACACGAGCTCATCATATACACATGCTGAAGTTATAATGATACACATAACTGATTGAGAGCGTAAAAAGTACCTACAATAAATAAGACTGAACACACAAAAATATCACACATACACATTTTTGTACGCACATAAGAACATAAGAACGTAAGAAAATAAGGAGTCTGCAATAGGCCGGTTGGCCTGTGCATGGCAGCTCCTGTGGAGAGTTACTACCACTCTCTATCATCCATGAATCTATCTAGCCTCCTTTTGAAACTTTCCAGCGTTCCCGCACTTACTACAAAGTTGCTAAGCTTGTTCCACTCGTCCACCACCCTATTTGTGAACCAGTTTCTTCCTATGTCCCTCCTAAACATAAAGACATGCACATTTACATAAAGACACTATTATACACACACCTACAAACACAAAGAAGAAATACTTATTGGCACTCTCTGAAAGCATACATGGTAAAATGATTCACAAGTGTTAAATTTACCAACTCGAAAGCTTTCTATAATACAGACTCATTCACATGTTGAACCACTGAGTATAAGCAGGCTAGGGTGACAGACTACAGTATATGCAGGCTAGGGTGACAGACTACAGTATATGCAGGCTAGGGTGACAGACTACAGCATATGCAGGCTAGGGTGACAGACTACAGTATAAGCAGGCTAGGGTGACAGACTACAGTATATGCAGGCTAGGGTGACAGACTACAGTATATGCAGGCTAGGGTGACAGACTACAGTATAAGCAGGCTAGGGTGACAGACTACAGTATATGCAGGCTAGGGTGACAGACTACAGTATATGCAGGCTAGGGTGACAGACTACAGTATATGCAGGCTAGGGTGACAGACTACAGTATAAGCAGGCTAGGGTGACAGACTACAGTATAAGCAGGCTAGGGTGACAGACTACAGTATAAGCAGGCTAGGGTGACAGACTACAGTATAAGCAGGCTAGGGTGACAGACTACAGTATAAGCAGGCTAGGGTGACAGACTACAGTATATGCAGGCTGAATCGGTAAATGAACAGGTTAAGGTAGCAGTTTAAAGAGGCAGAATCAATAAGTAAGCAGGCTAAAGTAGGAGGATACACACAGGCTGAGGCAAGTGAATCAGCAAGTAGGTAGGCTAGTGATAGACTACACAAAGGCAGTGTTAGTAAGTTAGGATTGCAGGCTGTACACAGGTTGTATCAATAGAGACATACATAGGGCTAGCAGACTACATGTATGATGAATCAGTGACTAAGTAGGTTGTAGGTTGGTGCTCTACATACATATGAATGAGTGAATAAGCAGGTTAGGATGGCAGGCTACACACAGGATGTATAAGTAAGAAGATAAACTAAGAAGGTGAACTACACCGAGAATTAATCGGTGTACAGACTTGATCGTTGGTCACACACAGTCTGAGACAGTATGAATGCAGACTACGGTCACACACACACACGGAGACTGACGGTAGACACTGACGGTAGACACATACTCGGGCGGTAAGTACATAGTTCGAGCTATAAACACTTAACTTGAGGCGCTATATACTCAAACTAGGATGGCTGTAACGTACAGGGTCTAGGACAGAAGGCAGACAGAAGAGGACGGTAAACAAATAGATGTATTTATCAGTGTTTACAGACTACACTTTCTTACTGCAATGGTACTAACGAATCTTTAATCACATACATTACTTCTTACATATAATATTCAAAAACTGTGACAGTATGCGAAGAAGCATACACTCATGTCTGAATGGTACACACAAACATACATATTCCTACATTTTACCTACACACTGTTGAAAAAAAAAAAACGCTCACGCGAAAAGGCAACGAAATCTTTTACCAAATCTTGATAGTATACAATACGATCTTAACCATTATTACGTTCCTGCATTATAGCTGCGGAAGAGATTTAGTCAACCGTAATAACACACACTTTGTTTAGCCGTACTTTCACCACTTGTCCTCCTCCATGTTATAAAAAAAATTGTCTAAAAGAAACCCACCCTTTTATATACAGGTACCATCTTCTTACGATACAATAGATAACAAAAATGAAAAGACAGGAAACTTCTAGAAAAGTTTTACTCAGTATGCGTCATCCCTCTCCCAGCCAGTTAGATAGGGGAAGGGAACGTGCGTCGGGCAGCAGCTCTTATTTCTGTCACCTAGCGAATAATTTCCTCGGGTATCATAACACTGGTTTAGGGAACACCGAGGGGAGAGACTGGTGGTTCGTGGCGGGGCTACTCTTTAACCCTACCTCCTTATTTTGTTTACTGCGTGTGTGTGTGTGTGTCTGTACATTACAAACCTATGATTGTACCGTCCTCACACGTGCAGTCATATAATATCATAGCTTGCGTAGATTGACACTGTCGTAGGCTGTGTTTGACCATCCTTCCCTGATAGTGTGTCGTCCTACGCTACGAGTGCGTCCTTCTATACTCTGCGTAGGAACCGTTTTAATGAGTGTGTTCTGTTTTGCTGTATTTTAATGTCATATGTGTACGGAACGTAACTTTAGCGTGTATTGCCACATATTTAGCATGTATATACGGGTTCGTTCTAGCTTGGGTCCTGAACAATACGTGTATATTGCCTTTATTAAATGTTTGTGTGTTCTAGAAAGCATATGTATATTGCTCAAACCATCTTGTGATAAATCATTCATGACGACACTATTGACAAAGCTCTAATGTATGTTGTGTCTATTGTTCATGGTACTGCTGTGTGTTTAAACCATCCTAGCTTGAGTGTACAGCACCTCAAGTTAAGTGTTTATAACTCGAACTTATGTACTTACCGCCCGAGTATGTGTCTACCGTCAGTGTCTACCGTCAGTCTCCGTGTGTGTGTGTGTGACCGTAGTCTGCATTCATACTGTCTCAGACTGTGTGTGACCAACGATCAAGTCTGTACACCGATTCATTCTCGGTGTAGTTCACCTTCTTAGTTTATCCTCTTACTTGTACATCCTGTGTGTAGCCTGCCATCCTAACCTGCTTATTCACTCATTCATTATGCATGTAGAGCACCAACCTACAACCTACTTAGTCACTGATTCATCATACATGTAGTCTGCTAGCCCTATATATGTCTCTGCTGATTCAGCCTATGTATAGCCTGCAATACTAACATAGTGTAGTTTTGTCAATAGCCTGCTTACCTTACTGATTTTGTTGTAGCAGCCTGTGTGTATCATCTTACTTTAGCCTGCCACCCGAGTCTTATTTACTTACTGACGACCGAAATGTCCGCTTCCCTTCCCGAGTGACCTGCTGGTGAGTGACCGGGTACTGGCTGGCCTATAAACTAACTTTAATAATACCATAATAAATTCTAATTGTCCCTTAGTCATCAATCATTTTAAACCATAATTCAAGTCACCATTTTTTAAAACATTTCCTTTGTTAATCAAATCTTAGTTATAATCTACACTTAATAATTTTTACAACTTTTTTATTAATAGTTATATATAATTAATAAGGTATAAACTGCAGGAAAGACAACAAAATTCGCTTATTTGACATATTGTTGGTTTAGATTCTCGTAAAAAGTGAAAAACTTTTTAAATTTACGAGAACGTCACCTATTAAAGAACGGAGTTAAGCTGTTATTAAATATTATCACTAAAGCCAAAAAATTGACTCAATGTACAGTTCTACTCGATCCGAAACTTGTATTTAGTCGTCAAACTTGACACAGATGAAGACTCTGAGACAGACACCACATAATAAATGGACCTTCGAACAGATGATTTTTTTTATTCGAACAGATGATTTAGGTTGAAAACATTAAATCATCGAAAGTTAAATACGACTGTTTGGTAGATCCATCAAATATAATTCACAACGTGTTGGAGTACCAAAACCCTATGATGTAAAGTTAATGACATAGTAATCTGGTAAGTGAGTGGAAATAATGCAACATGGATCGTGTTATAGTGAAACAACAAGACAATCACACCCAGGATCGTGTCGTGATGATAAAAGACATTGGCAATAGTAATTAATTATCTATCAACGTGACACTATACTGTATAATGGTTCTTAATGGCAATAAAAAATAAAGAAAAGTATAAATTACAAATATTTTAAGAGATTATATAAGGAGAGTGCAGTTTTTTCTGGGAATTTGTGGTTATTTAAGTCTTGTTATTTTGCACCAAATCAGGAAACCAATGTGCCTTTGAGACAGTTCCCACTTGTCTGGTCACACTCTCAATATAGGTGCGCCGGGAGCTTGTTTTTTCAAGTATACAACCAAACTAAACGCTACCATATCTCCGGCATCATCCGGTACATTAACCTAACCTCAATCTAGCGTTGGTCTATAATCGATAGTTCATTTCAACCAATCATATAATTAACATCATGGTATACACTATCATGTTAATATGAATTCATCGATATTGTTTATAGCACGACCCCCATCACCGCTGTGCATATTGTCACACTTCAACTTTGTGTACATTACCATAGTGTCGTCTAACATGATTTCCAAGTCAACTGGATAAGGAACACAAGAACCTGTACCCATCATTAGAGGTGGTGGGCTAACTAATTCATATGATTGGTTAGATTGGGACCTATTAGGGATGGGACCTATTAAAAGTTGGGCTTATTAGAAGTGGGACCTATTAGAAGTGGGACCTATTAGAAGTGGGACCTATTAGAAGTGGTACCAATTAGAAGTGGGACCTACTAGAACTGGGGCCTGTTAGAACTGGGGCCTATTAGAGGTGGGACCTACTAGAACTGGGGCCTGCTAGAACTGGGGTCTATTAGAGGTGGGGTCGATTAGAACTGGGGCCTGTTAGAGGTGGGACCTCTAAAATGAAGGGAACATTTATCTTTGTACGTACATTCCCAGGTTAGGTGCTATAAACATCAGAGGATAATAATAACATCATATAATCCAGTTTAACATGGGACGATCGTAAGTGAACACAGATATATTCTAGTCCAAAGTGTCCCGGGCGCCGGATGAGGAGCACTGTAAGGGGTATCATGACGACGAGATGAGTGGCAGCGACAACACCGAGGCGGCGACAACCGATCACACAAGATTTATGTCAGTGTTAATCTGTTTCTTTGGTGACTGTGAGGTGATAGCAAATATCGGTTTCCAAGTTAACACATGCATTAGGTTTTCATGGGGATTTCTATTCTGATCTTTAACTTAGTCAGGATGTTTGTATAGTTGTATAGTTTGTCGAGACTCCCACAACTTCCAAACGACAATCAACTATGTGTTGTAGTGAAGAACGGTTCGTCACCCGTCTGTCATTCGAGTTTTGAGAAAATTTATAAAATCAAATCTAATCAGCGCTGTAGTGGAGTGGTTGAGTGGGATTCGGTTCCTATAGCAGACGTGGATATGACTCATGGTGGGTTGCTTCGGTCGCATTGATATACACGGAAAATGCCTATAGAGTGAACCCCAGTTCAAATCAAGTATAGACGTGAATCAAAGCGCTATGTCCCATTCTATAATATATCGAACAGGAAATTATTATCGTATGGTAGATGTCGAAGTTTCCGCATAGGCTGGACCAGACTTATGACAGTTCTAGGTTTTAAATACTAACAATGGTTACTTCGCTTCCATTAATACATATTGTGAATATTTATCTACCCCATAAAGAAATACCATACACAATATATCTCGGAGTCATCACAGGTCAAATTTCCTTTACTTCCAGTGTAAACTAATACCAAAGCTAATTATTTGCCTTAAACTGAGATTGCTACCACTAGTATAAGACAAAGTTCTTACCTGTACTAATGCCAGGATAGGGAGAGTAATGTGGTCACTATAACTACATGGTTTAAGGTATTGCTGTGATATAACCCAAGCCTTTGTTGTGTCTGGAAGTGTCTGCGGCGGCATAATATGTTTCACTGTGGTGGTGCCTGTAATATATATTCTCTGGCAGTGTTTGTGGATGTGTCTGTTTTAGCTTAAGGGCAATGCCAAGTGTAGTGCCATTCTTTACACCTGTTGACTTTATAATATCCGTTATAAATACTCTGTTAGTGTATATGAAGGTGTCTGTTGTGATAGTTCCTGTGGGTGTGGACAGTACGTGACAGTGCCTAGGTGTAGTATCTGAAGGTATGGTATTATTGTATCAGTAATATTGTAAAATTTACTGCTTTTGATGGGGTAAATGAGTGCGTTTACCAATAAGAAGCATAAAACATGGAACTGACTGAATAGAGATGAAAAAAAATAATCCTACAAATTAGTGTTGCAGATTTCTAAGAAAACTAAAATTAGTAAAAGATCTGATAAAAATATGTAGATCCGTCATAATCAATATTTAAAGAATTACTAACATACGTCTCACACTAATATTGCAAGTTGCGGGCTACTGTCCTCAAAAAGTCAAACTCTTGGCGGTTCTCAAAATCTTGTATGATGGTTGCCGAGTGAATAGGTTCAGTGGCAATGGGGGCAGTTGTCGGGGGGGGGGGGGGGCAGGTGTATGGATACCAACATGAGATATTGCTTGTGTGGAAGAGCTGGTCATAGTGCAAGTGACATTACTATACATTTAATGTTTTGTGTAACAGTGTTAATATCAGTGCCAGCGATTGTAACTTCGGCACTGATTGTGGTAATGCCTGTAACAATGTCTTTGGCAGTGTTTGGAAAATAGACAATGCCTGTGATAATGTATGTTACCGTGCCTACGATAGCATATGACAGTAGGTGTGAGTATTAGTAGCAGTAGCCTGTGGTAGTGCTGGTGTCAGTATCGGTGGTAGTGCTGGTATCAGTATCGGTGGTAATGCTGGTGTCAGTAACGGTGGTAGTGCTGGTGTCAGTATCGGTGGTAGTGCTGGTATCAGTATCGGTGGTAATGCTGGTGTCAGTATCGGTGGTAGTGCTGGTGTCAGTAACGGTGGTAGTGCTGGTGTCAGTATCGGTGGTAGTGCTGGTGTCAGTATCGGTGGTAGTGCTGGTGTCAGTATCGGTGGTAGTGCTGGTGTCAGTATCGGTGGTAGTGCTGGTGTCAGTATCGGTGGTAGTGCCTGTAATAGTGACGGTGGTGGGCAGCTGGGGTGAGCTCCGTAATCTAGGAGACGTTATATTACCCAAGGGAGTAATAAGATCTAGCTTGATAGAATATATGCTTGACTGCAGAAACTATTGAAATCTCTCCCAGCGGCAGTCATGAGAACGTATGCACATGAACGGTTCCTCCCTTCCCCTTCCCGTCTAATGCTATAAAAATGGCATTATGTCATCGTGTATGTAACCGCTCTTGGTGATAATTAGCGTTCGTCAGTTCCCTGGCAATTATTGTGGGTATCGCCGGCCCGCAGACAGCTGTCACCAGTCAAGTGTTGACCATCTCTCCCTCTTGACCTTTCAGCTCCTTGCCCCATACGAGATAATACCCGAGAAGTCAGAAGATGAAAAACTCTCATTTTATGTAACTTAACCCATCACACTTAACTCTACTTGTTTAGTTATGAACTTTCCTTGCGGTAAAAGTTCACAACAGAGAAGGGAGAGAGGCAGTAACCTAAAGTCAGCAAGATGGCAGTCCGCAGTGAAACATGACCCAAGATCCTCTTTGTTTTTCTGAGCCCCACCTGAGACTCCACCGACTGACGTCACGCCTACGTCACGGCTACGTCAGAGCGGCGGTTGTGCGTTACCCGGACCAGGCGCACACGTTTTTATGGGCGTTTTTTGTGCGCGGGAGTCACATAGCAGTGTCATTACGAGGATATAGTTAGTGTCAGAGCGTGGAGGCAGGGATGGAGCCGGGGTCTGGCAGACGACACACTCCCGCCCCCACCAGGATGTGGAGCACCCACCTCCTGCGTCAACAACACACACACACACACACCAGGACACAAAACTTGCTCCAACACTTTCTCGCCACCAACCGAGAAAATTATGCGACAGCTTGCGGTGGTAAGTTTGGCTGGGAGGTGGGTAGGGAGTTTGAGAGGGCTGTTTAGTTGTGGGGAAGGAGGGAAGACTCTTGGTGATGGGAGAAGGAGGGACTGCCTGGTGATGGGGAAAGAAGGGCTGCCTGGTGATGGGGAAAGAAGGGGCTGCCTGGGGATGGGGAAGGAGGAGGTATCATTGTATGGGGCATGGGTGGCAGGCTGTTCCTGATTGCAAGGTTGAAGGGAGATTATTTTTATCGTGGCAGTAGGGCTGTGTATTCTGTAAACGCTGAGCTGCATGTCAGAAAGTGGAACACGAGAGTAAAAATTCTCAAGACAAAATTAATCCTATTTCTGGGAAGAGAGATGGACGTTCAGTGTCTTTTTATACGATAATTTTTCTGCCCTTGGGGTGTATATTTTTATTATATACGACTTTAATTCTCTAGATAAGGAGTTCTAAGAAGACTAGAAATTTGTCCAATTACAAAAAAAAAAAGAAAAAAAAGATAAGGGCATAAAACTCGAGCAGATTTAGTCATAATTTCTACGAAGGGAATTCCTCTCACACAAACGCCACCATCCTGCTGGATGACTGGCATTCATGTTTTTATCAACTCGAACTTCATCTTTATCATTCTCTACCAAGATAGGCGTCGTATTGCAGTCTGAAAATCCAGACCAGATCCGTAAACAACACGATAATCTACTCCAGTTTATCACACAAGGCGCTAATTAAAGCCAATTATAGAGAGAAACTCCACATAAAAACAAGTTGGCAGTGAGTGTTGTAAAGTGCTGCTACATAAAGGAGTGTATACTGAAGATAAGCTGAACCAAGTGTAGGATCATGTTTAAGACTGTGATTTATTTTTCGTCGTCAATAGTTATGTTGCTACTTATACCCTTATCAACCTGTTCATATTTCTCACACTTCTTTTTTACAGAGAATGTGAGATTATTAACTGCTTAAATTTAATTAATAAAGAATAAATGTAAATAGGGTTATAATTCTTAGATACTAAGTGGGCTTCCTAAATAACTTTACTGGATACATTATCGAGGCAAGGAATCACAGCAACATAAACACTCAGCATGTGCGTGGTACTTTTTCATTTTTTTTTACAAGCAGTGGCGAGATAAGTGTGTCGGGAGCAGGTGCCACCCTCGCCAGTTTCACCACGTTGGTCACATTTAGTTTCATTTAATGGAGTAAACTGACTGGACGCTCAACACGTGTTAAATTGCGCCAGTGGCTAACCAGCGTCAGTTACCCCAGGTGATAATATACAGTTTCATGGGTCCAACATAAAATCTAGGGATGGTTGTAATAAATTCCTCACTGAGTGTGAGTGTAAGACAAGCTGGGAAGCCGTGTCGTCTGGCACCCAACACATCGCACAAGTTTTACGGTGGCACTAGTCTGTTTCTCTAGGATAACACAGCTTGATAAGTTTTCTAGTTGAATAATAGTGTAAAGACTTATCTTTAATATAATAGTTTATGATAAATTTCAAAATACATGTAGACGGGAGCCGTGTGCAGGTTAGAGAATGAGGTGGATGTCTATGAGAGAGATCGGATGTAAGACAATACGGGACCTACGGTCGTCGCCCCTCGTACCCACAACAACAAGTACACCCCTACCCCCTCAACGCCCCTCCATCCCCTTACCCCATCCCCTCAACTCCCCTCCATCCCCTTACCCCATCCCCTCAACTCCCCTCCATCCCCTTACCCCATCCCCTCAACTCCCCTCCATCCCCTTACCCCATCCCCTCAACTCCCCTCCATCCCCTTACCCCATCCCCTCAACTCCCCTCCATCCCCTTACCCCATCCCCTCAACTCCCCTCCATCCCCTTACCCCATCCCCTCAACTCCCCTCCATCCCCTTACCCCATCCCCTCAACACCCCTCCATCCCCTTACCCCATCCCCTCAACGCCCCTCCATCCCCTTACCCCATCCCCTCAACACCCCTCCATCCCCTCAACTCCCTTCAACCCCCCCTCAACTCCCTCCATCCCCTCACCCCTCACCCCCTCACCACTACTTCTCATCCCCGATACCCTGTTAGTAAAACAACACCCTTTGTTTAAACGCTTTTTTTATTTTTTTTTCTCAGCCGTTTCTTTCCACTCTCCTGCCTAATAACGATGAGACTTGTTTGATTTTTTTTCTCTCTCACTGTAGTTACCTTCATTATCTTGTTCTCCCCTGTATCTCATTTTCTTATAACCTCTTCACTCTTGATGTCTTCCCTTCCCTTATTATCCTTTTGTCTTAGTTTTGTCTCCTCAATGATTGCCTCTTCACTAATATTTCCTATCTTCTTGTTTCATCTTTTTCTCTTCTCAGTGTCTTTTGGTTTGTCGTATTGTTATTTATTCGTGTTTTGTTGTTTTCTTCCTTCTCTGTCTTCGTATCTGTATTCTTCTCTTCATCCTAGTTTTTGTTTTTGTTTTACCCTTCTCGTGTTTCCTCTCCTCTCTTATATTATCTTGCTGCTGTTTCCTCTTTTGTTTTGTTTTTCATTTATGATACTTCTCATCATTATAATACTTCACTTATCATTATAATACTTCTCTTATAATTTTAATACTTCTCTTATCATCATAATACTTCTCTTACCATTATAATACCTCACTTATCATTATAATACTTCTCCTATCATTTTAATACTTCTCTTATGATTATAATACTTCACTTACCATTATAATACTTCTCTTATCATTTTAATACTTCTCATATAATTTTAATACTTCTCCTATCATTATAATACTTCTCCTATCATTATAATACTTCTCCTATCATTATAATACTTCTCCTATCATTATAATACTTCTCCTATCATTATAATACTTCTCTTATCATTTGTCTTTCGTTTGCTCCTCGTTGCCTTTCCTATTACTTATCTCTATTAGACTAAATAGTGATAATTGCCCAATAGCGATGACAATTATGTAATTCTTACGGGGGAAATTTTTTTGACTGGCTCTGTAGATGATCAAGTAAGTTACAATAACCTAATCTAACCTAATCTAACCACGCTTAATCAGCAATTATCCCTATTTAACTTGATATAATTCACACTATACAGAGATAAATAATATTGTGGTTTAATTTCTACAGCTTGATGATAATTAATACGTCCAGAGTAAAATTTACCCTATTTCATATAAGACGTCATAAAATAGCCAAATTATACCCACAGTAGGTTAGGTTAGGTTAGGTTAGGTTAGGTTAGGGTAACTTAAAGAAAAAGATGCAGTGAATTCAAACATTAGTAGAAGTATAAAGAGGCGGTGTTGTGTTGCCAGTGGTGGTGCTGTAGTGCCAGTGGTGGTGTTGTAGTGCCAGTGGCGGTGTTGTAGTGCCAGTGGTGGTGTTGTAGTGCCAGTGGCGGTGTTGTAGTGCCAGTGGCGGTGTTGTAGTGCCAGTGGTGGGGCTGTAGTGCCAGTGATGGTGTTGTAGTGCCAGTGATGGTGTTGTAGTGCCAGTGGTGGTGTTGTAGTGCCAGTGATGGTGTTGTAGTGCCAGTGGCGGTGTTGTAGTGCCAGTGGCGGTGTTGTAGTGCCAGTGGTGGTGTTGTAGTGCCAGTGATGGTGTTGTAGTGCCAGTGGTGGTGTTGTAGTGCCAGTGATGGTGTTGTAGTGCCAGTTGTGGTGTTGTAGTGCCAGTGGCGGTGTTGTAGTGCCAGTGATGGTGTTGTAGTGCCAGTGACGGTGTTGTAGTGCCAGTGGTGGTGCTGTAGTACCAGTGATGGTGTTGTAATGCCAGTGGTGGTGTTGTAGTGCCAGTGGTGGTGCTGTAGTGCCAGTGATGGTGTTGTAGTGTCAGTGGCGGTGTTGTATTGCCAGTGGTGGTGCTGTAGTGCCAGTGATGGTGTTGTAGTGCCAGTGATGGTGCTGTAGTGCCAGTGATGGTGTTGTAGTGCCAGTGGCGGTGTTGTAGTGCCAGTGGCGGTGTTGTAGTGCCAGTGGTGGTGTTGTAGTGCCAGTGATGGTGTTGTAGTGCCAGTGGTGGTGTTGTAGTGCCAGTGATGGTGTTGTAGTGCCAGTTGTGGTGTTGTAGTGCCAGTGGCGGTGTTGTAGTGCCAGTGATGGTGTTGTAGTGCCAGTGGCGGTGTTGTAGTGCCAGTGGTGGTGCTGTAGTACCAGTGATGGTGTTGTAATGCCAGTGGTGGTGTTGTAGTGCCAGTGGTGGTGCTGTAGTGCCAGTGATGGTGTTGTAGTGTCAGTGGCGGTGTTGTATTGCCAGTGGTGGTGCTGTAGTGCCAGTGATGGTGTTGTTGTGCCAGTGATGGTGTTGTAGTGCCAGTGGTGGTGTTGTAGTGCCAGTGGTGGTGTTGTAGTGCCAGTGGTGGTGCTGTAGTGCCAGTGATGGTGTTGTAGTACCAGTGGTGGTGTTGTAGTACCAGTGGTGGTGCTGTAGTGTCAGTGATGGTGTTGTAGTGTCAGTGGCGGTGTTGTATTGCCAGTGGTGGTGCTGTAGTGCCAGTGGTGGTGCTGTAGTGCCAGTGATGGTGTTGTAGTGTCAGTGATGGTGCTGTAGTGCCAGTGATGGTCTTGTAGTGTCAGTGGTGGTGTTGCAGTGCCAGTGGCGGTGCTGTAGTGCCAGTGATGGTGTTGTAATGCCAGTGGTGGTGTTGTAGTGCCAGTGGTGGCGCTGTAGTGCCAGTGGTGGTGTTGTAGTGCCAGTGATGGTGTTGTAGTGTCAGTGATGGTGCTGTAGTGCCAGTGATGGTGTTGTAGTGTCAGTGATGGTGTTGTATTGCCAGTGGTGGTGTTGCAGTGCCAGTGGTGGTGTTGTAGTGCCAGTGGTGGTGTTGCAGTGCCAGTGGTGGTGTTGTATTGCCAGTGGTGGTGCTGTCGTGCCAGTGATGGTGTTGTAGTGCCAGTGGTGGTGTTGTAGTGCCAGTGGTGGTGTTGCAGTGCCAGTGGTGGTGTTGCAGTGCCAATGGTGGTGTTGTAGTGCCAATGGTGGTGTTGTAGTGCCAGTGGTGGTGTTGCAGTGCTAGTGGTGGTGTTGTAGTGCCAGTGGTGGTGTTGCAGTGCCAGTGGTGGTGTTGCAGTGCCATTGGTGGTGTTGCAATGCCAGTGGTGGTGTTGCAGTGCCAGTGGTGGTGTTTCAGTGCCAGTGGTGGTATTGTAATGCCAGTGGTGGTGTTGCAGTGCCAGTGGTGGCGTTGCAGTGCCGGTGGTGGTGTTGTAGTTCCAGTGGTGGTGTTGTAGTGCCAGTGGTGGTGTTGTAGTGCCAGTGATGGTGTTGTAGTGCCAGTGGTGGTGTTGTATTGCCAGTGGTGGTGTTGTAGTGCCAGTGGTGGTGTTGTAGTGCCAGTGGTGGTGTTGTATTGCCAGTGGTGGTGTTGTAGTACCAGTGATGGTGTTGTAGTGCCAGTGGTGGTGTTGTAGTGCCAGTGATGGTGTTGTATTGCCAGTGGTGGTGTTGTAGTACCAGTGGTGGTGTTGTAGTGCCAGTGATGGTGTTGTAGTGCCAGTGGTGGTGTTGTAGTGCCAGTGGTGGTGTTGTAGTGCCAGTGGTGGTGTTGTAGTGCCAGTGATGGTGTTGTAGTGCCAGTGGTGGTGTTGTATTGCCAGTGGTGGTGTTGTAGTGCCAGTGGTGGTGTTGTAGTGCCAGTGGTGGTGTTGTATTGCCAGTGGTGGTGTTGTAGTGCCAGTGGTGGTGTTGTAGTGCCAGTGGTGGTGTTGTAGTGCCAGTGATGGTGTTGTATTGCCAATGGTGGTGTTGTAGTACCAGTGGTGGTGTTGTAGTGCCAGTGATGGTGTTGTAGTGCCAGTGGTGGTGTTGTAGTGCCAGTGATGGTGTTGTAGTGCCAGTGGTGGTGCTGTAGTGCCAGTGATGGTGTTGTAGTGCCAGTGATGGTGTTGTAGTGCCAGTGGTGGTGTTGTAGTGCCAGTGGTGGTGTTGTAGTGCCAGTGGTGGTGTTGTAGTACCAGTGATGGTGTTGTAGTGCCAGTGGTGGTGTTGTAGTACCAGTGGTGGTGTTGTAGTGCCAGTGATGGTGTTGTAGTGCCAGTGGTGGTGTTGTAGTGCCAGTGATGGTGTTGTAGTGCCAGTGGGGTGATGACCGCGGCCAGTCCTACCACCCCAGTATAACGGTTCAGTGGGGAGGAGAGGGTAAGGCGGGAGAGTAAGTACAGAGGGCCGCCAAGCCAAGCCAAGACACGCAGCGGCCAGGTCCTTCTGTGTTAAGATACGGGCAATGTTATAAGGACGTAGCATTACATCCTAAGCGGAAATATTGGTGCCAGTACTATATGCATTTACAGTAAATAACCCAGCTTCCCCCCCCCCCCTCCACCCATCCGCCCCTTACTCTAAGCACCCCTTTCCAGTGTCCACCTCATCCCCTCCACAAACCACCCCTTCCATTGCCCCTCCATCCTCTCCCCAAACGACCCCTTCCATTGCCTCTCCATCTTCTCTACAACCACCTCTTTCAGTGTCCACCTCCATCCCCTCCATAACCATCTCTTCCATTGCCCCTCAATCCCCTCTCAACAACCTCGTTCCAGTACTCGTCTTACCTCCCTTCCCTTCTCAACCAAACTACTCCCCCACACATGTTATAAAAATGTATCTCCCAGCGTAACCATGGCCTGGTCAGGTCTATTATGGCAACGATGTGACGCCAACCTATAGAACACCCTGACATCCCAAGAGAAAAAATAAAATATGTAATGAAACAATCTTTATGTAGTTATAATATCTAATGCGATTTGTAAGGGAAGAAATGTCTCTTAATCAAGGTGTGGTGAGAGACGGTCAGAGAGACAGTTTTACTCTACTGTCTCTCATCTTTTTGTTTCCTTTGCTATCACCTAACTACTACTAATTCGTCGTAATTGCTTCAAAAATTTGTGAATGCTGATTTATCACTATTCTTCACATGCGGTTTCTGAAATAAATAATCTAATATATTTTCTTCTTCGTTCTTTAATTTTTATTATAATTCATAAAAAAATTCCTTCAATCTTTTTTTTTCCTTTTTTGGATAACTTCTCTTATTCTTTTCTGCCTTTTCATCATCTCGATATTTTTGTTATTTTTTTTTTTTTGCTTTACATTCTTCTTCCTTGTCTGTGGCTTCTTATCGCCGTCTACCCCTTCCCTCGGCCCGCCCCTACCCGGACCTGGCACTGAGCATCCGGGTGCCAGTGCCATGCTGCTTGTGACGCTTCTCTCGCTATTGTTCTTTTAATCACTGCAGCTGCAGACACACACACACACGCACACACACACACACACACACACACACACACACACCTACACAAATACATACATACAGATATGCACACACGCACATACACACACACACGTTGTTTTCTTATATTCAAGGCTGGCATGTGCAGTGTATGTGAGGGGGTGGCTGGGATAAAGGCTGCATACTTTTAGAGGGAACTGCCGTGACATGTGTGTAGTACAGTAACTACATGTTTAGGAGGAGACAACGGGTGTGGGAGGGGAAGGCATGTAGTGGTAGGGTGTGTGTGTGTGTGTGTGTGTGTGCTGGATTGATATTGAAACCGTTTATTTAGTCAGAAAAATACAGAGTTGACAATAATAACAACACTGACAGGACTGATTCAAATGGGAGCCTGAGCAGCGAATCAAAGTACCAATAGGTGACAACCAAATACATAGTTTGGCCTGGATAATCAGAACATAGAACCGATGGTTAATGAAGTTGTACTAAGTGTGCCCGTGTACCCCGTCACCCCCTCACACCCCGACATCACCCCCCCCCCCCCCTCACCCATGAGCGCTTCGGAATAATGTTTCGATACTCCTCCTGAGTTCACACATCACGGAGAGAGAGGATTGACAACGCTAACTGTACCAGGTGAAAGTGTGGCCGATTGTACACGTGACCCTTGGCAGCTCACTCACGGGAGCACCCCCAATAGGCACGTCTTCGCCACTTGAACTTGGTGAGGCGATACCAAGTGTGTGTACTGCATGTGTTCCTGCAAATGAGATGAAAGACAGATTTGTATGTGTGTGACTGTTAATGCATTTTTTTGGATGAAGTGTTCTTGCCAATGAGGTGGCAGGCAGATGAACAGGGTGTTAGTGAGGGTAGTGTATACTGCTGCTTAGACTCTAGACAACAGTGAATAGTTAAGGTGCGGTAGTGGGATGTGTGTTGTGATCTTATATAAGCCAGTTACCAAGCCTCCACGGTGTTCCTTACATATAATGAATGGAATGAGGCTTTTCCCCCTTCCCCACCTACCTTATATCACACTATCATCGCTATATACTTATGCAGTTATCTGTCTTGTATTAACTTTGTTCCAGCGGTTTTTTCCCTCTGTGATAAGAACAATAAACAAGGGCACATAACATCGCTTGTGTCGAGATCTCAGCCATTCTTAGCTTTACCGTCTAATTTCCTCCAACAGAAGATGCACTAAAGGCAGATCTGCTGGGCAAGCCGAGGAAGGAGAGGACGGCATTTACGAAGCACCAAATCCGCGAGCTGGAGGCAGAGTTCCAACACTCCAACTACCTCACCAGACTACGCCGCTATGAGATTGCCGTCTCACTTGACCTCACCGAGAGACAAGTGAGTCAGTCAGTCACCTTGATCTACGTGTACAAAAGAGCTGGGTTTTGGTTGTGTAGGGAATAGAGGGTTACTTATCCGTTACTGTAACTGAATAGGTATGTTTTCCTTCAGTAAGTAATGAGAGGCAGATACATAATCATTTAGATCTTTTTCTGTAACTAAGAGCAAATTTGTTGCTCCCGTAAAAGTGTTATGTTAACTGTTTTGGGAGAATGAGTTGTGTGAGTTGTTAGCCAATGTAGGTGTAGATGATGATAACCGAAACGTCAGTAAATAAAGGAACGCGTGTACTGGTATAATTCAATAACAACTTAGTGTGTTTGCAGTAATAATTTCGTAGAATTTTAATAACTCTTTTATTAATGACTATTTTCCCAAGTTTATTATCTCATTACCTTTTCAATACTCATGAACAGTTTACAAGATATGATTATTTAAATTAATTTCATCCTCGAAAACTCTTACACTTAAATTATCACATCAGAGATTTCTATATTTTTCTACAAATTTATTCTCCTCTTCTGGTAATTAATTCTGTTATTGTTTTAATTACATTAAAAATCACGTTTGATAGACCTTTGCACACACGGCTTATTAAAACAAATTTGTTACCCCATTTTTCAGTTTATTTTGAACAGTTCAAAACTCGAAACAATTAAGTTTCATTCGAATTAGTTTCATAAAGAGGAATATCACTGAAACAATACTGGAGACACGCTTCATAACAGTGAGATAAAGTGTGTGTGTGTGTGTACAGACATTTTATAAAAATATTGGCGTCAATAGAGCAAATATTAATAACACTGATAATATTACAATATATACACGCTAACATTATCGAAAACGGAATGCCGTACTGCTAGAAGACTGTTTGAGAGCTTTGTGGGTTCGAATATCATAAGACACCCATAGTCATACCTATGGTTGACTGTGTATTTTGGTGATCTGTCTGTGTAATATCCGCAAGTCTGTCGAAGTAATCTGATAGAATGTCAATTTCTAATGAGATGGTGTCAAAGGTTATGTCGCAATGATATAATGCAAAATATTGTCTATACATTATGAATTTCCGTGAGAGTAAAGTGCAAAAACGGAGGGTAGTTTTACTATAAGGTTTCAGTTGTTTTAATAAAAGAACACATGTAGACTTTGTAAAGTGTGGGGAAAGTGCCCTTTGTAGTAAATAGATTGACATATTTGTCCATTTATTTTAGAAACTCTACTGGTGGTTGATTGTGTATGAAAGTGGAATAGTTAATAATAATGCAATTCTTATTGAGGAATCTGTTTGGATACAAAGTTACGAGGTAAAGCTTTAGTGGAGTCTTAATTCAGCGTTTCTCAAGCAGTTACAGTGTTTACGGGAACTTTTCTTTGAGTATTCGTTAAAGCCCATCCTTCCATTTTGCTTGGAGATAAAGATAACTATAC
Organism: Homarus gammarus; assembly: GCA_958450375.1. Taxonomy (NCBI): domain Eukaryota; kingdom Metazoa; phylum Arthropoda; class Malacostraca; order Decapoda; family Nephropidae; genus Homarus; species Homarus gammarus. The sequence continues at coordinate 2,230,250 of CAUDMG010000454.1, forward strand.
AGTCACAATAGGAACAGAATGTATATACTGCTATAACTTATAGTTTGACGTACAAGAATGTCTTTGGAAATTAAGAATTATTAATTAACTTATATAATGTGAATATAGTTGCAATATTTATATAATACTTGTTATATTTTCCTCCAGGTTAAGGTGTGGTTTCAAAACCGACGGATGAAATGGAAGCGGACCAAGAGTGGACAGTTGGCAATGAAACGTCAACAGCAGCAGCAGCAGCAGCTGGAGCAGCAGCAACAACTGGAGCAGCAGCAACAACTTGAAAAACAGCAACAACAGCAACAACAAGAGAAGAAGAACCCAACCCAGCTAGACCTCCAACAACCTCAGGCGGACGAGATAAAGCCCACCTTCCAAGTGCCTCAAGAGCAGCAACTGAATAATAACATCAAGGACACCACTAGTAGCAAAAGCAGTCCTGATAGAAACAACAGCAACGTGAGTAGCAGCAAAGCCTCAAGTGACAGTAGCAACACCAATACCAGCAACAGCGACAGCACGTCTCGTGACCCGGTACTGACCCACCATGGCGTGTTGGACGCACCAGCTACTCCACCAACGCTCTCCACCACCGATCTCCAGGGTGCTCACCTTGAGGATCCCTACACGGGTCTTCATCATGCCCTCGCACCTTCCACACCCTCCACATTAGCCTCCAGCCCCTTAGAAGACGGTGGACCCTACTCTGGCCTCCACCACGAACTGGGAGACACGAACACCTATCTGACGGAGGGCGAGACTTGCTAGTAACGCACGCAACGCTTCGCTTCAACACTACGTTTGTTTCTTTTTCGAAACTCATTGTTATTTTAGTATTCTGAACTAATCTCATATTTATTGATACAATAATAGAATAAGTGACAGTATACTATGAATAGTTTTCATGATTCTCAACGTCTGTATCAGACTTTCCTCAGAGTACCGTCAGCCAACGTGGGTAATAAAGTTTTTAACTCTTTTCATAATAGAGTGAATATTAGCCAAAGACGTCTTGGAACTATTCCACAAATGATTGAATAATTTCCTATCATAATTAACTTTAAAATGGTGAGAGTTTTGTCTGCAGTGTCTTCATATATTCAACAAATCCCTGTCGTAATTTACAGTACCTTGATATATCAGTCTCGGGTATATTGTACAAAAATTACTGCTACAGAAGTTTTCATTTATCCTTTAATATAGACCCGGCAGTAATGTTATAGTCAACACCCCAAGTTTTTCCGTAACATTAAAGATATTTATTGATCACTTGTTGCATAAAGTGTTCCTCTGTTTGATAGTCTAGCAAGTCAGTAGTTTCCTAACCCGAAAGTGTACCAAAAACCTTTATCCTCGATTTAAGTGCTCACGTTACGACACAATACACAGCACAGTACACCCAACACACTGTACAGTAATTTATGATCCGTGACGTAATCAATAAATATCCTGACAGACGAATCTTCAAAATAAATATAAAAAAAAATTGTTCGATAAATTTATAAAAAAATTTATCACTTAATACCTCCCAGGAATAAATTAATATTGCTAGCGTTAAGCAACACGGTGGTGTGAGGAGTCTAATATTGTATTCAACTTAATTTATGGTAAATATTCTGTAGAGCTTCCTACAGTACGTTGTAGTATACATGAACTGTATCAAGAGTACTAATGGCAAGCTGTTCAAGTTGTTTATATAGATTATCAAAGATACTTTCTCAAACACAACCCAATAATTAAAGACAAACTATTGAAGTAAAATTCTTAACTAAAATCCACTATAGATTTGTTTTTCTATGTCCAAGAGAACACACACAGTATCTACTCTTAAGTAAAACCCTACAGTAAAAGAATAGATTATTTAGTTGGATTTTACACTACACAAAATATTTTATGCTTGAATATTGCGTAATAAAATTGAGTGTGCAGATACCGTCGTGTTTGACTATCCTCTTTGGCATAACTTCAGACTGAAGGGACTGGGGTATGTTGCTCCTGACAACACACACACACACACACACACACACACGTTATGAAATGTCAGGAGAGTTGAGGAGGTATTAGTGAGATATTGACAGACAATTACAAAATAATTTGAGATTTATTAATTGAAACTGAGAGAAATACATATATTAAGCCCCTCCTCATAATACAGTATACGAAGGAGAGTTAAGTTCTACCAGTCTGTCTGTCTGTCAATATATCATTAGTCTCCATGGTACAGACATATGAATTCCTGAAAGGTTCCACTAGAGTAAGGAGATGAGGTTGCAGACGTAAATGGTGAAGTAGAAGAAGCGACTGAAGCCTTTTAAGCACATTGAGTAAAGAGTAAGAACTGAGGTAATGGAAACTACTGCAGGGGAACATAAAACAGCGGTAGCGATAGATTTTCCACTATTCGACAACAACGGAGGAGTTAACCAAAGCACCGAGGGGTCTAGAGAGGTAAGGAAGAAACACAGAAGAGGTGTATGTGTCTTCCATACACCCACACCCACCCACACCCACCCACACCGCTACTCAACGCCAGAAGATTATGTTCACCTGTGAGATATATTTACCTGTCAGTTGATATTGCCTCATTGATCAGGAGGGGAGCACCTATCCTTGGAGGAGAGAGGTGCCTTAAAACCTACCCAGATGGACAGCTAGGCGGCCACCCTGAGCGCGCGCACACACACACACACACACACACACGATGTTATTGTTAGTGTTGATATTTAACCTACAAAACCTTTCTATCTAATTTAACATCCTTAGGGCACCATATAGTAAACACTTCATCATACTGAGAATCTTATACCACCTCGAGGCTTACTGTGAGTCCAGCCATAACAATGCACACGCGGAATTTGTGTGAGTAGGGACAGCTTGTGCTCCCACCGACAGATACTTGACGGTGCGGGGATGTGGGTGGTGGTAGAAATGTAGGTGGTGGCGGAGGTGTGGGTGGCGTAGGTGTGGGTGGGGGTGTGAGGGACGTTGGGAGTGTTAGCGGTGGTGGTGGTATATGTGTGTGTGTGTGTGTGTGTGTGTGGTAGGCGGGCAGTGGAGATGTAGGTGACAGCGGAAGTGTAGGTGGCTGTTGCAAGATTGTCATAACCTGGATGGTGATGATGGTTATCGTTGTCATGGCTTCGATTGGCTTTGATCCTCACTACAACATGACAAATCTCGAACAACCCCCCCCCCCCTCCTCCTCCTCCTCCTCCTCCTCAAGCCGTGGTTATCATGACGTGGTTGGTAGTAGTGGTGGTGTCCCTGCCTCCGTGTAGTGTTGGTGGTGGTGTCGTGGTTTATAGTTTAGGTGGGTGACCATACTTGTGGGCGCGTGGTTCACATTGTGTATAAACTAGTTCGTGTTTTTCTCGGCGTGCATGACGTGGTTTTACCGTATTAAATCCTCAATGACCAAGTTGAATCTGATTACTAAAGACGAGACAGAAGGTAAAGAGTTGCACGATAAACTGGAAAGAGGCAATAGAGATTATAGGAAAGGGTAGTGGACGGGGTTATAGGAAGGGGCAGTAGAGGGGGTTATAGGAAGGGGTAGTGGACGGGGTTATAGGTAGGGGTAGTGGACGGGGTTATAGGTAGGGGTAGTGGACGGGGTTATAGGTAGGGGTGGTAGAGGGGGTTATAGGAAGGGGTAGTAGGACGGGGTTATAGGTAGTGGTTATAGGAAGGGGTAGTGGACGGGGTTATAGGTAGGGGTGGTAGAGGGGGTTATAGGAAGGGGTAGTGGACGGGGTTATAGGTAGGGGTGGTAGAGGGGGTTATAAGAAAGGGTAGTAGAGGGAGTTATAGGAAGGGGTAGTAGGACGGGGTTATAGGTAGGGGTAGTAGAGGGGGTTATAGGAAAGGGTAGTGGACGGGGTTATAGGAAGGGGTAGTAGAGGAGGTTATAGGAAAGGGTAGCGGACGGGGTTATAGGTAGGGGTAGGGGATGGGGTTATAGGTAGGGGTGGTAGAGGGGGTTATAGGAAGGGGTAGTAGGGCGGGGTTATAGGGAGGGGTAGTGGGCGGGGTTATAGGGAGGGGTAGTAGAGGGGGTTAGAGGAAGGGGTAGTGGACGGGGTTATAGGGAGGGGCAGTAGAGGGGACTATAGGAAGGGGTAGTGGACGGGGTTATAGGAAGAGGTAGTGGACGGGGTTATAGGTAGGGGTAGTGGACGGGGTTATAGGTAGGGGTAGTAGAAGGGGTTAGAGGAGGGGGTTATAGGTAGGGGTGGTAGAGGGGGTTATAGGAAGGGGTAGTAGGGCGGGGTTATAGGGAGGGGTAGTGGGCGGGGTTATAGGGAGGGGTAGTAGAGGGGGTTAGAGGAAGGGGTAGTGGACGGGGTTATAGGGAGGGGCAGTAGAGGGGACTATAGGAAGGGGTAGTGGACGGGGTTATAGGAAGAGGTAGTGGACGGGGTTATAGGTAGGGGTAGTGGACGGGGTTATAGGTAGGGGTAGTGGACGGGGTTATAGGTAGGGGTAGTAGAAGGGGTTAGAGGAAGGGGTTATAGGAAGGGGTAGTAGAGGGGGTTATAGGAAGGGGTAGTGGACGGGGTTATAGGGAGGGGCAGTAGAGGGGGCTATAGGGAGGGGTAGTAGAGGGGGTTATAGGAAGGGGTAGTGGACGGGGTTATAGGGAGGGGCAGTAGAGGGGGCTATAGGGAGGGGTAGTAGAGGGGGTTATAGGAAGGGGTAGTGGACGGGGTTATAGGTAGGGGTAGTGGACGGGGTTATAGGAAGGGGTAGTAGAGGGGGTTGGGTTTTTCGTGATTTAAAAAAATATAACCAAACTGAACTGATCTGAGACTTTTTTCCCAACATTTGAGTGTCGAAGTTGAAATTTACAGTCCTTCACCCTGTACCTAACACAAATGTCACTGCCGTCAGCACACAAAAAAAACAAAAAAAAAACAGGAAACACCTTAGGCCTACACTGAAGATGTTAAAGATTTCATATATTTCTTTTCCTTAAACCTAAAACCAAAAGTACTTATTTTTCTTACTTATATGCAGAATAAAGTTAAAAGTAAAGTATAAAATATAGTCGAAAATTTAAGGTACGTATTTTAGTTTACTCTTAGAATGGTTGTGTACGGTAGTGTCGCCTCACCTTCCCGCGCGCTGAGTAACACGGCTCCTGGGAACTCAACCAAGTATTATGACTGTGTTGACAAACTAGTGCGGGGAGACTCCACACCCTATGACCTGACCTGACCTCCAAGAAACCATTCACGAGGATGTTGTGACAAGTGGAACAGCTGGCAGGATCCAAAAATGCCATCTACAACATCTAAATCACTAATTCTAAAGTTATATACTGTAGAAAATTTTTTATTGACTCTGTGTATGAAACAAATTGTGGGTTCGGATGTGACATGTGAAGGCGGTATAGAGAGGTGAAGGCGACGGATTCGGCCGGTGTCAGCTTACCGGAAACTGTTTGTTGCCCCCACCAGCCAACCAGTCATCACCTTCCTCACATCTCACCTTCTCGCACTCCCTACCCTTCCTCATCTCTCCCCTTCTATTCACCCTCCTCTCATCCTTGTCTTCCACCTACACTCTTTTTTATCACATTTTATTTGTATTTCCTCGCAATTTTTCCTTAAATGTCCTCCCCTTACATTCTCTATTAAATCATAACAAATCATCCTTTATCTTCAGGCACCACACATCACAACACCTACATAACCTACTCAATCCAAGCATCATACTGTCTCTGCAATTACAATAATTGACATTTTCATAAGAACATAAGAACATAAGAACATAAGAATGGAGGAAACTGCAGCGGGCCTATTGACCCATACTGGGCAGTCCCGTTTATAGCCAACCCCTATTGCTCATATAACCATCAAACCCATGTTTGAAGCTATTCAGCGTATTCGAGTTAATGATGATATTTGGTAACGTGTTCCACTCATCCACTACTCTGTTTCCAAACCAGTGTTTACCAATTTCACGCCGAAATCTAAATTTGTCTAATTTAAAACCATTGTTATGGGTTCGCTCCTGGTTGGATAGTTTGAGTACCTTTGTAATTTCCCCTTTGTTTAACCCTGACTTCCATTTATGCACCTCTATCATGTCGCCCCTCACTCTACGTCTCTCGAGGGAGTGCAAATTAAGATGCTTTAACCTGTCTCTGTATTCAAGGTTCCTAATGCCCGGGATAAGTCTTGTCATTCCCCTCTGGATTCTTTCCAATGATTCTATATCCATTCTGTAATACGGTGACCAGAACTGAACTGAGTAATCCAGGTGAGGTCTCACAAGCTCTAGATATAATTTTAAGATGACCTCGCTAGTCTTGTAACTAACACTCCTTTGTATGAACCCAAGTACTTTATTAGCCTTGTTACGAGCAAAAACACATTGTTTACTTGGCTTAAGATTCCAACTTATCATTACTCCTAAATCTCTCTCGCAGTTGGATTCCACAATGGCATCGTTGTTCATCTGGTAACTGGTTTCCCTGTTTACATCTCCTATACTGAGTACTTTACATTTGTCCACATTGAATTTCATCTGCCATTTTTCCGACCATTCGAAAAATCGGTTTCGATCTTCCTGTAGTTTTGCAGAGTCCTCGTCAGATTTAATTACACGTCCTATTTTAGTGTCATCAGCAAATTTACTTATGTTGCTGTCATGCCGATATCTATGTCGTTTATGTATATAATAAATTATAATGGTCCAAGTACTGAGCCTTGGGGAACTCCACTAGTGACGTTGCTCCAATGCGATTTAGTGCCGTTTATGCTCACTCTCTGTTTCCTGTCCCTTAACCACGCCCTAATCCATTTAAGGATATTACCTTTGATGCCATGCGCTTCTTCCTTTCTAATTAGTCTTTCGTGGGGGACTCTGTCGAAGGCTTTGCTAAAGTCGAGATATACCACATCATAATTGTGCCCCTCGTCCACCGCATCTACACATGAAATTTCTGTGTGTGGGTGTGTGGGGGGGGGGGGGGGGAGTGTCGGATAAATCAACCCTGCTACTTTGGCTGCTATTATTGACAAGAGAAGCCATGCCAGTAAGCTTGATATTTCACTGTATGCAGACTTGGAATGGACAGTGGACGGTGACAAGATGGTCCCAGAGTCATCCACCCAACCAGCCTGGTTACAACATATAGCTTACAATAGGAACACATTCTGTGCCAAGAAAAACATTGCCTGTCCTGGGCTACTGCTGCCAGGGATCTCTAGAGTACTGCCGTGCACAGTCTGGCGCCAGTGGCAGTGATTTAGAGTGAAAGGCAATTTATATACATATTTACGAATTATTTATTGACTTAAGTGCCTTATAATACATTCTCGTCATTTATTGGAGTGAGTGAATTACAATACTTTAAAATTATCATCAATTTCTGAAGAAACTGGTAAATATATTAAGGTTTCCTTGAAATATATGGACCGCCGACACAACGTCTTGATATTGAATTGGAAATGATTAGACAAGTAAAAACAAGTTATCTTACTCGTAGTAACAGTAGCGTTAGTCATCACAGAAGCAATAATATCCACAGTTGTAGCAGCACTAAGTGGCGCTTCACCACAAGTACAGTTACTCACACTTCTCAGCACCTTGTTGGCCAGGTAGTCCACCAAGGTCATGGTCCTAGAGGCATATTCAAATTATACATATAGTTTCTGGAGGTCAACCTCTTACAGCACATTTTGTTTAGCGTAAATTGTACATAGTGATAAGTGTTAACAATATTTTGAGTGTTGTATTAATATTTCATTGTGTGTAATATAAAAATTACTTTGTGTAATGGAAACTGTTCGTTGTGTGTTGTAAAAGAGTGCATTATATATAATGCAGAGTATATTTGTGTAGTCGCTGAGTACATTGTAAGTTGTGGGTTGGTAAGTTGTACATAAGGTAAGCAATATAAGTTGTATATTTGGTGTATTGTGTACAGTGTAAAGGGCTAACTCTGTATAACGTAAATAGGACATTATGTATAAAATAAATTATGTCTAGAGAATAGTGTATTTGTCTGTTGTGTAAACAGTACATTGTGTGTAATGTAAGGAGTATATACTTTCTTAGAGTATACATAATACGTGTATGGTGTAATATATGAAGAGACTTGTCGAATAAACAGTACAATGTGTGTAGTGTAAAGAACGTGTAGTGTGGCGAATACACTGCTCGTGATTTAAAAACATCGCGTGAAGAGTAACCAGCATCCAGTATACAGGAGTGTGGCGGGAAGAGTTTGTTATGCATTAAGATTACACTGTGTCAAGCTAAGAAAATATAATCTGTAATATAACGAGCACTTTAAAATTAATGTAAAAAAATTGTATAGTGTGAACTGTATGTTTTATGTACAGTAAAGAACATATTTTGTGTGGGGAGCGCAGTGTATTGCTTATATTATGATTATATTATCTATTGTGGTAATAGTACAGTGTTAGTAGAATAACCATTATACCATCTGTAATGTAAACAGTGTGGTGTGTGAGTCACGAGAAGTACATCTTGTTTATCTTAATTAATCACATATAGTGTGTGTAGTTTAAAAGGTATAATTTCTGTAATAAAAATAATAATACCTATTAACATTAATTAAAAAAGAAACAATAACAAATATAATGGTAGTGATTTTCAACATTTGATAGCATAATAGTTATAATACCTATGGGTTATAAATTATGCTCTGTCTTAGGTTTTTTCATCATTAGCCTTCTCCCCCCAGCACACACGGTATATAGTACACTAAGTACATACTCGAGGCAGGTCTGAGACGGTGCCGCTACCACAGTTCTCACCGCTTGTTTACGAAATGGAACTCCGGCCAACCCCTCCTGAGGCCTATTCCCGCCACGCATCAGTCCTCATCCTTGTAACCCAAATATCACGGGATACAAACTGACTTAAACATTGTAAAATATCATCATCGTTGTTTATCGCTGTGATATTCTACAAACTGTTTATTAATATTACAGTACCTATGAAAAGCTAAATAATTAAGTCAACTCATAACTATCAGAGAAAAAATATTGTTGTACATATATTTTTACTGTAAATAATTATATAAGAAATATTAACGTGTTTTTTCTTACATGTATTAATAATGAGAACTGTTTCCCATTGGTTGTGTACCGCTGAAGGAAACTGGTGACCGTAAATTAACTCACAAAAATGCATAAGTTATTCATTTATATTTTTAGAGAATATTGATAAAACACTGAAGATACTCATATGAAGTTAGAAAGATTAATAATACCTCACAAACATCACCAGAAGTAGAAAGCCTTACTAAGATCAACACCACCACTACACCACCATCATTACCACTATCTCCACCACAGCCACCAATACAACTACCACCATCACCAATATTAGCCTTTACCACCACTACCAGCACCAGCACCACCACTACCACCACCATCACAGCTCGCACCTGCTAGAGTCGTCAGGGTAGCGAGCATCAGTTAAAGGCCATTACTATAATGATGGTTGGAGCTAATAGGGCGCCTGGCACCCCTCTCCCCGCTGATAACTCCACTTACCTTCTCTCTTCACTTCCCTTCTCTCTTCTCCCTCATACAAGACGATAGAAACCTCTTTATCTCACTGAGCCCCTGTTATACCTTCACTCCTCCATGCTACCTGTTCTAACTTTCATAATTGGACGTGTTAGGATTCCTAGTCTGCCTATAGTTTGTCTTATGCTCCCCTCTCTCACTATACAGTCTTCAGCGAACCTAACCTAACACCCAACTTTCTCTTAGCTAGTGTGAAACCCTCGCCTCCATACTATAGATTCCATACCCTCTTGCATTTGTTCTACACTCAGGTAACGTGTTTCAATTCTCCCCGCAACCGAGTGCACAGTAGTTTTCGTTTCACTCACTCTCATTCACAGTCGCTATTTTTCTGTATAATACGTGTTTCATTCCTTCTCACACAAGAGGACAAACTAGCTATACTGTGCTGCGTTGTAATGATTCCATCTCCCTCAGTTTGTCGGATCTTAACTCAAACCATAGACTCAACAGTTGTTCAACACCCGTAGGAGGAGTGTAATTACCGATTCTCAATGTAGCCCTTTAGTAGTATAAGATGTTGGATTTTTATAATGCAACCAATGAGTTTCCCGTCTCTTGTACTGAATATCAAATGTAATGTTTCCTGAAGGAGGTCATGAGATATTTTGTGTCATCAAGATATATCAGAGAATCCATCTGACACCATAGAGGAAAACACGGGAGGAAAATATAAAAGAATTTACTTAATTTTTTAATCTGTACGGAATAAGATATTGTCTGTGAACGCCAATGTGTACCCACGATGTTGAATGAAAGGTAAATAGAGTATAGTTCATATAGCTCATAAACATATTGAATTTTATTAAGTTTGTTTTACACATTAACTTGCAACCTACGCATTTTTTTCACCATATTATTGAATTAAATAGTTTAAGTTAATTATCTACGTAATTATCGATGTTAAGATAGACAATAAGTCATTTCATGTCTTGTCTTCTTTGACTGGAGAGTCTCTCACATACGGTGGCTGCCATGGTAAAGTCATCCCATTATTTTGTCATTATCGTCTGGCTAGTTATTAGTGCACCATAAAACCCATATACGACAAAGCAGCTAATTACAATAACCAAACAATAACATAAACATAACAACTTTCATACTAGATTAATAACCACAACAACCCGCGACAATATACTAGTAACTTAATGAGAACAACCTCTGATAACAGCTAATATAACACCGACAAGTATTAAGAGTATAATCAAATATAACCCTACTCATAACCTCAATCGCTGGACTTCGCTGCTACAACAAATAATAACTTTGCAAACGAATGCATCACAACTCCCACAAATAGTAATAGTAGCATGAACACAAGTCCAACAACTCCTAAACTATTAAGAAACACAACCTCTTTATTTATAGTCAGTTCTAATACAACCTCCACAACAATTAGCAACATGACCCACGCACCGATAACAGTACTGTAGGAGCAACACTTATATTAATAGCGTCTTTCTGAGGACCTGCCTTTAAAATTAATTAATTCAACCTAGTATATGTGTTCCTTGTCCCTCCTCAATTACGAAAAGTATGGTCCCAGACTCATCACTGTTATGCATACTGTCTACAGAGCAAGAGGAGTTTATGGTAAGCGGTATATTTGTTCAATCAGTGACTGGCAATTCCTACTCACCTCTCGCTCCAGACAGCTAGATCGAGTCCACGATAAATAATCCTACTGGTAAGAACAAGAAATGTCAATCACATCCACCAAGTGAGAGTTTGGCTTCAGTACCATGCCAGACGCGTCAAGAACGAAGAAACATGCTGAATGCGCACCAACTCGTTTAAAACCTAATAAGCAAGCTGACCAAGACCTTTAACGCGTGTTTCGAGGAGTTTGACTGCAGACACTTGGATCTCACCACTCCATCTCTCTACACTCTCCAGTCTGGCCGCGTGGTGCTGGATGACCTAGTGGTGGACTTTGACTCAGCTGTCAATGATGGTGAGAATAACCTTAGTTCGTTCATGAAAGAGGTGTTCAACAAATCTAAATAACTTCATGATAGAATCCATCGCAGCTCACGTCTGAGCTCTGAAAAAGCACTATGTACCAAACCGACAGTGAGAAACAGAAGATGGTAAATGAGGAGATGTCTGGTGTCATTGGTTGAGTTTAGGAGAGCGGGGTGGTGGACTTATCTGATATCAAAGATAACCGGATCACTGAGGAAAGTCTCGACCTCGTCAACGTCAACGGTACAATATGGGAGGTGCATAAGAGCAGGCTGCTGGAGATGACACGCTCGACTATTGATCCGCCACCATCTATACAGCCGTGAGTGATATGAGGTTTATCTGGCTCCTTGTAGCGCCAACCACAGAGGTTCGGGAGAAGACAAACGAGACAAAATATTCATGGAGACACTCTGCCCAGAAGACTGAAGATATATACACGTCTCACATCATCAAAGACAGTGGACGGCAACAGGGAACTATGTTACAGGGCAATGTGGCCAATGTCTTCATGAAGTCTGACGACCCCTTCCCATCCCTCAAGGAGGTCAAAACTTTTAATTGGTGCGATAGCAACAAGAGGCGACTGCAGATCTTCCTCAAGGTTGCGTCTACCAAAGCCTCCCAGCAAGTTCTGAGTTACTGTGTGGGCAACAAGTGTTCTAACCGTGAACAGGCAAAGCAAATTTGGCAATGTTCACCATCTATGATTCTATGGAGCATCGAGAGTCGCGGGCTATGAGGAGGCTGTTATGCTAGACAGTGAAGATACGTCATACAGCTGGGCGCTGTGGATAAAGAAGAAGTCGTGTCTTATCACTCCCTCTGTAATGAAGTGACAGAGTTATCATACCCCTCCATGTGCCCAGCGTATACGACAGCAATTCTGGCTTTTACTTCAAATCGATATGCTGTTAGTATCATCTAATGGTGTCATCTACTGGTCCAATTGGTAGAAACGAAATCCCTAATTTGGTCTTGTGCTTAAGAGGCAATGTAGCAAACCCCCAGAACAATCTGCAGGGCATCACTATCAACAAACCTCAGACGACGCGCCAGGTGGTGTTAACTATCACCAAATATGGCTAACGCAGTACTGTACCAAGCTACAAAACAGTGAAAGTATCCATGTATTGTGAAATATTACAGTCCGCTAACTAGCAGAGTGAACAAAGGGAAGGACAAGAAATTCCATAATAAAGAAGAAGACATTGGGGGAAAGACTGCATTTTGAATCTCATTTTTCTTCATATTTCACTAAGAGTTTTGGAAGAAAGTTAAGCTACAGACTCAAGGAGGTAAATAGGTTTAGCACTCTCTCTCTCTCTCTCTCTCTCTCTCTCTCTCTCTCTCTCTCTCTCTCTCTATCTCTCCACACCATAATGAAAAGACATAGAAGATAAAGGAAGAATCACGTAAAGATGAAAAGAATGACAAAGGTGAAGGAGGATGGAGCGAGGTGACCATCCAGTGAGGAGGAGGAAGGTGAACTATACAAGAAGACAAGAAGATTAAGATTAAAAAGGCATAAGATAAGGTATAAAATAAGGAGATGAGTAGGGTATGAATCAGGTGGATGAAAGAGTGAGAAGGAGAGAAAATAAGAAAGAAACTGAAGATTATGGCTAGAAGTGAGTGGGAAGAGGAAAGTAGAAAGAATAAGAGAAAAGGGGAGAGGGTACGATTGGAGGTCATGGAGAGAGAGAGAGAGAGAGAAAAGATTACATCGAAGAGGAGGGTAGGTTGTGAGAGGCCGAGAGAGGGAAGTATGTGGCGGGCCAGTGTGGGTGTATCCGTGTGGGTGCCTCACGGTGGGTAGATGTCGCGTGCCCACTGCCTCTTCTTACCCCCACCCCTACCCACCCCTACCCGCTACCCTACCCGCTCACAACACCCCTCTCTGAAATATTAGTTTTATTACTTGTTTGTTTGTTTTTCCTCCATGATGATTATGTATATATAAACGTATTTTTTTTTTTTTGGGGGGGGGGGGGGGGTCTTTATTTTCCTTATCAAATATTATGGTTCATATTAATAGCATCGAGACTCGTGCATATCTGATCAAACGGTTTTAAATATTTTGGAGCACCTGAAGAATCTCCGTCCCAATTTATTTCACCTGAAGATTAATACTACCCAAATACTATTTGGGGGAATGAGGTTAGGTAATAGGTTGCGTTAGGTTATAGGTTGGGTTGGGTTAAATCCGCTAAACAAAACACCGCCACCCTAATGTAAAGCTGAGTGGAGAGCAGCTGTGGTATTGCTAGTCGAGGATATTTGGCCAAGTGTAACCAAATTTGTGCCCCCCCCCCCCCCTCAACAGCGAGACGGCCTCTGCTCGGGTGCCACAAAAGCGTTCCGGTCTCCCACTGCAACAACAAACATAGGGTCAGAGGCCACTGTCGTTTAGAAAAGCCTTAGACAAAATCTACATTCACGTTGGAAAACCCAAATTTACCCCCTGAAGTAATTTATTTATATTATTTTTACGGGCAATGGAGTAATAATAAGACTCCAAATGCTAATAACACTGATATTTAGCTACAGATGGAGAGAGGAAATTGGACGGTATATTTTGACATGGTAAGAGAAGGGAAGCTGGGTAGGAACGGCGGAAAAGTCCCAGAGAGTGAGCACCCGTGACCCCACTGATGAGAAATCCATGCTTTCCTTTGACCGTGTGCGTCACTTGTGCGTGTACGTATATGTGCGTCACTTGTGCGTGTAAGTATATTCATGTGGGATATATGTGCACTTACAGATGTGTGTTGACTCCTATATTTAAAATTCTCTTGGTGTACATGTGAGTGTGTATGTGTGAGTGTTAGTGCGTGTGAAAGTGTGTTTATGTACTGTACATGTGTCGGTTCCTGTTCCTATGTGAGTATCTTTTTATATTTGAAGAATATTAGATCGAGAGATAGCACAGACAGACAGAGAGAGAATGTGTGTGCATGTGTGGTATTGCACGCACATGTGTACATACGTGCGTGTGTGTGCTAATGTTGTTATGTGTCTTTGCGAGCAAATATTCCTTTGTGTGTGTGTAGTCAATTGCTCGGGGGACACATTTCTAATCTTCAGATCACCAGAACTATGTCCCATTATTTTTAAACTATCTTAATATGAAACATGGCAAATCCTAATTTACGTGTGAATTAGAGAAGGGTAATCTTTTACCCTCCCTTGATGTGTATATCCTTGTCGTCAATCAGATATAAGATAACTTTATACACAAAACTAACTTTTACTGGTTTGGCTACAAAATTTTCAACCTTTCTCCCTATTGATTACAAACCTAACTTAGTTCGTACCCTCACCTACAGAACTTTTAATATAAGTTCCAGCTATTTTGAAACCGACATTGAGCTTTAATGTATCAAGGAATTACTCTTTAATAATGGTTTTCCCCCGAGAGATTTATTGATTCTGGTATCGACAAGACTCCTAATAGTACCCTCGGCCTAGAGCATTATGCAAGAGACACCGTCTTCAAAGATATCTACTGTCATATTCCGTGCACAGAGCATCTCAGTTTCTCCCTAAGGAAGAAGCATAAGAAACTCATTAGTGATTTTTACCCATAAAATAATCTAAAGATAACATTTACCACAAAAAACTATTCAAAAAGTCTTCGGAACAAAAGATTTGTTTGTTACCCACGATCTGTAGTGTATCAGTTTACGTGTGCTAGCTGTAGGGCAGCATATATTGTTATAACAAAGGCACTTCATTGGTCCATTCGAACCGAACGACCTTAGGGCTCGTAGATGTGTATCTCTAATCACTCAATCAGGTATCTGTAACCACGCCCACCAACATGTCCAGCCGTTCGCATGCGCGGACTTTTCAGTTATTGGTGAAACCAGCAAGGAGACACCATCCATCACGGAAGCTCTTTCATTATATACCAAGACTTGCTAACAATTAAATGACCTCTTGTGGACTATTGTATTTCTCACATTAAGGCTTGTACACATGTGTGCTTATCTTAGCACTTGAACTTCTTCACTTTTGTGAATTTCGTATTTTAAATTTCTGTCAATCAAATAACGATGTGTCGACTTTGTAGTTATAGATATTATTATATGTGTTTTAAAATCATGCTCAACTTTATAGTCCATTATTCTGAATATACATACTGTATGTAACTAGAGAACTTTGTCCCTTTAGGCACTGCTCTGAGGATGGCATAAGTGATGTTCCGAAACTTAAGCTGATTGAATTAAGCAACTCACCACCCAAACTGTTTGTGGTGGTTTCCCTGGTGTTCCTCTCTATCATTACACTATATATATATATATATATATATATATATATATATATATATATATATATATATTAATAAAGGGTCGTAATAAAATTAGTCTCATATATACCGTAGATCACACACTTAAAAGCTGTCCTATTAACAAACGACCATGAACAACACCCTTATTGATAAGTCAACTAACACCAGTTTTATTAGTAAATCAACATGTCACAACACATAACTTTTACAGAGAACTACCCTACTCCTGTGGCCTCAACGATCTCATTAGCTTCTCCGTTCATTACGCCGTAAATGGAGCAGCCAACAGCCTCTACTCCTGAGTCCCGCCACACATGTTTTCAGTTGCCGATAAGTGACCCCGTGCTGCCGGGAGTTAGTATCGGTCTTTGCTGATTATATCCCTACTTTTATGGGACTCAAACCAGTGGGTAGTCCCGACGTGGCACTCCCTGGCCTGGGTTTAGGACTTACGGGTGAAATCCGAAGCTCATAATTTTCTGAGAGCGAAAAAGAAGTTTGTTTATTTTCGAGTAAAAATGTCACCATGGCTTCCTATTATGGCTTTTCCCATATAAGATTAATGAAGTATTTTCCTTATTCATATATTAGGACTCCGCAAGGTACAGTATGTGTTATATTAGGACTCCACAAGGTACAGTATGTGTTATTGGTGTAGGTCATTGACAGAGTGTTATGAAACTGCATTACTGTAAAACTCTATGTCGTTTTTTCGTTTCTTCTCGGTTTCGGCTAAAGGACTAATGATAGGTACGTATATAATCAGGTGGAGAGAAACATCATAGAGGTTTTGTTATATTATGGCTCTACAGGAAACACAGAACCTAAAATCTAATTGCCTTATGTTGATACCTGATGCATAAGGTGACTGTATAATTTATATTCAGTGATTCTTCTAACTTGATTTTCACGGTTTATTTTTTGGATTTTTTTGTGTTTGTATTGCATCAAATTAACTGTTTATTTGCATCGAAATATTGGTTCTTTTCCCTTCAATCAATTTCCTCGGTAAATACCGTATATAAGGGAAATTCAAGTATAGTGTATTACTCTGCTTAGTAGACAGGATTAGTAATCATCTCGGTACACAAATAGTTGAATTATGCCAAACAAAGTTAACTTTATCACTAAATATTACTTTAACCTGTAATATAATCGAAGTAATGTTACCTTTTAACTAATCTTCTCTACTGACCGCCGCGTAATGCCCTCGGTTCGGTAACATTTTTTCCCCAAAGGAATGATAAGAATGATTTATTTCCTTTGTGATATTATCCCTTAAGTAGAAAAACCCCCTGAGCAGACAGGATCTCATACAGACAATATATACCTACAACACCATTACTCCATTACACTCAGTAATAACATGTCAAAAAGAAATTGCAATACATGACAAAATTTTTGCATTTTCATAGGTTTGTCT